>WKFP01014344.1:358467-421967 GCA_011057875.1 Pterocles orientalis
TGTCCTGGGTCCAGCTGGGATAGAGTTAATTCCTCACAGAAGCTGTGAGGTGGGTAGCCAAAGGGATATTCGATACCATGCTGACGTCATGCCCGGGTCTTGGGGGGACCGGCCGGTTGGTTTTTGTGAAAGCTCCTGGTGGTGAGATATTCATTGTATCAGTGTTTCCATTGTATTTTATACCTTGTCTTATTGATATATTCTCTTACCTTTTGTTTTCCTTGTGTGGTGTTATTAAAAAATCTGTCATTATCTCAACTCACGAGGTTCCATTTTTTTTTCTTTTCTCCTACCCTTTCCCATCTTACCGGGAGGGGAGGGGAAAGGGGGGCGGGGGGTTGCGACCACGTGGTGGTGGTCCTGATCCGAGACAGGGTGGAGCAAAAGTGCCCATATTTTTGGAACAAGCAGCCCATTATCAATGTTTTAAATTTCTCTTGGGTCACAGATATCATTATTAAACTCTGTCTAAAACCACTGTAAAGAAGAGAAGCAAGAAATTATGCTGCACATCAGCCAAACAGCATTTTTGTAGCTCTGTGAAACCCACTTTGTGATTCACTGGTTAAGCTGTTGGCTCCCACCAGCTTCTGTGAAGGAAGATGAAGGAGGAATGCCTTCCCCTGCATATAGGCTACATCGGGTACCTCTGCTTAAAAATTGTACAATATGTAGCTCAGCGAACACTTTTTCAGTTCATAATGAAATACATATGTTCATCTTCATGCAGCATCTCTCAAGGGCTACTGTGCAGAGCACTGAGGGCCACTAACAAGATCTCCTTTTCCTTCTTTCCTCCTCTTCCAACTGCTTTAAAACAGATGGTTTTTTATAAAGTTGGCTACATTTAGAAGGCTTTGAACCTTGGTATTCTTTTTAATAATCTCATTGCTCCTGGAGAACTCTAAGAGGCAGCATTTTTAAAATTCATTCTATAAGCACCTTGTGCCCCGTGTTTAAAAACCCTTGTGGGAGAGGAGGGAGATGATTGGTATCAGGCTATCTATGTAATCAGTGTGAGAGCTAGGTTGATAGCTGGTAAATTATCAATATAAAATATTTTTTATTTAGTTTAGCTAACTGCAGAAAAGCCCCTTCTTAAACTGGCACGAACTGGCACAACTTAAGAATTGAATGAAAGGCAAGCTTCTTTGTCAGCGGGTGGACTTGGTTTGGCTTGATCAGTCTGCAGGCACGCAGGAATTTTTGAGCTGCTTTTGTGTGTGCTACTGAGGCAAGAGATGTTTTATGAACGCTGGAGCTGCATGAAAAGAAGACCTTCCACTTCCTGTTTGAATCAACGTCCATATTATTGAGAGGGATTACATCTTGGCTCTAATGGTGGTGACTGTGAAGAGACTGTTCCTGAGGAAAGGCCAGGGAAGGATATAATCTTCACCTTGTTTGCAGAAACCGCCAGCACGTCTGGTTATTGCATTGCTGCATTTTGTGAAGTATATTGAGGCTCCCTGAGGGAGCAGAACTCAGTCCAGCGTGATGTTTCACAGGGGTCGGTAGCTCAGAAGTCAGGCCCATTGAGATGAGAGCACTGAAATTCACATTTAGGCATAGACTCTGTGCCAGGAAATAATATAAAGAGTTCAGTCTTTGATCCACAGTCTGTTGTATATGGATGGTTTGCACAAAATATGTAAGCTTTTAATTTTTTTTTTTAGCAGCTAAATAGACTTGTATTTATTAACTGAACCTGATAGTCGCAGTCACTATCACTCGGTGAGAAATTCTGCTCCCCTTTAGGCAACTTCTGCATCTGTCCTTTGTTTCTTGTTACTTTTCTGGCGGCCTTTTTGTATGTTTCTCATTCCTTCTCCTTCCTTTCTCTTCTCTGTCTCTGTGTGTCTCCTTTGTTATTCTCCCTTCATTTATTTTTCTGTATTAAATCACCTTTCTCACCCCTGAGGGCTTAAATAGCATTATCTTCCCAGCTCCATCTGAAAAAAAAGATCTTCAAAGACATAGTTAGTAACGACACAGACATGTCATCACTTTGGGAGTTGCCATGCCATTGAATATAGATGTTCACCCTCGGTCACATGCTGTCTGCAGGCTTGGACAGACAGTGCGGCATTGCTTAAGGAAATCTTCTGTTCATGACAGTATCTGTAGCTCTAAAGGATAGCAAAAGCAGATGTTTAAAAAAGCCATTGTCCCCAAAATACATCATCTAAATTAAAACTGGCCCAGGAGCAGTGCATTTCAGCTCGTGCTCCCAGCCTAAAGCTGTGAAGTGATCTCTTAAACTCACTTAGGGTTAGTTTTGGACTGGGGACGTGAAGTGAAATACACTGCTTCTGTGTCAAGCTTCTAGATGAGTTTAAGTGATCATAATTAGAAATGAAAGATGCAAAATCCCATTTCCAGTCATCTGGTTCTGTAATCTGCACATGCCATCTAATAAGAATTTGTATACTACTCATCACTGGAATGACTCTGCTGCTCGTCCAGGTTTAATTGAAAAATAATCATAATCTATTCAGTGTTAGATTTAACGCTTAAATGAGGCATTGTGAGCAAAACACAACTTCTGAAATGTCTATTACTGTGGATTTTATTGTCTGGGTTAAGTTCAGATATTAGCGCATGTCATTCTGATATTTGGGTGATGTCTCATTCTGGTATGTGACTTTGCCAAGTATGCCTCATTATTACTTTTTGCAACTTATAGGCAATGAATTATTTTTCCTTTAAATTAAATGAAATATTTACAAGCTGTTGCTTATTGCAGGAATTTAAATGAATGAAGCTTCTTTTGGAAACAAACACAAGCTGAGAAAAGCAAAGACAGCAAATGAGTGTGAAGCTGTCACAGAAGGGAAGACGCAGCTCATATATGCAAGCTCTGGGGCTTTACGTGAGCCTGGAAAACATGAGAGTCAAGAGCAGGAAGGTTTGAAGGTCTTGGTTTCTGGCATAGCTTGTTTTTCTGATGCAAGTGCACTTGCTGTGTAGTCACTACAGTTCATGGACTGAAAGAAGATGAACAGATTTTGAGTGCTTTTATCTAACATGAAATTGATACTGTCTTATGGGAATTAGTTCTAAGAAGAACACAAGGATGTCTGTACTAGATGGGACCTGTGGATATTGGGGGAAGAACAGCAGACTCAAGTTAATATTTTGTGATCTTTCACCAGACAGTTTTTCTGGCCAACAGCAATTTGTGGCTCAGGGGTAACTGTAAAAGCTTTTCAGGTGCAAGAAACATACCTTTTTTTATAAACATGAAGATGAAAGGGAAGATGAGCTTATGTACTTAATGCAGTAGTTAGCCAAAATTGCTAGTACTGAATTTCTATTGACTACCTCATCCTTTCCCCAAGACTAAATGAGTTCAAATTTTGGGGTATGTTCTCTGAGTGATTTAAATTTTGTGGCTCCATAGCTACATTTCAGAATTTCAAAACCAGTTCTTACTATATTGATTTAAATAGTATTTAAATGCCAGCACATTATATAAAATAACAAGTAGACTTATCAACACATAATTTACAGAATACTACTTTTTTACTGCAAATTTCTCACCAATTTGCAAGTTTTAAGGGTACTGTTTCTCTTGAGTGAATGTAGTTTCTAGAAACAGAGATGCATGGCAAAAATATGTTTTAGATATATTTTTTTAATGGAATTTATTAAAGCATCTTTTTAGAAGTGTTGGATGATGGTACTACCATATCGAAAAAGTACTAAGTATCCTGACTGTTTTCCTTGGTTATTTAAAATTGAATAAATGTTTGTTAAATGGACAACCTCATATGAGCCAGGATTAATTTTAAATTTCAGCCATTATTCTCTTGGTACATAACCAATACAGTATGTGCTCTTATCAACAAGTGAATCTCATTTTTAATTTATGAAAGTTTGCCTGAGAGTATTCAAATGTCTCACCCTTTCCAAGTATTAAAAAATGTCTTTGATGTCTCAGCGTTTGACTTTAAAACAGCTGATCTGCTGGTGTGCTGTATAATAAAGTTATGTTGATACATACAAGTGATGCTGCTTGTTTGTTCCAAGTTTGCATAGCATAATTAAGCTACATTTTTATTCATTAAAAATTAGTGTTTCTGTTAAAATGAAAATCAATCCTTTTCTCTTAAGTTGCTTTAAGGCCAATTATTAAACAGGCATGATGAAGTTTCTTAGATTTTAAGTGCTGAAGGTGAATTAAAAAAATCTTCCTGCTCATTCTTACTTATTATTTGTAAATAAGATTTACAAATAGTAAATAGGTTTTTAAATAAAGTTTTCTAGTGCTCTCTTTTCATTTTCAATATTGCATTGAACAATAGCAATATAAACATTCAATTACAGTGGACTGTCTGCAGGCTCCATAGGAACCCAAGCCGTGATTAGATTTCACAGGTAAAGTAGAGAAGCACTATTTCATTGACTTAAATTTCACTCATTATGGAAGGATTCTTAGCTTTGATTTGTCTCACAGTTAGTGGAGTGTTCATAGCAATGGAAAAGAAGATTTACAGGAGCCTACAAAATGGGGGAAAGTAAATAGAAACAGGTAGTATCACAATAATTATATTTTAACTGTTGAATTACACACTGTTCTTTCTTACTGTTCTTCCTCTTCAGTGTTTTCCCTGAACATTTCTATATTATTGAGTTTATCTAGAAAAAGCAAGCTTGCTAGCTCGAGCAGAGGTTTGTTGGTTTTTGCCTTTCTTTGTCTTCTCACTCTCTCTTAGTCATCTACCTTCCTTTCTGTGGATGGGTTAATTTAATCTTTCTAGCTGCTCTATCGATTTATTCCCCATCACTAGGTCAGCATGTTGCATAGGAAAGGCACATCAGCTGAAGGAAGCTAATATCCCGATCAACTGACCATCACTGCAGATAGAGGGAAACCAGCTGGCATGAGTGAATTGATTTCTGCATCAGTCTCCTTGCTCAGGCAATAAATTCAGCACAGAGAAATGGAACCCAAGTCCTCATGGCTTTCCTGTTGTAGAAAGCTCCCTATATCAGAGTCTCATTCTTCCGAATTCACTGATGCACGCTGCTAACACTTAGCTGTGAGAGCAATGGTACTCCATGCAGTATTACTGAACCCAAAGCCTGTAAAAGGCAACAGCAGGATTCAGTATGTTTTGGATCGGATCCTTGGGCTAGTGCTGCAACCACGCCAGTCACCACATTAGTTAAGAGGTATTTAAGCTCCAAAAGCATTAGGAGGGATCTCTCATCTCTCATCGCTGACAGCATGAGGCTCATCCTGATAGCAAAGCAGGACCAATTTTATTTGTAATTTTTTAGTATACCCAGCTGCTTTTTGTAGTTTCTGAACCACATGCATGCTACTAATTCTGAGGAATTAGTAGGACACACAGTTTTAGTAGGCATTATTGTTTAGTTGGCATCATTATATGGGGGCAAAAACCAGGGTGCTTTCACTCTTTTCCCTCACTGTTTTGGTGAAGGAACAGTAGTGCAGCAATGCATGTCTGTTCTGTAATAAAAATCTTCAGGGCACTATAATGTATACCTTAGGTAATGGCTTAAATAGTCAAGTTAAAGAGAAAATAATTAGAAGGCTAATTTGGATTCACCCTTCTCTATTACTGCTTAAAGATGTTGACTGTAGAGTTCTGTTACTGCTTCATTTAGCTTGACTGTTGCAATGGCCTAAGTCCTTGTGCATCAGACTGTTCTTGTTAGGATATGAAGTAGAGTTTTTGTGTTGCCAGATCAGAGCATGTAGCACTTTTGGCTTTTCTGACACCATAGAATTAGGAGCAAATAAGGTGACATTGGTTTACACAAGGGAACAAGCTTGCTCTGCTTTGGTCGTAAAGGTGTCATTGATTCTATTTGCATTATAGAGTCAAATATTTGTATATGGTATCATTGAGGCTAACAAAACATTGTCATAGGGCAGTGTGTATGTCACAAATTGTGACATTTACTTCTTGATGGGATAATATAATGTCAGCATGTCATGGTGCAAATGTCATTATTTTGTGATGTGACAAATTGTCCCTAAGGATAGGCTTTTTAAGAGACCTAAATGGATGTTGGAAAAATGAATAGGTTTAGACTGATTTTATTTGCGTCATATTTAGGAGCAATCAGAAGTTTAGAAAGCAAAGCTTGCAGCAGTTTGTATCACTTTTCATTCTTGAAGGGTCTTTGCTAGTGTCACAAACTTCAGTCATTACATACATGATGCTTCCTTAGCAGGCAAATTTGTTGACTCATTGTGCTTCGTGGCAGCTCTGGAGATGACAATTCTCCAGTAGCTAACATGTTTTATTGGACCATTCTCCATTTGTGGCAGACGGAGTTTTCCTATTTTTAACTATGAAATAGGAGAACTTGGAAAGTTTCCAGTCTGTCAAAACTTAAGTGCAATAGGAAGTAAGATAATTTTGTTTGTATTTGTTCTGTCCTTCATTCAAACCTTGTTAGGGGCCATTGTGAAGCATACTAAGCAGTGCTGCTTATGCCTTATCTACAAGGCAATTCAGCTGGGATGGCCGTGCTGTGTTAACACTACTAAACCCAGCCACAAGTATATTTGGTATTGCAATGTGTTCCTGGGCAGTTCCCTGTCTATGCTTGAGACATACTGCAAATAATCAAAGGAGAGGATGTTCAGTAGTTTCCAGAAGACATTTTAAATAAAATTAAGACATGTAACTCGCACTGAAATCTGAGCCTTTGAGAATATTGATCGGGTTTCTTGAATATGAAGGAAATATTCTGGCAAGAACTGAAGGCTGAAGCTCTTTCTGTCGAAATAGTAGATTTTTGCTTCTGTTCGGTTTGAGAACAAAATTTGGTCTTAGACAGGCCTAGTCATACTTCAGGGTGGAGGCAGCATGCAGGCTGATTCTGTCCAATGTGGCTCAGAAAATCAGCGTGATAGCACTAGTGGTCAGTGTCCTGCCCTCTGCTCCTGAAGAGTGGTGTGCTCATTCTAAGCTGGACTTCAGATGAGTGAACCACTTTCCACCAGATTTGGAAAAAATTCTGATGAAATTTGTGGTTTCCAAGTCTGTATGTTCTCAACTTTGTGTTCACACAGAAATTCAGTTTTGCCAGAGGCTTTCTGTTCAGCCTTGAGCAGGTAACTCAAATCTTTCTATATCTAAATATCACATATGGAAGTCTTGTTCCGCCTCTTCAGTTGTAAGGGCAACATCAAAGATCATGAAGTGTTTGGATACTTCGGAAATTTGTGTGATCGTGTTACCATAGGTAAGCAGAAGGGAAAAAAGAGACAAGCTACCCAGGGAAGTTATTTTTCTGATCTTAGTCTGATATAAAGGAATCTGATTTTACAGTCCCTTATCCAGAGCTTTCATGTGGCTTTATATCCTACACGATATGGCTTTTTAAATGCTGTCCTGTAAAAACAGTAGAGCATTATGAATGATTTTTCATTTACATTTATTTTAATGCCTGATACTTGCTTTAATGGAATATGCTTTTTACCAATCCACTTTTACTTTTAATCTATATTATTTTCTTTCATAATAACATCTACTTAAAAAATAATTGTGAAATTTTACCTTCCTCAATTTTCTCAATTCTTTTTATCAACTAATTTTAAAAAAAAATTATTTTGTTAAGAGTTATAAATTTATTAGAATCATTGCATACATAATAATTTGAAATGTGTCTGGTGTTAGTTCTGTAAAAACAACCTGGATGTTCTCTTATCTGGATCTACAGAACCATAAAATATATATGGCACTGCATTAAGTTTTATAATGCTCATTACTTCAATGTTGTACCTGTTGGGTAGAAAATCACTGAAGCGGATGAAGAATATTGCTCTTTGAGCAGCAGAAATATTAGAAGTGCTTTTGCATGGCGCCTTCTAGATATGAGTTTCACTGCAGGGTTCAGCAAAGAAATAATTAGTATTTAAACTGTTTGCGAAGGAATATGACTATTCCTCCAGAGCAGAAGAATTACAAACCAGTGGAGCGCTGCAGAATTTTTCTTTGGGCTAAGTAATCGCCATAGGAGGTCTTCAAGATATAATGAGGGGTATCTGTGGTCTAGCAAAGTGAGCTTAAAACTCGATATTGGTAGGACCCTATTTTAATTCCTGAATCTTTCACATGTCTGTCATTGTAATTTGGAGCAATGCTCTTTGTTCCCGTTCCAGTTGTTAGGGCTGTATTAGCAACACAATCTGTGTGTCTTTAAAATTAACTGTGCCTTCATATTTAGTTACTTTCAGGGTCAATTGCTAAGCTGTTTAGATAACAAATTTAACCAACCTGCTTTGTCATCTCTGTAATCGGTACTGAGGAAGGTCTGGAATCTATATACATGTTGTACAACATTGACCATTGTACTCCTGCAATGAGCTCCCAAAGGTTAAATATTTAGATAGTGTTAGCTAACCTTCTGCTTATAATTACGTCTCTGATAAACCTCAATATTTGTCTTGATATCTTTGTATTTTTGAAAGGGATTTTTATTTATGATCTGAAGAAAATGCATTTATTTATTTGGCATTGCATTAGCATTGTTAATGGTCATAATGTGTTTAGTTTCAAAAGATACTTGCAGAATAGTGGAAGTGCCACCATTCACTTGGGAGTGTCTAAGAGAAAGTCCTGTTATCGTTTTAATTTTAGAAAATGTCATTGTAGCATTCCACTTCCATTAATGAAGTGCCAGTTTGGTCTTGGTGGAGATGTACAGGACACGAAACAGTCCTGTAAGTATCATGGTACAAAGCCATAGAAAACATGGAAATTTGTGGTCGGTGTATATAATCCCCAGCTCAGTTTTGCATGATGAGAGCTTGTTGCCTAGGTTTTGGATGTAAGCAACTTCTGAGTGTAAAAGGTGATATGCATGTCTCATTTATGTGAGAGACCCAGGTTCACCTGTCTATTCTGTTGGCTTAGGTGCTTTGCAGTATGCTGATTTTGCATTCTCCTAGGTTATAGCCCTCTTAAACCCTTCAAAACCAGGGTTGTTTTTAAGTTGGCTCATTTCACTGTACTGGTGCATGGTGCAGCTCTGCAGCCGTTGCACTGACACAGGCAAGGGGCTGAGAACAAGTGGCCAGAGCAGTGGGGAAATTTGGGGAAGAAGCTTCACTGCTGAATCACTGTATTGCAAAACAGATTCCTTAATGTGTAGTTTGCTGCCTGTTTCTCTGGGCAGCAGTGCTGTCTTAAGCAGTGGCAGAGTATTGATCATGGTAAGAAGAACCTGGACAGCTAGGTTAGACTATTTTCTTCCGTTTACTTCTTTCCATATCCACTAAGGATATGGAGAAAACTTTATTCCTTGTTTTTTTTTCATCAAGCTTTAATGTATCTCATCATTTTTATTGCATTCCTCCAGGCTCTCTCCAATTAATCCACATTAGTCCTGTGGTGCTCTGGTATGAACACGCTCTACCAAATGAGGTCTTGAAGCTGGAGTAGAAGTTTCCTTTCTGAGATTCATGGCCTGCATGTGTCTTGCAGCCTCTTTTTCCATTACCTTATGGTGCCAGGCTGCTATGAAAAAGGCAGACAGTACTGTCTTATGATTCATTAACACTCCTAGCTCTTCTTTTGCTGAGTGTACTTTGCTCTTGCCTATTCTGATTATGGACACTGTAGTTTTTATGCTCATTGACTGCCATTGTTCTTGCTGAATAGCACCCAGTCATTTTTGATCATTTTTCCAATTTGTGAAGATCACTCTGAGTTCTCATCCTGTTCCTTAGTCTGTATGTTTCAGTGTGGTGGTGTCCTCAGATTTAATAGGCATAGCCACTTCACACGGATGTTAAATATAGCAGACTGTGAGGACATGTTCCCTTGCAAACCCACTTGATAGAGAAGGTATCTGTTGCCGCTCTGTTATCCCTAAGGCCTGTTACTATGCTATCTGAGGGAATTAGATAATTTTGATAGTATTTTATTTTGAGAATTTCAAATTGGACTTCACTAATTGCTTGCACCCAGTTTATTTAGCGATAGCTTCTAGAATTTTTCTGGGAATTGAAGCTGCGTGACTAGTTGGTGCTTTACAGACTCCTCCTACCCCTTCTCCTCTTTTTATAAAAATAAGTTCAATGTCTGTGCTTTTCTGGTCATCTGGTGTGCACCCCAATTTCGGTTAGTTCTTTAAGAAGTGAGTGAAACAATCTCGGAAGTTAATGGCAGTATTTGAGAGTCTGAGGATGATGTTCATCTCCATCTTATCTACTAGTATACGTCTCTTGCCTTGTTCGGTGTTAAAATGCCACCTAAATTCTTCTTTCACCTTTCTCTGTCTCCGGTCACCTGTTATTTTTCAATGCATTTCACTTAGCTTTGCCACCACAGCTCTTCGGGTGACCTTGTGGTAAAGATGAGAGAACTGATTTGGGTAAGAGTAAGTTATTCTGCACAATGTCTTTCACTTTCATGCTTCACATGACACTCCTTCCCTCCTCCCTGTCCCATAACCCCCACCAGCACGTTTTGGAAATCACATGTAGAGAAGGCTGTGTCCAGAAGTGTCCAGAGGAAATTTTGGGAGAGGCAGTGTCCTCCTCTTCCAAAATATGTCATGTTGACATATGAGCTTTGCTCACTTTATTGGTAAACTCCATGAGTTGAATTCTTTTTCTTGCTGATCAAATTAATGTTTGAAGACAGGAATCTTTTAGAAAAATATGAATTTCTATATTGCTGTGGCTTTTACTTAACATGGCAAACTCCACTTTGAATTAGTGCACTTGCTTTGAGACCTGCAGGCTTCGCATGCCGTTGCCTGGATGTTCTTCCACGTTGGCATATGGGCACACAGCATATGGCCTCCCACGCCTCCTCCCACCTCTGCTTCACTGCACTTTCACTGCTGGGCACTCTCTTGGCCTTCTGTAATTTGTTTTTTCTTTATTTATTCTTTTTGTTCTCCTGACACTGTTGGCCTTTCTCTCTCTCTCCCCCTCTGCATCCTTAATTCTTCAACCTGCATGAGCATCATAATACATTTATGGATTATAGGCATTTATAGGTAATTTTTGTATGAGCAAAATACACAGCTGGTAAAAATAAGTTACATTAAAATCAGGGAAGGATCAGAAACTCTGTGTACGTTTATATACTTATTTCTCACTTGAAATACTTTGTAGGTTAACCTCTCATTTATTTTCTCCCCAGAAAATCATTGAAATGTTTACAAATAATGACCTCTGTTGCCTTGCTTATATGTTTACTTTTCCCTGTTACTTTGCCCATGTGGCCAATGTAAAATCTAGGCTTCTGGAGCTGTACCTTGTATGTTACTTAGTATAATTTGATTTTGAGCAAAATTAAGAGCATACAGGTGCTATGGTAAACCAGGTAATAATATTCAGCAGCTGTTAATGCATTAAACATAGGAGTTCAGAGGTAGGCTTCTCACTTTATTATTATTATTATTATTATTATTATTATTATTATTATTACTACACAGCTTTTAAGTGTCCCTCTGTCTTCCTGGGCAGGTATCTGGAATTTATTGAGTGGAGTGAATTCCTTCTGGGTGTTTACAGGAAGAAGTGACAAATATGATTTGATAGCATTGACAGTTACATGATTCCCTTCCTCCTGGAGAATCCAAAACAACTTTTGAGAGCAATATGAAATTAAGTTATGACCAAGGCCAGCCACTGTGAGTTACAGTAAAACCAAGCATTTCGTTGTACCCTCAGAGCTGCAGAATTTCTTACAGGCACATTTGGACATTAAGGCACATTTTGTTATAGGAAGAAACAAAGGTGAAGTTTGTAAATATGTAACAAAGGGTCTGCAAATAATTTGGGAGAAATGTGGAACAAAGAACAGAGGAGGTTGTGCCAGTGGGAGTTGCCATTATGAGTTTAAGTCTGCCACTTCTCTGAGAGCCAGGAAGTTGAGCTCTGAGATAGTGTGGGGTCATGTTGAAAGTGTGAGTATATTTGGAGATGTGGGAGTTCTGTGATGGGGAAAAGTGATACTATGTTATGGCCATCAGGCTCAATTTTTCACTTTGGCTTTAATACAGCCAGATTTGACTTTTGAACAAGTCCTGTAATCAATCTTTTCCTTGACCTTGATAATCTACCTTTTATTTTCTTTTTGATCCTTTTTGTCTATTCATGTAAAACTTCAGGGAAAAAACACTTTCTTACTATGCATTTCTGCACCACAAAGCGCAGAGGAATCCCAAATTTGAACAGAGTTTTGAAGTTCTACAATGCGGAGAGAGGAGTTCACCAAAAGCAAAGTTGATGCAAATTATTTTGCCTGCTGAGCTGAAGCAGATCTTTAAGAAAAGTTTACAGAGAGGGCATTAGCTCCACTTGTCTAATAATCTCTGCTTCAGTCTTTTGTGATCCCACACATGTTCTGCTTCAGGCTAGATAATTAGAGTTGCCTGTGGTTATCCCTTTCTGTGTAATAACTCATATCTGGCCTGGACTAGATAAATGATAAACTTTTGTTCCATCTAGGGGTTGCTGTACATCCTCATGCTGCTGTATATATACTACTTCAACAGCAATAATCTCTCTTTGGGCTTTCTTGCTTTTGCTTTTCTATGCCAGTGAGCATCTTTCAGCGTTTGAGAGAGAGTGAGTGGGTGACACACTTCACTGGGGAATGAGGACTGTTAAGAGGAGGTCATACGATATCGTGCTACAGTATTTCTTTATCTTTAACTTGGGCAGACAAGACTTCCTGTCACCTAGGGAGCATATTTTAAACTTCAGGGTGGGGAAAAAATGCCTGTGCCTTTGCTTCCTGAGTTAGAGACGTGCCATACAGGGCAATGCAGCATATAGAGCTTAACAGGAGTAGTTGGCCATTGGTCCATACCAACACACAGCAGATCAGCCTGTACAGTTTCTGGTGACTTGATGGTGTCTTGCAGACAGTGCTCTCGATATCCAGACAGCACCAGTAGCTTGGAGTGGGCAAAGGTATAGCTCCACGCTCACAGGTTTTTTAGGGGAAATGGTTACTGTCACAGTATCCAGTTGTGACTAACTAAGGAGCTGAGGCATCAAGTAGGGAGGAGGAGGAGGCTGTTATAATAATTTCTAATTGCAAATACTGCTTCAGTTTGTCTTTACTCTGTTCTGAATCCGACTCAATCAGAAATAAGCCATGAGGAATAAATTATAAGTAAGATGTACAGTGTAACTGAGCCCCAACATGTTTACAAGATCACACTTTGTTTTTTAAACAATTGCTTAAACAGATAGTTTGTTGATAGAAGGACATTTCTTGAGTTTGAAAATGATTTACGATTTATACAGTAATCGAAGTGGCAGTTGCTCCATCACACTTAAGTTTATTGATCCCATTAGTACATTGACCTCCTTTCTGCTGAACCACCAGTTTGAATGTCTGTGCTGTGTCAGATAAATTAGAAGGAAAAGACACCGTTTTCCTAGCTACACAGGACCCAGTTTTCTGCAACAAGTAAAGAAATGAAAACAAACAAACTAGTGGAAAAAAGAAAAACCACAGGAGAAATGATGCTTTGAATCTCTTTACATTTGATGGATTTTTTCAAAGTAGCTTTCCGTTTATCAAAGGATTCCTCTTCTGCAGGTCAGTGATGGATGCTGACTTTGCTTGCTCTGTTAAAGTGGCCAGCATCCATATTCCAGCAGTTTGAATAAGCAGAATTCCAAGAGAATATGAAAACTATCATATGAATGGGAGAACAAGGGGAGCTGGAAAGTGATTTCTGTATGAATCCGCTTTGTATATTCTACATGTTAAATAATAGTTTCTGCACTTTTATTTCACCTCAGAAAGCTCGCTCGTAGTTGGGCAATGATGAAAGATGCAGAACAAAAACATGGAACATTGGCATGTGAATTCAATGGGATCTGAAAAACAGAAATCACAGAAAGACAGAAATCTCTCTTTGCTTATGTTCTGCTGGGATAGCCGCTCCTTTCTCCTCTGGCTTCTTCAGAGCAAGCTGCCTTCTGCTGCAGTCTTGCTCAGCCTTATCTCACCTTTGGGAAGATAGTGGCTTTCTCCACCAAACAATGCCTGTAAGAACAGGAGCTGCTGCCTTGCCAGTATCCTCCGTCTCTGTCAGCCCTCCCTGAGTTCCTGGCATCGTTCAGCTTGTGGCAGTTCCCCTGGACAGTGTGGTATGAAAGCTGGTGGTCTGCCATGGCACTCAGTGCTTTTCTAGTCTGAGCATGGCACTAAGGAATGAACATTTTGGCTGTTGCTGCATGTTCCTTAGATTTAATGGGTTTTCTGCTGTCTCTACTTAATCACTGATGAAAGTCAGCCAGACTGAAAGGACGTGTTTTGCTCTTTGTAGCTGGGAAACAGAACAAAACAAAGTAAAGATTTGGCCCTTGGGATAATAGAAATGAGAATAACCCATCATTCTGTGTCTGGTGGAAGGACAGTTAATATTTTTACCGTTGATAGCATATGCTGGGCTAATGGATGTAAAGCTTCAAAAGCACCTGTAGGATATTCTAACCATTTAATCATGCAGTTCTGAAAAATAAAGGACTTTGATTACAACCAAGGCTCCATATAGTGGTATCAAGCCAACATTCAAGGTCTCTTAGCAGTAGTTAGATACTGGTAGAAGAGGTATTTAGCAAAGTCATCATAGGAGCACTGTATTTTTAGCTGCATGATTTGTGCCTAGATTACCACAAAGTGAGTTTTGACATGATTCCAGGAGCACTTTTTCATGGGATATGTCCCAGGTATGCCGTGCTTTCACTGGAGTGAGCCTGGACAAACTGAATGGGAGAAATAGAAATTGGGAACCGTCATGCTCTTTCCAAAAGGTTTTTCAAACAGATTTGTTTTCATCCTCTTGCAAGATGGAAACTTTTGAATGCAGAGCCTGATTCAGAGACCAAAGGGATTGCAGTCTCACATTTATTAAATTGTGATGTGAGTTGGCCCATATGGCACAGAAGCAGAACAGGGGAATTGTGGAGGGTTTTCTCCAGGAATCCAACTCTTTCTGTGACTCCAGTGGAGTTATTACCATTTTATGGTGCAGACATGCTCAGATGCTGTACTGAGAAGTGCAGCATAGTAATCCAAACTGGACTGAATTAATTTCTTCTGTACGACAACAAAGTCTCTGGCCATATTACAAGGTTGGCCTCTTGTCATCTTTTTTGATTGTCCCACTCTAAATTTGGACCATCTGTGTAGGGTTATATTAGTGTTGTTTCTCAGAAGTTTACAAGCTTTCTAGCAGCCAAGTGGAAAGGGCATTTCTCATTATTGTACCGATGGCTGAGACATTAAATGCTTGTTGTTACGTTCACAAATGAGTGTACAGATTTTTGGCAAAACCAGAGTCAGATTCACTCATGCAGATTAAGGTCTTACTACATTATGTCCAAGGGGGTTGTATACACCCAGGTCGAACCACTGGGTCTTTCATGTGAAGCGAGGAGTAGGTTTTAGATAAATTATAGGACTGGCATAATATTTTATCAGCCCTTTCTTTTTTTTTTTGTTTTCATCAGTTTGATTAAAGAAGAAAACAGGATCTAATTTAATTTCCCTTCCTCCTCCCTGTAAAAATCTGTTTTATTGGCAAACTAGAGTGATGAGAATTTCTGAAAATTTTATCAAGCAAATACTTTCCATCTGACAAGGCTGAAACTCCAAAGTTGCCAGGAAACCAGAAAGCTAGTGTGACGTTAATTAGAGAAGATGGTCTGGCTCTTGCTTTTGCCATCTAACTCCATTTTTCTATCCTTGCATCATTTCACAGAGAAAGCCCAATAACTATTTTAGGTTCAGTAGCCAGCTGATTGTCTTGTCTTTTCTATTGCACAGTGTGAATAAAAAAAAGTGTTTATTTGCAGAAGTATCATGAAATATTTATCTGTGCTACTTATGAAAATACAATAAACTTTTTTAGATTTTATGTGGCCTGAGCTTAAATGAGAAAAGGGGGAATGGTGACCAAAAGAGTGGCTGAGCACATAAAAACTGCAAGAAATACCTTCCATGAGCTCACTGTTATTATTTAATTAGAATGATTATTAGGAACCAGTATGAATACTTTGAATACAGAAAAGGTTATGCTTCCCACCTCCTGATTTAAGGAGATGCATAAGGATTAAATTAAAGTAAATATGCCTGTGATTTACTGTATTGTGTGCATTCAGCATACTTGCTCTTTGACGAGTATCCAGCTCCATTCAGTGCCAGCTACTTCCTAATCACATAATAAAGGAGGCTGGAAGGAGGCTGGAAGGAGGCTGCTCAGCATCCTCTGGTTGAGCTTTTGCTGCTGGGTAAAGAGGTTTAAGGGGGCCAGATGCAGAATGAGCAAGAGGAGGCAGGATGCTATAGGAGCATGGATGCTGGGAGGGTGGTTCAGCTGCTTGTTGGAAGCATTATTTATACCTTTTTCTTTAAGGATCATTGGTTAAAGTGCATAAATGGTGATTAAAGGAGTGGATTTAGTGTCTACAGTTGTGGTGTTGATAGTTGTCTCAAACGAAGTGATGGACTATCTCCCTCGCTAAGGATTCTAGGGCAGAATTTTGAGAAGTGGTGGTTTTGGATCCATGTTGTCTTTCTTGCTAGCCTGAATATTATTTACTTTATTGTTGGTTATTTAGCTGCCATTGCACTCGCTTCCCATCTTGTGAGGTTTATTTAAAAAAAACCAAAACCAAAACTGAATTAAGAAGTATGAATTTAAGATGAAAGTTGTTTAGTCCTGGGATCACAGGGAGTGACTACATTCATTGATCCACAGTGTGGATGTATTAGGACTGCATCTTCTACAAGGAGAATTCAACCAGATGTTAGGGATGAATTTAACCATCCTGTGGAACAACTGCAGAATATTGTAAGTTTCAACTGTGCCATAAAGTGTATCCATTTTTTCCTGAAGTATTTATATGGAATTTCCTGAGAATTTTGGTTAGAAGCTTGACTTAACTGGAATCCTTTAAGGCATAGCGATCCTTTGTGCTTGATGATGGATGTCATAGTTTTAGATCAACAGAAGTCAGATCAAAGTGACCAGTCTCTGGGAGATTGAGCTTCTGCTTTGTATCTGCAAAATGGGAATAACGATGGCTCCTTACGTTCGTATAGGTGTCCTGAGAATTAATTCATTAACATCCAGTTGCTGGTAATGGGAGGCTGACAAGTATGTGGTGCGAGTGTTGGTGTTGGTTATGGTTACGTACATACTATATCCAATTGAATTCCATGGAATACATAGTGATATTTTTGAGGATTGCTAAAGTTTGGTACTATTGGCTGTACTGAGATGAGGGTGAAAGTGGAATCTGAAGTTTTTGTTTTTCTTTGAGACTATCAGTTCACGTGACTCCTCTGTTGGAACCAACCACAGTCCAAGTTAAAACAAAAATGAAATAATGTTTTCCATTGTCTCCCAGTAGGCACTGCACATGAATTGGACACGTGCCTACACCTTCATTACGTTATAACATTCATATAATGGCAATGGGTCTGGTTTGTGTTAGAGAGCTCAGTCCTGCAGTGTGCTGGACACTCCTGCCAGTTCTCAGTGCCCTTGCCATGGCTCAGAGTGTTCAATGTGTCCCTTAGGACCACGTATCCAAGCTGAAATACATTGCAGTGCTCAATATTTATATTTTCATTATACTGTTTTTTCTTTCCCTCTCTTCTTTGTTAACTGTTTTCTTCATCTGGCTTTGGGCTCTGAATATTCTCAGGTCCATGACTGATTCTAGGTTGTTAATGAAGTTTTCCACTACCTGTCTACTTTGTGTTCCCTTATGGGAAGCCTTCTATGTAGAAGTTGAAACTCTCAATCTGTGAAGATCTGGTGGGCCAAGAAGACTTTTTGCAGCAAAAGTAATTTTTAATGGAGCATTCATTTGGTGTCTAACAGCTTACATGTCAGAGTATATGAGACTTACACTTTGTCCCATCCTTAATGCATTTCCCTTTAACAGTCACTGTTGGTGCATCTTTTTTTTATTTTTTGATTTAGGACCTTGAAATGCACTAGTGCTGCTTCACTGAATTTCATTTAGTAGGAGTGGATTGTGTTGTTGATCAGTTAAGCTGGTGAACGCTAACAGTTCAGTGAAACTACATACATCCCTGCTGTGCCATCACACGTTGGTGATGCCGCTGTTCTGTCTGCTGACGTACCCCGAAGCAGAGGCAGTTTTAAGAAAGTGCCGCTCCTAACTTAGCTTTCACATTTAGTGTGGAATAACGTAAGCACTCCATCAGTCGGAACATGCAGTAAGAGCCAGCACTCCTCAGCTTGGTTTTCCTGGAAGATTTCTGGCTTGTATCAGAAATGGTGTGGCCAGCAGGACTAGGGAAGTGATTGTTCCCCTATACTCCGCACTGGTGAGGGCGCATCTCGAATACTGTGTTCAGTGTTGGGCCCCTTATCAGAAGAAATACATTGAGGTGCTGGAGCACATCCAAAGAAGGGCAACAAAGCTGCTGAAGGGTCTAGAGTAAAAGTCCTATCAGGAGCTGAGGGAACTGAGGTTGTTCAGCCTGGAGAAAAGGAGGCTGAGGGGAGACCTTATCGCTCTCTACAACTACCTGAAAGGAGGGTGTAGCCAGGTCGGTGAAAGTCTCTTCTCCCAAGTAACAAGTGATAGGACAAGAGGAAACAGCCTCAAGTTGCACCAGGGAAGGTTTAGCTTGGATATTAGAAAAAATTTCTTCACTGAAAGAGTTATCAAGCACTGGAAAAGGCTGCCCAGGGAAGTGGTTGAGTCACCATCCCTGGATATATTTAACAGATGTGTAGATGTGGTACTTAGGGACATGGTTTAGTGGTAGACTTGGCAGTGCTAGTTTTACAGTTGACTTGATGATCCTTAAGGTCTTTTCCAATCTAAATGATCCTATGATTTGTAAGATGCTGGGAGTGCAGATTTTGGGATGCTGGTGCTGGCTGTTCTGCTGATTTGTGGTTGCTGTTTCTTATTTGTGTTACCACAGCATCTAAGCTTCCCGGACAGAGAGCTGAGCATCTTTGTTTTATGAGCTCTGTACACACAACACAAAATGTGGTCTGGGGAACACTTTACAAACTTGTATGAGTAAAATTAATTTTGTAAAATTTCTGTTTAAGTATTTAGATGAACTTGAATGTTTTTTTTCCCCAGAAGTTATATGCTGCTTTTTCACCCTTACAAAGGCCAAGGGCCTAGCTTATACGGAAATTAAGATAACAAAATAAAGAGTTTTAGAAGTGATTAATTATAGTATTATATTTACTGCTATGTAATTATTTCAACTATTTAAGATTTTTTGGATACCCATTTTGAGGTTTTTTTTTAAAAAGGATAATTTGAAAGAACTGAGAACGCAGTATGTTCTGAAAATCAGGTCTAGTTAAGGTTGCCTAAAATGGAGATTAATGTGAGTCAGCTCACCAGTCACTTTTGAAAGTCTACATCTGTCTAATGTTGAGAAGCCTAATTTAAGGTCCTTGTTCAGAAAGACTGAGGCCATTTTTTTTTCTACCTCAATTTAATCCCTCTGTACAGGTGGCTCAAAGAGATATACCTCATCATGTTGCTGTCAGAGTTAATACTTTTGAAATACTCCAAATACTTTACAAATCACTCCTCTAAAGTATTAATTTATTTATTATTGTGGGCCCTGGTGGAGACATACTTTGCCTTTCTGTATCTATATGTTTCTAAAATGTGCCCAGTGTTATTTTTGGTATTAATCTATATTTTTCCTGTGGGGAACGGAAAACAGTTGATGGAGGTAGGCAATTCTGATGAGCTCCCCCTTTGTAGGTTTTGTAGCTTAAGAGTTCTGTCTATCACATTGCCCTCCCCTTAAGCAGAAATTTCAAGCTGTTTCCCTCTCTCGTGGTCATGCCTACTTTGTAAAATATTCCTATTAACATCATATTTGTGTCCTGCATTATATGTGGTGCTGCTGTGTAGCTGAGAGGTGCATGCATTTCAACCCAGAATGAGTTTGTGGCTTGTATTCATATTCAAATTTTGGTATCATCTATCTATGAAATTATTCATCAGATTCCTGTGTGAATGCTTTTAATAGTTTAATGTGTTCAGCTGATAACAAACTGCATGCTCAAACGTAATGTTGCTCTTTTTAGACTTGATTAGACTCTATCCTTGATTGTGATTTAATGGCTGTTCACAAGCTTGTTGGCTCTTGCTGTTGCATATTAAGTACCAAAGTATCCAGCCAGGTCTGCCAAAGTCTTTCGAGAGACCATGGTTTCTCAAGGGAGATGAAAAGCCCTAAGTAGGCTAGCGCTTTGATTCAGGACTTGGATTGTATTTGATTGTTGTTGATCACCAAAGATTTTGTCTGTAAATCCCTCTGTAAATGTTTAAGTGCTCAAAGACCTGTCTCAGTGCTGGATTTTACTCTCCTAAAATGCTATCTAAACAGTCAAAGAAAATCCTTTTTAAAGCAATTAGCACAAGGAATAGCAGTCAAAACAATTCCAAATACAAGTTTTATTCACCTTCTCCTTTTCATTTCCCGAATGCCTATGTGAGCTATTGTGCCAGAAAAAACAGAGTATGAGTTATTTCTTATATCCTTTGTGCATCATCTCTAACATCTACTATTTGTGTATCGTGGGTACTTGCATGGCCCTAATTACTGTAATTTCTGCCTTTTAGCTTACAGTATTTTTCACTATGCCCCTACAGAAGTATTGATAGACCTAACTCACAAGCGGGAAGATGAAGGGATTTCCAACAAGAAGTCTACAGAGCAAAGGCTTGATCTGAGGTCCTGTGCTAATGCTATTACCAAAGAGTCACTTTTTCCCATAAGTATCTAGTCTTCTCTGTTTAAACTAGGAGAGAATTTTAAAAAGTTTGATAGTGATACACTAGTTAGGGGATTGTTTAAGCTAGACTTGAAGTTATACCATATGCTTGAACAGCACAATGAGAGATGAAATGTCCTCAGTAGTTTTCTGGACAAAGGCTCTGATGAAGGAAGATGTCCTGGGCAGCGGGAATGTGTAGCCACAGAAGTATGTTGATGTCTTCTAGTGACATTTTCCTTTCCTTTGGCTAATGTGTCTTTTATGAGCCCTACTGAACTTATGGTCTCTAAGAAAATACCTGTAAGAATAAATTAGCTTTTAAAGTGTAGGTTGATGACACCTGACCCTCAGGTGATGTTAAGAGTAGCCTGTCAGCAATGGCATGTTTTAAACCAGAGTTGATTTCCACAGCCTGCATTAACTGTTGCTTTTCTAAAAAAGGAAACAGTCTAAAGATTTGCCAGTGCTTTTTTATACCAGAAAGTCTGTAATAACTTCAGTGGAATTATTTCTGGTTTATTCCTGCTAGCTGAGAGGAGCTTGGTCGCCAGTGCCTCTCCTTTCCTTTCTCATGTCTGGCTGTGGTTAATGTATCTGCCACAAGATTACTGCAAGATGATGGTTTAATTTTAGTTGAGATATGAATATGAACTGAGTGCTTTTGAACTGCATTTTATTCGTTTATGAAGGAAAATATGTTGATTATTTAAAAAAAAAGACAAAAGAGACATCACCTAGAATAGAATACACTAGAATAGAACAGACTATGTCAGTTGGAAGGGGCCTACAATGATCATCTGTCCAACTGCCTGACCTCTTCAGGGCTGACCAAAAGTTAAAGCATGTTATTAAGGACATTGTCCAAATACCTCTTAAACACTGATGGGCTTGGGACCAGCTCTCAAGGAAGCCTGTTCCAGTGTTTGACCAACCTCTCGGTAAAGAAATGCTTCATAATGTCCAGTCTGAACCTCCCCTGGCACAGCTTTAAACCATTCCCATGAGTCCTTTCGCTGTATCCCAGGGAGAAGAGCTCAGACTCTCCTTTGCTTTCCCTCCTCAGGAAGCTGCAGAGAGCAATGAGACACCCCTCAGCCTCCTGTCTGTGTGGGGACAGCCTCACACCTGGGGCTGTGGTCACATCATAGCCCCTCATCAGCCCCCGCCCATTGCACCTCCCCTTGGCCTCCTCCTTGCTGTCAGGGCTGGGGCAGAGGGAGGTGGAGCCCAGCTTGAGAATGCAGACAAATAAATGTCTAAACACTGGGGAACAACTCAGGTGTTTAACATACTGACCTAGTGCCACTTTGTCTGTCTGAAAGCCCAACATCCTATGAATATATATGAAATTGGCAGAATACTGGACCTGGAAAAAAATACATGCCTTTTTAGATCAGCCAGGTGGGGTACACTAAGGTGTCTGAAATTGCACTAAATGCTTACTATAATTCTAGTTGTAATCCCTGGAACTCCACTGGCTCCGTCTATGGACAGGTAGCTCACACCTGGCTGCACACCTCTGCTTGGGAAAGATACCAAGGTCACCAACCCTTTATTAAACACATTTAGGGATTAAATTTAGAAAGCTGTACATGAAGGAATGATTCTGCTGTAACAAGTAATGTGGTAAATACCAGTTATCAAGGAAAAAGCAATAGGAAAGATACAATTTCGACCCCTGGTGAGGGGGTGCAATTGACTTGTTTTGAAAGTAGTCTTACAAGGAGGCAGGTTCTTGTAGCCTGCTTTAAACCACTTGCAAACATGCCTGTTCCTGTCCAAGTGGCTCTTTTGTGCTTGTATTTAACCCCATGCCTTCATCACTGCCTGCTAAAAGTCCTTCATTTTTTCCATGGGGAAATAATCACCAGCTGAAGTGGATCAAGAATCACTTTTATGTGGATCATGCTCAGCAACAAGTTCAATTACAGCTGAAGTGGCAGATATTCCTTATGACACATCCTCCCTTTATTGACACCAGAAGAAATATTTAGTAGTGGAGAACTCCGAAATTCCAGGAGAACATTCTGCTTTTGCTGCTCCGACCAGGTGACTCTTACGTTAGCCCAGCTGCCCCATTCATCTTCCTTTCAGGAGAGAAGCAATATGTATCTCGTGATTTAATGTATACCCAGCACAAGGACGGGGTATGGTATTTTAAAATCAGCAAAATATTCTGCAAGCTTAAAATACATGATAGTATTTTATTAGGGCAGAAACTCTGGATTTTGTTAAGATGTAATGGAGACATTTTTATTACTTATTAATCAAATCCCAGATATGTCAGAAACATGATTTAATTCCTACTTAATAATCCTCTAAATGCAAATATTGGAACTGCTTAAAACACACTAAATATTTTTTCACTTGAGCTTGATGAAGCTGATTAAGAAATACCTGCAATAAGTTGTTTTAGTTTCAGTGTAGACTATTTGTTTAATAAAATAAATTACCACCTCAGGGGAGTGTAAAAAGAAACACTGGGACATACTACGGGTGAGATTTTCAGAAGCACTTTGCAGTGGCTTAGCTCTGCTCTGTGAATTTTACCGTTCACTTCAAATGGAGGAAAGTGAGGGAGACACACACAGTGTCCATCTCGGATAAACAGTGCAGAGAGAATGCAGAAACATTTTTTCTCTATGTTCTCTACACAATGTTTGTTCAGCATTGCTATGAAATCCTAGTTGTCTTGCTAAAATCAGAAGTCTTCTGCCAAAAGCAAGGACAGGTTAAGCTAAGTGAGCTGAAAAACAGCTGTTACACTCACTGCAGTACTTTATTGTCTGTGTCTTGTTAGCTTTTTGTTGGATTTGGCTCAGTTCCTTGAGAAACAATCCTGTCTCTTGAAGAAATAAACGTCATGTTACCACCTTAAAATAATATGAAAAGTACTTGATTCTTCTACATTCCTCCCATCTTCTTTCTTTAAGCTGTGTTGTTTGGCCGTTTCTATGTTGGCCCCTCTCGGTACTGAACACGATTCCTGCAATGTTTTTCATTGCCTTATCCCCTAAAAACTCGAGCATGTCTCAGTTCTTGCCAGAAGCCATTCAAGCAAAACATTACCAGTTTATGAAATAATTAATATACATATACTTATGAGAAATAGGCAGTGTTAAAATCTGTTGAGCCAAACTAAGCATCGTGCTGTTGTTTTTATCCACAGATCTCTCCTTCGTTTGCCTGAATCTTTGTTGAATCATGACATCAAGCCAGGAGTCCTTCAGAGGGTGGGGGATTCGGGTAGTTTGCCAGGGGGCTGGGCCCCACCCTGCCTTCTGGAGCCTGGGAAATAATAGACTGTCCTAGGGAAACAATGTGGATCCAATTTGAAGTCTAAGAAGTGAGGACATTCTGTGGCGTATCAGAAATGGATGGCTTTTAGCCCGCTTTCTCATGGCTGGCTCTTGCTGATGTCCTCGAGAGCACAGTGACCAAACACGACACCCAGCACACACCACCTCAGCTAAGCATGGTGGCAGGGGCAGGCAGAACCACAGCATTAAATTTGGATTTTCCACGGTTTTGCAATAGACCAAGGGTAACTCTGTGTTGATGCTGATTCACATGTGCATATTATGTGTGCTGAGAGTCCCGGACAGCAGGGCAGGGCTGGCAAGCAGCAGTGCTTCGCAAGCTTATGTTCCAGCAGCTATTCACCGCCACCTCTTCTGCAGAGCACTTAGATCGCAGATTTATCACTTGTTATTAATCATCCTTCTGGATGTTGATAAAATACAGGGTGGAAAATATGCTGAACCGTAACTGTGGTTTCTTTTCTTTTGGATGCTGGAGTTGGGTTCATCTCCTAATGTAGGTTGCACCTTGTAAGCTTGGAGAGAGTAAGGTGTCCTCTGGAAGTTCATTGCTGGAGAAACTGAATGTAGTTGCCTTTGCAAAGTGGATATATTAGCTCAGGAGCCTGCTTATTGCGCGTTCATATGGAAAGAGAGCTTGCCATGCACGATCCTCTTCATGCAGATTGAAAACCTCTCTCCACAGCTGTCTGTCTTTTCTAACTCTTAGTTCTGTGCTAGAAGCGCACAGATAACTGTGCATTTGCCTGCTGAGAAGCTTTTGGCTAGGCAGAGGCACCATAAGTGAGGTTGTCTGGTTTCATGTCCAGTCCTTCACCCTGACTGTCTTTGCAGCCTTAAATAAATCACTTATGTCAAGATTTTTGGAATGTCGTCGTCTGAAGTTAGACATCCAAATTTGTAGTTAAGCATGTAAGTAGGACTACTCTGATTTTTATAGACATTGACTCCCACAGTGTCTTTATGTGTTATATTGTGTGGGGGTTTGCAGCATTACTGAAAACTAAATGTGGATTTAGGAGCATAATGTAAGACAGCCAAGTTTGAGAATCCTTGACCTACACAAGCTTAATTTTTTGCCCCTTTGTTAAGCTAACCTAATAAGTCTTACCTGGCTGAAGAGGACGCCAGGAGGACTGATGGACAGTGAGTTTGCTGATTATGAAAGTGTTTTGATCAACCAGTAGCTAATATTTTCCAGTTTATGAATAAAGACAGTTATTGTTACAATATAAGGAGGGAGATTTCTTCAGACTCATTGGCCAGACATGGTGCCGTTGTGCACACGTAGCAGTCAAATGCATTTCTGAATATCAAGACTGTGCTGTTGAACACAGTCTTGTTTGATCCACCCTCCACCAAAACAGTTGAACTGCAGGTTTTTTTGATAGCTTCTTAGAGACATGCAGTATCATACTGATGAGATAAGGGCCCCTTTGTGGTACTCTGGATTCATAAGCATGCGGGCTCCATGGGCTGGGGCAGAATGTTTGAGCATTTTATAAAAAAAAAATTTCCACTGTTTTGGTAAAGTTTTGGGGCCACATTCCAGTCTAATTTTCATTACATATCTCTGGCACAGAGAACAGAAGAGCTTATAGCTACACTGTAAGCTACAGCTGTCATCACGTGGGGACCAAAGTGTGGCGCTCTCCTTTTAAATTCCTCTGGTCCAGGTATACAGTGGCAAGGACATGTTAATCTTGCTTCATAATACAAAGGGAGTGAGTTCTGTGGCATACTTCAAAGGGATAGATTGGATGGTAGTAAGTGCAGTTGCAGTGTTCAGAGCGTTACAGGGTTAAACTCCAGAGTGTGCATGTTAAAGAAGAAGTTCACAGTGAATGTAATATTGTTTGTTGGCAGAAGCGTCTTCAAGTCTAGTATCCCTCTCTCTTCCATTTCGTGAGTGCTGGGACAACTCTGCCCCTTCTGGGGACAGACCAAAGTCTGCTGCAACTTTGTGTGGAACGTGTATCAAAGCCTACTTTTGTCTTGCTGAATTCAATGGGAATTTTGTCTTTAAATGTAGTGGCAGTTGCGCTGGATTCCTTCTGTTATAATTTATTCTTTAAAGGAGTTTATGCCCAGAAGTAGTGACTGTCTCTTGCTTCCAGTGACTTAAACATGAGCTGACTGCTTATCACCCTTGGAAGGTGGGGTTCTTCACCACAGAAGATTCCAGTTTAAACAGATGGACATAATTGCTCAGAAACAATTTTTCCCTTGGCTCCTGATGAGACTGTCTTAAGTCAGGATTGGTTTGGTTTGGTGTGCTTTGATACAGAGGTGTGACAGTGCTTTTCATGTAATTGGGTTAACACTGTCTGTTTTGATTATCATGGTGAAATTTTTCTTTAACAGGTAGAGAACCAGTACAGACACAGAATCATTTTGACTAACAGAAAAATGTTCTTCAAGCAAATGATTCTTTAATACACCTGATCAATCTTTCCAAATCCAACTGTTGAGCAGAGTCAGCACAGGCAGTTTTGTTTTCTGTGGTTTTAAATAATGTATCAGAAAGGATATTGACTTTTAAGAAATGCACTGCCTGTGTTGTTTTTTTCACGCCAAAGCCATGGGGCTGCTTTGCTCCAATTTGGATTCGAGCGTCTTGTGCGGCATGGGGCTGTGTGTGGTACACAACTGCTGGAATTGTTTCTTTTTTTAACTAAGAGATTGGCAGCCACTTGGATGAGTCACAATCATGGGCCTAATTTTAGCTGGTATGCATGTATTGGGAGAATCTATCAGAGACAGTTGCATCTCAAGGGGTTGAGAGAGGGGAAGTTATTTTAGTTTTGAGGCTTAAAAATCAGCTTTTGTACCTGAATTTTGTTTCTTCTGTTGTGGTTTTGTACAGTCATATTATGTGACCCTTCTGTTGAAGTTCACCTAATTCCTTCACCTCCAAAGAGTTTATCAGGAGACAATCTAGACTGACAACATCAATACTTTGATTGATGCTTGTTTGGTATGTGTTTGACTTGTGTTTGTGTTTTGAACATAACGAAGTCCAGAGTTTAAGCTATCTGTAGCATTCCAGTTCATTTGTTAATTTATCCATATGCAGCCTCTGCTGGTTTCCTCTAGCTGACATGGGAAATAGTGTCCAGGAAGGTGTGACTGTGTGCAGTTTGGAAGGAGTTTAGCACATACAGTCAGAGCTCTCCTGTCATTCAGGCTGTGCAATCTGGCTGCCAGCACTCATGCCACTGTTTAGTGGCTGCTACTGTTAATTTAAGGCAGTGAAGGTATTCTGTTGAATACTGCATTTTCCTCTGTTGGTCCACTTGTATCAAAGTAACGCAACCTTTGGCAGGAGCTGGTTCCTACTTCTGGCAGCCCGTTAGGAAAGCAACGTGAGCAGTGGTGCCTGCCTTTAAACGCTGTGTGCGTGAGAAAGAAAAGGCATGTGCTTTTAATGGCATCTTGCTGTTCCCTAATGCATTATTCCTGTTTCCTGTGAGGCAAAGGTGTCAGACTGGATTGTGCAAGGAAATGGAGGCCAAGTTGTCATTTACTGCCCTTGTTGAGAAAGCAGCCATTAGTAGTACCCAAGTCCCTCCTCTGCTTTGTGTTCTGCGCAGCCTCTCTGTGCACCTAGGTAATAAACTACCATATGTTGTTTATAGAGAATGCAAAGGCAGTGTATCATTTTCCACTTAATCAGGATGTTCCTAATCGGGAAATTGCCCAGAGAAATAATTAAAGCCAAATGTACTCAATAACTACTGTTTAAGAGACACAGTAATTCTGCTTAGCAGGAACATCCTCAGGTGATTTACAGGTACCTGGGACATGTCCCATTTTTAAACTCCCCATGGCCTGGTTTCTCCTAGGAGAGCTCCTACTTTTGTCTGAGTTATGATTCAGGGAGTGTCAGTACAAACAACTTCTCTCCCCATCTGATCCATATTGAAGCTCTTTTCTAGAGATCTTTTCTAGACCAGGTGGGCAGAGTGTCCTCCCAGCAGTTTCTGTGGCTGAGTAGCGAGCTCTCTTCCAGCTCTGGGCAGAGTTGCTTCTCCCATTACCGCGGGGAGTCTCAGGCTGTGTGCTGGTGCTGGTGATAGTCTCACTTAGTTTTTCTTATGCTGAGCATAAACACCTCCTGGCCCTGGACATGTGTTCCTGATTTGTGCTGCTTCTTGTGTTGTCCTGGCAAACTATTTACTCAGCTGTGCAGTAGCTAAATCTTGAATACTGATCTGGATGAAAAATAACCCAGAAAAAGGGGAAAAAAAGGAAAGAAGAGAGGTGTCTCATCCAAACTGGTTTTCTAGCCTGGTTCATGATGTGGCTGCACAAACAGCTGTACAAGCACAAAGAAGGGAGTGGTGGGAGTAAGTGGGTGAGGTCAGGGAGAAGGGAGGCTATTTAAGCCAGCACTGCTGCCAAAACGTTACTTGCCAAATTACTTCTCAGCTCCTCTGTTTTCTTGAACATTTCCTCACATCTGCTCTGTCACAGTGAACTGTTATGGATGTTCTGCATAATACCGTAACAGCTGTACTGGTTCAGACAAAGACTTCAGCTAGCCCAATATCCTGTCTCTAACTGTGGCCATAATAAGCAGACCCAAGGGGTAAGAAGGGGACAGGCATGTCTGATTCCATGGATGTTCTTTCAACCTCAACGTTTAGCTCGGGGTTTCTTGGACCCGATACGGTTCATTTACACAGTAACTCTCTATGGATCTTTTAAGTACTTGTCCAAGTCAAGTACTCTTCTGAAGGCCATGCAAAATCCTGGTGTTCATGACATCTTTTGGCAAGGAGTCCCAGTGTTGCTACTTGGGATAACCATGAAGACCATAGACGGGACAGACCTAGAGTACCAACCTGAACAGTCCTGGGACCATGCTGGCCCAGAAGGCCCTGGGAGCAGCCTAGGACTGTCACCCGTCTGATGAATGCATGCACCCTCTAAACCAGGGTAGCTCCAACTGCTTCTCCTGTTGGGAGTGGTCCCTGACCCACCATGGCTCTCAGGACATGTCTTAGGGCTGCTTGGCTGTTTGGCATGAGCCAGGTAAGCGTGGGGCCCCTCAATGGCTCCCAGCATGGGCAGGTGATTTCCAGTGCTTGGGGATGTTCCCTAGTGCACTTTCAATTCACTGAAGGAGGTGCAGCCATGATGCCCTCAGTAAAGCATCTATGGACTAATATCACAGGGATATTCCTAGATCAGCATTTTTAACCTCTGAGGATTTCAGGGAGATGATAATTTCTTAGAGGAGATGATAGTGCTTATTTAGTGTGCTTAAATGGATAATTCCATTGAGTCAGGTTGAATGCTCAGTCCAGTCACCTGTGACCTGTTGTTTTTTAAATGCATACATCTTTTTTACACTATGTTGGATCACCTATGCAACAGAAAATTATTGGAGAAAAGACTTCGCTGAAGAATTTGAAGTATCGTGAGGTTGGTAACACCTGCTATCTAGTGCTCAGCAAAGATGTTTTGGTTGTCCCAGACCAGTATATGAAAGAGACATGTGAAAGGACCTCTTCCAGAAGCCAGTGAAGGTAATTAATTTTTCTGTAGGTGTGGTGAGTTGAAAAGCCCAGGCAGGAGCAGTCAGGATGCACATTATGTGCTAAGGTGGACAGGTTCAGTTCATATCTGAAAGCACATCAGCCAGTGGAAAAGCTTGCAGCCCAAATCAGTTTTGTGGGCAAATGGAAGTTTTTTACATCCTAGTGCTTGTCTGTTTCTCCTGGGTTTCATGCCAGATTATAAACTGGATAACTCTGGATGCCATGATTTTCTGTGCGCATCAGTGCTTTGTGACCAAGTCATTGAATTGCTGCACTGCTCGAAAAGGGTGGATCCCCTGAGATGAGGCCGTGTTGACAAACTAGGGCAAATTCTAAATGTTTGTTTAGTGGTGTGTTTGATGGAGATTGTAATTGTTGCTAGAACGTACATACCTGAGAGGGAAAACTCTCCATCTCTTTTCTGTTTTCACCTGATGTTCATCGCGTTTCTCCCCATAATCCGTGCATAGACCTGCGGGGCATTCCTGGTCAGCACAGCACTGCCTGAACTGCCTGAATTGCTCTGTCAATGAGGAACACACAGGCAGAGAATAAAATTACCTGGTATTTATTTGCACATTAAAATCTTTTTATGAATGGGCTGTACCTTTCCTCCAGTCCTTTGGGATGTGATTCCCCCTTTGTAAGATATGTACAATTTGTGTAAATGATTGTGATTGCCAAACTAATCAAACCAAGGACAAAAGCAATCACAGGCGCTCATCTAGCATCCAGCTTCCTGACTCCAGCCTTCACATTAGCTTCTACTTCATTAAAATATATATGACCCAATTCAAGGGCTAATTTGGACAAAACCATTAGGCTTCTGTCCTCATCACTGGTAGAAGTCTGAGGTTCATTTTCACACATGAGTGAGCAGTTGCAGCTTTAAGATGCATGAAGGTTATTGCTGGGTACGTGCATATGAAAGGGTGAGTGGCAGACAGTGGGCATACTCATGATTACTGTAGCAGCATCATTTTATAAGGTTTTATTTGTGCTCTACCTGAGGAACACTAGGCAGGATATCAAAATATATGGATGAGTAAAACATACGAAAGGAAAATTAAGCCTTTGAGAAGGCAGAATGGCAGGATGCTCATGTTGCACCCTAAGTGCTGGGTGGCTAATACAAATTTGGTGATGGTCTCAGTGGAGATCCTGGTAGAAGATGTCAGATCTCCAGAGATGTTCAGATCAGGCCCAGAGAATCTACACAGTCTGCAAGGTTGCTCAGTTTTTTTTTGTTTGTTTTTTATTTTATTTTATTTTTTTTTATTTTGGAGAGCTGGTTTAAATGCCTTAACTTCAAAAGAAGCTCTTAGCAGGCAAACTTTCCAAAAATACTCAGAAGATCTACAGGTTCAGGATCCCAGGATATTTTTAATCCTGCAAATCCAAGTAATTTATCCCAATAATTTCCCAGTTTTGGGAAGGATGCCATGACCAGATTGTGTCAGTAATATCTACCTGTATGTGTGGCTGGCAGGGGTTTCTTCCCCAGAGCCACTATCTGGGGTATCAAGTTAGTCTCTGGACTGATGGATGAGTCACTAGAATCTCTGTTTTGTTTGTGCGTTTTATCAGAGATCATCAGGCAGCCGTCAGTGTGATTGACTAACTCTGCGCCAAGTGTCAGGCAAAAGTAGCTCAAGTGAAGTAACACAAGTGACAGCTAAAGAATAAGCAACAATCTGTCTTTTCAAGTGAGTTGTTCTTTTGGCAATTTGACAAATTGTACGGTGTAACTAGAAGTTCTAGTCAATGTGTTACATTATTTTATTTCAAAATATTCTGTTATGAATTGCTTATATTTAAATTCTGCCAGATAGAATGCTTAATGATATCAGTACAAATACAATAAAATTGACATAACATTTCTGAGACAGTGCAAGTCTTCTGAGATTTATTCCTAAATATACTTGCAAAGTCCTGTTTCAGCATTTTTAAAAATAATTTGACATTTTTGTTTTCTACAAAATAAAATGTAATAGGAGAGTTCTTGATATACATGGACAAGAAGGAGAAAGGGTGGGATTGGAAACAATTTGTTCCCCCATGGAAAACCTCCTGCAAACTTCTGCTCATTAGATTTATTTGTGTGCCATACCAACTGATTGATATAATTTGTCTGCCTTGCATGTTAATTCTTGTTTTTCCCATCCTAAGAAAACCTGACTTCTTTTTTATTTGAGTTTGATCAAGATTACTATGATTCCCTGATATTAGAATGACATTTTAATGGGACATGTAAATATGGAGTATCTCCATGAACTCCAGTTTTGTTGCACAAATGTGCTCTGGGAATTTCTGGAATAATTTTCTTCCCTGGCTAGTTAATGCCTTGGGAGGGCTCACAGCTCTTGTGATAGTTGATTTTTACCCATGTTTTTTGAAATGACTCTCATTCTGTCAGAAAATGTGAATCATGGTTAATTGAGCAGTGGCTGTATTAATTTATTGTGACCATATTTCAAGGTCTTATAATTCGTTTTGCACAGTCTGGCCAGTCAGTGTCTTGTACATAGCTAGCTAATCATATAGCTTGTAAAAAGCTTTACTGGAAAAATTAAAGTGTGATTTTAAACAATTGCAGTTTTACTGGGATATGTCCCTATGGGGATATCCTTTTCTACAATGATCTGTTTTTTTTTCCCTTTTATCCTAGACTGATGAGTCAAATTTGTGAGTAAGTTGAAATGTTCTCCTCTGATTCGAGAGTAAGCATCCCCACATGAAGAGCTACTTGCAAGCAATTACGTGGCTGTATTTTAAAAACTTGCTGTGAAGGTGCTTTAAATGTCCTTGTTTTACTTTGTGTTGCAAGAGAGATGACATTGTCCACTGCCATGCTCCACTGAGAGTGCTAAGTCAATCACATGTGATTATTAAAAATGTCCACTGTCCATTAAATTGCTAATACTCTGTCTTGAGCTAAGATTGTTCAGATGTTTGCAGCAGCTTACAGTATCTAGCTGCTTTAGGTTTCCTGTCATGCTTGTTAGTCTGATACACTATAGAGACACTGAGCTGCTGTTGGCAGGTACAGGCTGTAGCTTAAGCACCAGTACATCTCCTGTATGTCTTCATCACTGCTACCTGCTCATGCTGTGGTGAAGATTTGTCCAGGAGAACAAGAGCAGACTGGAGGGGCAGATTTTCATAACTACCACTTCTTTTAGGAGACCTTGCAAACAGCAAAGGTTATTTTTTTGCACATTGCATTCCTCAAGTTTTAGTCTCATCCCTGCTGCTGCTGCTAACTGCATGGTTGTTGGGAGGAAGCGTAGACTGTAGTTATCATCAGTATGGTGAGGCTTGGGGCTACCACCGAAGACACAGGAAAGCTACTTGCTGGTTGCTCTGCTGAAAGCAAGGCAACATCTTCTCAGTGTCACTGGTGGGGCTGATACTCTTCCTGCTGATGCAAAGGCTCTCCTCCATGTTTTGGTCTGATTTAAGCATCACTGGCATCAAAATGTGTGACCTTCTTCTAGTGTAGCTGATGTGACCAAGTTTCTTCCTCAAAATAGGTTGGTACTGGAGTTCAGATAAGGGCTACATGGTTATGGCCTAACACAGATGAGAAGGAGCAGAGACCATTTAAATGTGATTGCCAGCAAGTTATTGCAGAGAATATAACCACTGCTTGCCCTGAAAATAGTTATCTGTTCTCTAATAGCTGAATTTGAAATGACATTTTAGTGCCTGTGGCAACTAGTGCCATAAGAACTTTTTCTTTCAGATACCGACTATGTATCTAAACCTTTAAAAAACTGTGGTACCTGCAGAAGCTGGCATATGTGCTCTGGAAGCAGTGAGGCTGTGCTAACTTCAGCAGACCCCGGTGCATCTGCAGTGGGGCTGGTTGGTGCCTCCACAGCTGGTGGACCCCAGCTGCATCCTATGATGTGGGACTAACTGCTCTGCAGCTGGGGAGGCAATTTTGGAGAGGAGAGGAAGGGAAGGCTCTAAAACTCTTCCCTCTTCTCTGCCCTTCCAGTCAGCCCCTTTCTGTGTGGGGTGTTTGATGAGAAGCTGGGTATTTTTTGAAGGACCTATACCTGCTGGCATCATTCCAGAAAGTGTCAGACATGAGATCTGTCACGGAGGAAGGTGGAATCTCATGGTGAAAGATTAAAAAAGGAAAAAAGACAACCTCACTAACCTCGCTTTTCCTCCCCAATTTAAAACAACTTGGATGTTGGCATTTTCTCTTCCATTTTCAGAAGGATGAGCACTAATACAAAGGTGATAATGATAAAAGTTGATGGCTTTACTTTTGCAGTGAGTCTTGCATTATCCTTTTATTTTGTGATTTATGGTTAAAAATAAAACTGCCGACAGTTCTGAGAATGTAGGGGAGGCTTGGCTAACATACATATTGAAATAAAAAAATAAATAGATGAAAAAGGCCCACATTCTTTATTAGTGAGTATGTCTCTTTCAGGCTGTTTTTTTCTAAGGCAGACAATAAAATTATGTTATCTAAATTCAAACAACTGTATTTATATTATTACTTCGTTGGCTATTCCCTTTCTTAGTATATGTCCCCAGACTTCTGAAACACAGAGGTCATCTTCTTTTAAGAATGCCACCATGGCCTTAGTTTGCAAATTAGCTCCTTGAAATATCAGCTGTACGTATTTTGCATTTAATAAATTAATTTATTAAGGAAGCAAGAAATTGATTATTCAATTACTGTGGATCAGGCACCAAACATCCTAGTATGTTAGATGAAGCATGAAGCTGATCAATAAAAACCTATTTCATTAGCATTTCTTAGCAGTGAACTAGCTGCTTGGGAACAAATGAAAGCACACACATGCAAAACCCTCTCTCCTCTAAATGTTTTCAGATGATGTGACTGAAACAGAAATGTCCTGTGCAATAGATCTGTGTATAATCAGGGAATTTTTATGTATGAAATGAAATTTGCATTTCATTCCTGGAAAAAAGTTATATACATGTTTGTTTGTAAAATATATCTGAGTGAGATACTGGTTCCCATGAGTAAGAAATATGTTATAAAATCTACATGCAGAAAAATTTTGTGTTTCTTAACATTAAAGCTGTGCTGAACATGGGCAACAGTCTAGAATCAAAACTGTCATGGTTTGTATGTGTCTGCTGTTTCGTTCTTCTTAAAGATCGTTTAAATCTGTGCTTGAGAGCAGGCACGTCCAGGTAGTTTATAGAGGGTATTGGCGAACTCTTCTCATAGCGGACATATTAGAGGCCATGCAAAACAAAACAAGCCTTTTCAGTGAGTATTTGTGCGCAGAAGGATTGCTGAACACTTTACCTACTTTTTTTTAGGGTGGGTCTCAAAAATGTTCGTGTTGCAGTTGATGGAATGGATCATGTCTTACTATGTACTGCATAAGAATGGCAACATAAATCTATTTTGGGATGCAGGGAATAGAATATAATGACTGTCACCTTAATATTAACTTTCTTAATGTTGCTCCATTTGGATTCTAAACATGCAAGCATCAGACCATTGCTTGCCATTGCAACTGTCTCCAAAATAATGCTTGTACCGGGAAGTAGTGTAACTATTGGGCTTTTGTTTGCATATTTGTTTAATAATCTCCAATTTGGATTCCCCAGGCCAAGTTCTGCACTCTTCTAGATAAGTCTCAGGCTTCAGTCTTTGACAAATATTGAATGTGGTTTGCGTAGCGTACTGAGATTAAGTGCATGACAGTGCTCTTTTTCTAGTGGCTTCAGTGGCGTTCCTTTCCGTTTGCACCTGAATAACTGAGATCAGAGTCAGGCCATTGGTGTTTGGAGCCCTATTTTTTCTTTTTTCTTTACTAGAATCTGTCTCATGATATTCAACTGCTTGAAATATTTCAAGGGAGCCAAAGTAAGTAGTGGTTGGTGGTTTGGGAGTCTTTTCTGTCTTTGAACAGATTTTTTTTTGAAAATAAAATTGTGCAAGCTAATTTTAGTGCATTTTGCAAAACTCCGCTTATGGTGTATGGTTTGTGTACTAGTACAGTTTCTTCCAGCCAGAAATCTCCCAGCTAGTCCTGGGAGATGTTATAAAAGCAGAAGTATCTTTATACCTCTGTCTATGAACCTGTAAAAAATACCACCACAAGTCTACACAGATGAAGGAAGCAAAGCAAGTTAAACTCAAGGCAGATTTATGTTCTTCAGCCAAACACTTCAGCATGCATTTGACTACAGACATAGGTTTAATCCATTTTTAGTCAACAAGTCACTTAAGCGCATGACCAAGTCGCACTGCATTACCATGAGAGGTGAAGCGTGGGTGGACGTGCTTGGCTGACTTGAAGTACGTTCCACACAGAAGTGCAAGGGTCTGATAGTGCCGTGTGTGTGGCGTTTGTGCCATGGTAGCTAGGTATAAAGCCACAAACTAAGGGTGAATCATCAACATCACCACAGCAACAAATTTCTTAATTCTAAAAACCTTTGTCTCTGGTGAGACAGAATCTCTTGTTATATATGACCTTGGTAGAGGGCTAAGGAGGCTTTTATTGGAACGAACTGAGCAGGGAGGCTTGCACGTGTTGAAGCTCAACTAGCAACTCTGCTTTGCTCTGCATAGGAGATCTCAGTTTGGACTGCAAATACTGTAGTTGCCTCCCAGACACTGTCCTGGCGCTCTTGTGCACTTGCAGAAAGCTGTGGCCATCCCCGTGCTGATGAACGTGTGAGGAGAGGGGCACCGTGTACCCTGCTGCTTCCTGGCACCTGCCTGCAATCCAGACGGGAGCAGGCTTTGTTAAACCCAAAATTGTGTATCAGCAGCTACATCTAACTAGGCCATGTAGGGCCATCCATGAAATTAAATTATTTGATGTACCAGATTCTCAACTGGTGAGGTTCAGCACCTGAATTACAATGATGTAAACCAGCCAAGGGGAGGACCCATTTTCCTCTGTGTGTTTTCCATTCAGAGAGTTTGCTCACTGAAGCAGACATCTGAGGTACTTTTTTTTTTTTTTAAATAGCAATATAAATTGATTATTTTGAGAGAATGCAAATGTTCAGAATGAACTATTTTTTACCTGTTTTGGAATTTGAATTATTGTACCAGAAACGGAGGCTTGTATCCCTTCCAGTCTCCAGCAGGGCAATGAACTTTGTAGAATGAATTTTGCCTTGTCCTATTCTCCTCACTAGCAGGGGTAAAAATGTTTCTGTGAGGACTTTAAAAAGAAAAGATACTTTTTGATTCTTTGCATAGTGATGTGTAGTCAGTCTGAAATTCCATGTGGGATATAGTTTGTCAAACACCTGTCAGTCATGTAATAGTCTCTTCTTTGTTGAATTCTCAAAAAATGCATAGGATTCTGTTTTCAACATGGTGCTTTAAAATAATTTAATAACCATGATGAGTCAAATGTTTTATGAGGCTTTTCGGCTTCTGTATGTTTTTCTTGATATGGATGAAGGCACTTGAATCTGAATCCAGAGCAAGGATCAGAAGAGAGGTTATGATGAGATGACCATCACGGGAGTCCTTTTTTTACCCCCATACTATTTATTTTGACAATAGGGCTCTTCATAGCTGCAGAGAAGAGACTTGTGGCTGATTGTGAGCAGGAAGGCCTCACAGGTGCAGCAAGGTTGGGAGCCCATATGAAGAGCTGGCCAATATTCTTTCGTTTATTGTGATAATTATGGTTTGAGTTTTTTTCTATTTCTGAAAAACACAAGGAGGAGGAAAATATTAAAAAATACACTGAGAAGATACTGCAATGACTATTCCTCAGCTGCTGGCTCTTGCAACTGTGTGCTCTCTGTTGTTCTGTACCTCCTTATTTGGAGGTAGTAGAGATACTTCTACATCTTAAAAAAACCTCCCAAAACTGAAGGAATTTGTGGCTGAACAGGGGGAGACAGAAGACCAATGTCTGGCCAGCTCTTCTCTATATTTGCATAATGACACTCTGTCCTGGTGGCTATCTTGTGGATCTGACTGGGCTCATTTCCCAAAATTTATATCCATCTATAGTTGGAAGTTAATGTGGTAGAGTGATTCCAGTTCAGATTCTGTGCTCTCTGTCTTAATTAAATTATTTGAGACAATTTGTGGTGATAGGAAGCAGTGTTATCTGGAAGTTGAAACCTTCTGTCCATCTTGCAGGAAGTGCTGTTCCTTGGGTGTCCCCATCAAGAATAAGAAGCTTCCTTCCTGGACAAATATAGTTCAGTTTAATGGGTTATGTTTACATCAGTAAACCATGACAGTCTGTTAAACTTCAGTTAAGGTTTCATGCCAGAAGAGTGCCAGCTAGTGCTGAGAAGCCCTTCCAAATGCTCTACCCAGCTCTTCGCAACATAAACTGTTTTTAATATGATACAGTCTTTGGAGTTTACTGACTTAACAGGCTTCAGCTGGCTTTGGCCTGGCAGTACTTCTACGATATAAGTGTTAAGTGTATGTCAACTCTGCATTTTAGTTCTGGGAATGAGATTTTATCCACCTTGAAATTCTTAGGGTTTGCTTACTGACTATATGTATAATTGATATTTTGAATATTTAAGTACTGAATTTGTTACACAATGTGGTTGCCCTCCATGACTAAACATTTGTAAAATTTGCTATCATAGCTATTTTTTTTAACCGGTAAAGAAAGGAACACTTTCATTCCTGAGGACTCTCTCTTCTGTGTTAATGGATGTGAAATAAAGGGTGGAAAAAGCTGTATGGTTCAAATCTGTTAATACAAAAATGCACAGGAGAATTGGAGAACATACAAGAGGGTATTTTCCCCAGGTAATATCGCCTGTAGCTTGTTAGTCTACAAAGCAGATGCTGTGTTAACTGTGTAGCTCAAGAGAAACTCTTCCATTGTAGTTTTTGGTCATTTGAACCAGTCAAGACCCTTATGACTGCTTGGTCTTGAAGAAATAGATGAAATTTTTTGTCTTGAATTAGCCACTGCGTTTGTAGTCCAGAAATATTTAAATACTGCATAAGTTTCAGAGCTTTCATTCCTCTTGTGATATACACATTATAGTCATTTTTGAAGCAGAGAAGTCCTTTCCAGTCACAATGTAAGGGTTGCTGAATAGTTCACATTTGATTGCTGAAATGTACATTTCTAGGTATATTGCTGGAGATGAGGCAAAAGTAATAGAACATTATGCTTTTTTTTCAGTTCACATGATTAATTTTTTCTCATGATATGGATACAAGCTATGATTTATCAGTTTCAATTTATCAGGTCACTAATGGCCTTATCTCCAGACGTAATATATTGAGCTCAACAGACAGCAGCTTTTTAACATTTTTGTCTTCTAAATTGCTATTTATGTGGAGAAGACGAGTCAGTGAAATCAGCTGGGTTCACATTTTACCAGGTCTTCAGAATGGAAGACGACACTAGAGGAAAATAAAATTCTGAGTACCTTCTGGGTCTAACTGGCAGAGGCAGGTTATTCTCTACCTACACTAGTATATTGTAAGATATTATTTGCTCTTCACAAGCTAATAAATTGTACCTTCTGCTATCAGGGGAGTGTAAAATATGACCTCAAGAACTTGATATCCTTTTATATTGAGGGCTAGATAAAACATGGGTTCTTTATTTACTGTGAGGATTCAGAAATAGTTTATATTTAATGGCAGTTATTGATTTACTAGGTTTTTTTATTTTGTTCTGAGGGGTTGGAAAGAGGAGTGCTTTTGCTCATGCATAAATTTTGCTCATGCAAAATTTTCAAATCCCAGGCATGTACCTAATGATACATCCCAAAATCAGCATCATCTAGTAGGTAGTCTTTGGACTGCTTCTGCTGCTTGCTTTCTGTTCTCCCTGAGAGGAATCAGGGATGGGGATTAGCTCCTCCTGTACATGGAAACGCAAACACGTGTCACTCCTGCATCAGCCTGGCCTTTGAGAAGACCCCTAAATCTGGGATGTGTAGTGCCTCTTATATATGACGTTTTATCGCTGCTTCTTAAATAACCAAGTGACCTGATCTGTATCAGTGCTAAGCACCTGTAGCCTCTGATGACTTCTATAATTTTCATGGTGTTCATCATTTGGAGACAAGTTACTTAGATAAATGTTTTCCAGCTTTAGGATAAAGCTTTCAGTATTTTAGCCTTTTATTTTAATGACTTGGTCATAGGCTTCGGGGCAGTTTTCTAGAATAGTGTTTTAGGTACATCATCTCTTTGGCCACTCTGACTTCTCTCCCACCTTGTCCCATCCATCTCATCTACAATCCCCTGAGCAGTTACAGCTGCTGTTCTTGCACTCTTCTGAGGCAGCTGTAGTGAATGCCAAATGAACACATAGCCATGATTCCCCTTCACCCCAGTATTTTACTCTGTAATCCAGAGCTTCCTTGAGGAGCAGGAATGATCTGAACATCTGTGCACAGGTGCAGTTAGAAGCCTGTATCACCGTCTTTCAGGGTTCCAGCAGCTCCACGTTATTGTGCCTTTGCCTGTGTTTAGAGGCTGAGGCCACTATGTTGAAGTGATGTTCATTTTTAAGCTTCCGAGTACAGTGATGTCTTTGTTGTACACTTTTGCTCCTTAACTTATAGATCACTTGCATGAGTAACAGTACTTTTAATACTATGGGGATATCTGTTTGTGAGGACACCTTTTCATAGACAGCTTGGCTGGTTCAGTCTTTTAAGGCAGAGAACACAAGTGTTTTTTTATAACTAAATTTGCTAATGCAGTATTTGTGTTTTCCAAGTCATCAAGTAACAGTGCAAGCCTCGCCTGATTCATTGAAGTACTAGATTTTATATGTTCTTTGTATGTGCTAATGCTAAATATTTTTTACTTCCTTATCTTTTTGTATGTTGATACGCAGGGTGAGAAGGTAAGTGGAAAAAAACTGAATTGATATAAAGTGTTAATTGTTTGAGCAAATAATTTAGAGGACTAACTCATTTATGCTCATTACCAAAAAAAATCTCAAATATATTAATCAAATTCATTGAACTCTGCAAAACAAACAGTTGAATTTCTTTAACGGAGCGTTCATAGTTTTCTGTAGCTTTGCTTAACTCATTGAGAGGATCTGCTTTGTGATGTACCTCAACTCTATATGCCTCACTGGGAATTTGGTTCATTCATGGAAGACACTTTTGATTTATTAGGCAGCCTTGTGTGTTCTTAGAAGGAAAACTTTAAGATGTCTATGAAGGATTTGGTGTATATTGAATGGGTACATGATTTGTGTACTGCAGAAAGAGAGGAACTGATTTATCTTGTGATCTCTTGCCTATACAAAAACTTGCAATTTGTTAACAAAGTTGGGATATAGTTGCTAGCCCAATATTGGAGCAAAGCCAAGCTCTGCCCGTATTTGGCTTCAATTCTAGAAAGAATTTTTTATTATTTCAATTAAATTATTCAGTTTATGTAATTCCATAATGCCTTGATAACACAGAGGCCTGTGCTGCACACCTGCAATGTCAACTTCATGTAATAGCTACTGTTTGGGAGGACCATAATAGAAAATAGTAGAATAAAAAAAGAGTAGAATATAAACTTGCTGCTTTCAACTGGTGGTTACACCAGGAGTTTTACAGTGTGCTTGTTTTCTAATACATTCCCGTTTTATGCATTTTGCCAACACCCTCAAATAAGCATCATAACATTTTGAAAGAATAAGTGATCGCTTTCTACCAAAATAGCAATTAGGGACATCTCATATTGCTTGGTCTCATTGTTGGGAGTGCTGGCTGCTCTTGAGGCAGGCCTGCAGCTGTTCCCCACACCATTCCAGGTTTGTGCTTTGTGGCAATCACGATCTGGTACCATCCAAATGCAAAGACATAAGGCTCCGGATGAAGCAATATTTAAAATACCAGACTCAGAGCATGAGCATGAGTTCTCTCTTTTCTTTTTCTTCAGTAACATTGAGGTCTTTCAGTGGTGTCTGTTCATGCAAAATAACCCTTTTCTTCTTCAAGGGACAGAATTATGCAATTGTTGTAATGCTCCTGCTGGGTTTGCTGAGAGGGCACTGGTGTATCTGTAAGGGTTGTGGTTGGAAATGCAGCTTCTTCTGTCTTGGGTGGAGAAGAAAGAAATTGTACTTCTGTGTGGAGACACTGCATAGCTGTCCAGAATGGAAATTTTTAAAAGAGGGAATTTTCTAGTGAGTTGTAGATATTAATGTAGATACTGAGTTATTTTCTGTCTGTCTCTGCTAATTACCTGATAGGGAACTACCCAACCAGAAGGCCAGGCTGTTGCTTTCTGAGCTTAAGGTACTTTCATTGTTGAAATCTAAATATAAAGCGGCAATCAATAGGATGATCAGTTTTCTGCGAGCAAAAGGAGCACAGTGTATGTAATAATCACTTTGTGTATATGGAGCTTGTTGAAGTGATTAGAAAAATGATAGCATCAGCCTTTTTATTACAGCAGTTGGATTAGTTAGGGCTTTGACTTGCAATATTATCTCAGAGACAGCAGATAAAGCAGCTGTTAGGGAAGCTTTGCTTGTTCCCATTTACAAGGAGCTCGCACCTGTACTTGTTTATTTTTCAGTGTGTGGGGAAGAGGCTGAGAGCATAAAGCTGCTAGGTGGCCGGAAATGATACCAGTTTTCATGGTTCATATTTTTTTACTGTGCTGTAAGTAGCTAATCCAGGCCACCCATGGAAACTCATATAAACCACATGCCCTCCCATGCTATAGTGGATGGTACTGTTTGCCTTCATCTTTCCTGAGTGATATATTGGTCCCGATCCCATAGCTTTCCCTCATGTTGAAGAGTCTCTCCTTTTGCGTAATCCTGGCTCAGCAGGACCCTCTTTGGACGTACAACTTTGTGTGTGGGAGGACCTGAAGAATCAGGCTGTGATTTACGTTTTAACTGCCTAGTTGCATGTATTTCTACTGCCTGTTGATCAAAGGCAGTAGAAATAATATACAGGTGCCAGGATTAAGACATACAGACACCATGCAACTCTTCCCCTTTCTTTAGGCATATATGATTTGAACGGTAGATTTTCAAGTTTGTTTTGTTTTTGGGGTGGGTTTTTTTAAACTTACCTTCTTAAATCCTCTCTGGGCTCTGAAATACACATAGTTTCATTTTCAAAGGCACTGAATAGTGGATCTCCTGAGATCAGATGCTGTGTACTTTCAAAGATTTATAGGCAGACATTTAGAAATCCAATTTAGTTTCCAGCGAAGTATGAAGCTCAAGATGTTTATTAAGCTTTATTAAAAAATAAGTAAGACTATCAGTATGTATTCCCATCAAGATCATTATTTCTTTGCATTCACAAACATATGAATTAAACATTCCTTTTTCCGCTTGTGGTGATGATTTTTATTGATGCTTCACCTAGAAAAAGTTTTCCCCGAAATGTAGTTTGCGTTTGGAGTTAAACACTGGCTTCAGCAAATTTCTTTTGACAAAGGCTTTAATATTTGGCATCCAGCCATTGAAAATACACAATCCTTGCTGCTTCTCTCAAAGGTGCATTGTTCCTTGAGAGCACAGCTATTGTGCAGGATCATGGAAAATGAGGGGATTGTAGAGGCAGCTTGGTTAAAGGCTTTTCAAATTTAAGACAAAGCTTTAAAATATTTCTGAAATGAGAAAGAAGCATTTGTGTACTGGTGGCATGCGTTTGTGTAGACTCCAGTTTGCCATGTGTCTTCACAGTCCTATACCTTGTGCTAAATGTAGACAGATGGAGCTGTATCAGATTTGTATGGGAAGAATAGTCTGCTGTCAAATTTGCTTCAATAAAAATGTCCTGCTGTTGGCATTATTAATTAAAACTAGGAGGCTTCCCTTAACAGTTATGGCACTCAGAGGAAGAAAGGTGATCTTAAAAATAGCTTGGACCTAAACCATATAAGATGCTCATAGCTCAGCATCAACATCTTGAACGGTATTGCGGTTAACAGGGCAATCATATGGTCTGAAAAATTGTTATGTTGTGTTTCTTGTGGATAGCTGCTTTCTCCCTTGCTTGCAACTCTTAAGGGATCCACAGCTGCTCCATGTAAAAATCAATACAGTAATCCAGTCCAGAGGTCCTAAGGTGTAGCGGCAGTGGCAATTATGCTTTGACAATAGACTTCTAAAGTGTGTGGTATGGCTTCATTATGGTGAATAACTTTAAATATACTGCCAGTTTTCTGAGGCTCCTCTGGTCAGGCCTGAGCTGGAGCAGAGATCTTAAATCAAGGCAGCTGCTCTATCTGAGCAGTCCAAGCAAATGGGTCTTAATGGTGGTGGTAGTGTGGTACTGAAAATCTGTTACACCTATTGCTTGGTGTAGCAGGGCTTTGGATACCACAAAAGGTTGTTTTCAGATGAGATAGGGGATTGGGATTAGTTTAAGGCAGACAGAGCAGATGGCTAAAGAAAATTAGGCACTCTGTATTTCAGGGCAACAGCAAAGATTTCAGATTACTTTGTGCTGCCTTTGTTGCTTTTTTAAATTGTAGACATTTGCAAAGATTGCTTTGGATGTGTGCATGCCAATAAAGAAACTTGTAGTTTATGCAACCAAGGAGCCTAGCTTGCACATGTATCTGAGATAAAGAAGATATTTAAGGTGTTAAGGAAGTGAAAACATAATGATAGAAAGAAGCCCATATAGATACAGCATTATTGTATTTGGTATTCTGCCAGGTACAGCCCTTGGAGTTGTAGTGTTTTACGTTCTTTAATATAGAGCTGTGGCTGCTGAGACAGTTGGCTGGAGCTGGAAGTTACTTAAATCAGAATGCAGTATTGCCTGGTGAGGCTTGCAGTTTTAGGGGACTCTACCTTCACTGCTCAGATTTAGAAGGATGGCTGCACAATTTGATCTCCAGTGTCACTGAGACACACTGGAGTGTGAAGGATGCAGGCAGAATTATGCTCTGGTTTGGCCATACCAGTCCAGCTGTAGCCCCAGGGCTGCTGCCTCCATCCCAGCAGTCTCTCTCTTGGCTGAAGCATAACTGCCTTGCCCTTGATGAATTTAAGATGGAATGTTGTGTTCTAGTCTGAAAAAAACCCCCAAACATTTCTAGCTGTCAGTGCAGCGTGTGTAGCAGGCCTCTTCTGCTCTAAGTTAGCTTCAGGTTCATGGGAATTAAAAAGGTCAGTCTCTTGCAAAGTAACCAACAAGATGAGGATAAGTTGCTCAAACAGACATCCATCCCTCTGTTTCTCTGAAGCATAGTCTATCAATCATTTCTCATCCTCTTTCTTTGCTGTCATGGGATGATAGCAAATTAAATGTAGGTCTGTGCATCAGACTTCTAAGCGTGTGTATGCGCTTCTCTGCAAAACTTGGTTTCAAATGTCTTGGAAATTGTAATACTAGTGAGCACTCTCCTTCACCCATAACACTTTGTCTTTATAAAGTAGTGAACAAGAATTAAACTTGGTTTTAAAAATCAGTTTTTACAAATTAACAATTGGTAACAGAGAAGGATGGCTCTTTAGTGGGCTTCTCTATAAAAAACACAACCACTCCTCTAAGACCCCAAACCTCTCTGTTTCCCAGGCTTCTCCAGCAAGCTGCCCTTATCAATGGGAAGAAAGTTTCTATGGAATTGATTCCCTTAGCAGTTTAGCAGTGGTGTCCAAAATAGCTCAAAATGCGGTATTGCTCACCATTTTTGAAAGGGCAGCAGGCTGTTTGCTGCAGCAAACAGGGATCTTGACTGCCTGTGCGCTTAGGATTGACCTGCAGAGCCACAGATAAAGGGCATGGTTGTAGTTTCACAGCCAAGTGAGCCTTAAAAATCCCTTTCTTTATTGCTTAAACTGATTAGAAGACCAGCACCTTTTGCAGGGATTTTTTTGTAAATCCAGTTCTGTAAAGATAAGTATTTAGGTCAGAAGCTAGAGGTGCTGTCACCTGTTTTTTCAAAGCTATGGTATGTTTGGAAACTCTTTAAAAAGTTGGATAGCTCTAAGGAAGCCAGTGGGTTTCTGAAGCACTCATTGAATTTAACCTGCAAAACCAGTAAGTTCCAGTAGGTTAACTGAGGCTTGTCAGCTGGTGCCTTGGTTTTGACCTAAGCTGATATGAACATTTTGAGAAAAAGCAAAGATTTGGTATTCTCTCTATTCTATTCACATGCCTTTTGAGCTCTTCTCATTTGCTTCTCTTCCTTCATTATATTGCAAAGTAGAGGCTAACTGTGTGTCATTTAGCTGAGCAGGGCGCCTGGCTGTGTGGTTTCATTCCGCCCCTGCTGAGAATATTGATCACTGTGCTGCCAGACGGTGCACGGACTGCGTTGCCTGTGTTGGGCACGTCCAGCAGAGCAGGAGCTGCTGGTAGCCAGGGAGGGAGTGAAGTAGCAGGGCGAGAAGTGATAACTCCATGGAGCGGAGCCATGGGTACAGCAGCCTTGCACGGGTTGTGCAGAAACAAGACACCAAAAGGGATGTACCCCTGAAGGGAGGAGCTTTGCGCAGAAGGACTCTTTGGGAGCTTATGCACTTTTGCTGGTGGCTGTACCTTTTTCTGCTGTCATGAAGTGATACTTGTTGCGCTGGAAGTCAGTTTAATGAATCAGCTGTCTGTAGGACTCTTCAGAAGATGGATCCTGCTGATACCAAAACACATGAATGCTAGTTTCTGTTTAGGTGTTTAACTTCAAGAAAAGAAAGCTTTAAAGGGTGTATAGGTACTTAAATATTCAGGCAGAGACCTTGTGAAATTTAAAAAAAAATACCTGTTCTTAGCCTACCATTACTACAGGTGCCTAAATGCTTTAAAAATCTGCCCCGTGGCTTCTCTACTCTAGATATTCCTCCAGTAAAATGAAAAGATAATCAGGATTAGTTCACTAGTGGAAAATGGGTGGCAGCTGGACAGTATACTGAGGACAAAAAGTAACTTCCAAGAATCCAAGAAATCCAAGAAATGTGAAATTCTCATAATGCCTTTATAAGATCAATATGAAATATATAGGTCTGACATGGTGGAGGTGGTAACAAAGGAGATGTTGTTCCACACATCATCTGAAGAAACAACGTCCCCTGAACGGCAGGACTCTGGGGTCCTTCTTTGCAGAAAGCAGACTGATGGCATTTGTAGGTTAAATGAAATGAATTAGCAAACAAGTAATTATATTTGCATGTAACCTTGTTAAGATAATATCCTGTCCATCTTCAACCTGTCATATGACATACTTAATCTTTGTGACGCATGGGGTGGTATATTATGTTTGACAGCTTCTAAAGGAAGAAGGACGAGAGACTATAATTGGAATGCTGCCGTTGGATAGTAATGATGAGCACTTCTCATCTTCAAAGGGTTTTCAGCCTCTCTAGCTAATCTTCATATCCGCTGAGTGGCGAAGGTAAGTCATATCCCTGTTTTACAGATGGGGAAACTGAGATGGAAGAAGAATCACCAGGTTAGAACTTGAAGTGCCTAGATGCTAGTAGTGCTGTGTAAAAACAAAATTAATTTAATTTGCGCACTCAAAACAAAGTAAATGTATTGTTTGGATTCAGATTACATACATCACATCAATCTTCCTGATATCTGACCCTTCAAATATAAAGTCAGTCTCATGCGCTACCAATATAACAAATGTTCTGTAGTAATCATATTACTGTTGTGTTCAATAACCTTTACAAGTAAAACGTGCAGACTTTCTTTTTGTGCTTAGAAGTGAAGATCCAATCCAGAAAGCCTTCTGAGTATAGAATCTGTTATGTAATTAGCAGAACTTCAGGCTCAGAAAATGGAAAGTATTGCCCATTGCACTGGCAAAACTCTCCATGGAGTGTGCAGCTTCCTGGACAGTTTTACTTGCTGGATTGGCATGTTATGGCAATTTGAATTTACTGGTTATTAAAACGGTGAAACTAAATCAGTTGCTGAAGTGGACGTCTTCCTCTCCTGTTCTTAACGTTTTCACTTATTAGCTTTTGGTGTTAAACAGATACAAGGTGATTTAAATATAACATTTTCTTTTGGTTTCAAATCTGTAACTTCTGTTATTAAACTGGAAAATGTTTTAAAAAATCAGTTTATCTACTACTGATCATACTTTATACTGGAATTTCTTTTATATTAACAGTAAAAGGTGGGTCAATTATTACACATATTATTTACCCCTGTGTGGTTCTGCTGTCCCAAGGGCTAGTGAGTTGCAAATATACGTTAGAGATTTTTACAAAAAGTCTGTATTTCAGGCATAAATAAATAGAAAACTATTTTTCTCCTCATCTTCCCTGATGTCACCAAATATTAACATACAAGTGAGCTATAAACTGAACCATACTATTGTACCCCACTGGTATGCAGTGGGTGAATATTATGCAGTTAGTGAACAGACATGAAAATATTATGACTGATGACATGATTCTATGTTTTGTAATTACTATCTGGAGAATGCTTTATACATACAAAAATTGTGAGTAAAATTTATTTTAAAAATTCATTAATAAAAAGATAAATACTCCTTTTTCCTGTTCACTGATTGTCTTCCCCATTCACTTATTTTTACAGCAGCAGCACTGCCCAGTAGTTTTGTGAGTGGACACCCCTTTTGTTTTCTTTGTCTTTTATATTTTCAGGGGAAATTCCTATATGCACTTGTTTGTTCCCCAGTAAAACAAAACGTTTTCACTTAGTCTTTACCTGATTTCTATTGGCTGAAATGACAATGCTGTTAAAAATCGATGTGCAGAAAGCCAGATCATTACTGAGGTTTCCCTTGAACAGTTCATAGAGACAGCAAGCTCAGGAAAAAAACCTGAGTAAACTGCATCGTAATTGATTTCAAGTACATCTGATGGAGCATAATTGTCTACCCATTCATTTCTTTTCATTCTCCTCTATACATGCTTCCTCTTTTGGGATCAAATAATCAGTAACAATAATCACAAGCAGCAAGAATAAAAAAGTAAAATACATAGATATTACCCCCCTCAGTTTTTGTTGCAAAACCAAACAGCAGTAACTTTATATTGCATTTATGAATTCCCATATTCCACTATAATACCAGCAGAATCTTTGGGAAAACCCTGCATCCACTTAATATAAACTTAGTTAAAATGTGCACTTTGGTTTATATTGATAGTTTTGCTATTAGTGGCATTGAGAATAGATTTTCAAGGGTGTCAACATCATGACCAGTATCTTCTTCCTCTTAATTTCTTTTAAAATGTGGCAAGAGAATCAATACTGTGAAGGGTCAGGTTTCCAACATTTCTGTGTGGCTGGGGTTTGGTTGTTTTTTTTCCCTTAGTTTTTTTTAATTGACATTTATGGCACTCAAAATGAAGACTCTCCAGTTCAGAAAATATAATTCTAACTGTCCTTTTTAAACACAATGTTAATCGTGGAATGTGGTCTGATACCTACTCGATATAAATCCAGACTACTCAATTGATATTAATAAACTTCCCTCTATAGGAGTCCCAATTAAATTTAGATTTTATTCGTATCCTTAACCTTGTAAATTTATATCAGTGCAAACTCTTAACAGGAGAAGAAATTGTTCTGTGATTATCTGCCACAGATAAGTCTGCTTTATAAGTCTGCTTTATAAAATCACACTCTGCTGAAAATATTATTCTTAATATGATTTGTTACATTGTTTTTTTTTGGTTTCAGAACAAACAAGTATCTTAAGGCTACCTAAGACAATGGTTTTGGATTTTTTTTAAAATTAGATAATAATACTGTCATCTTGCATATGTTATAGTTACAGCATGCCTGTGAATTGCTGTTACTGTGCTGAAAGGAACTGTTGTCATGAATGTGGACCTTTTTTGGTTTATCGTATGCTCCTTGCTGTAATTGCTTTCATAGCATTGAGGATATCATCCGACCACTGTGATTTCTTGTGAATGTTTGCTGTAACATGGAATGTTACTTTTGAGTTTTGTTTAGTCTGAAATTCTCTCAAATAATGCCTTTGTCAGTATGTCCTTGGGTTCTATACTGGCAACTTCTCAATGTTTTTAGTATCAAATTTACTAGTGAAAAGCTTTTTTTTTTTTTTTTTGCTGTCAGACTCATAAACTCAATTTGAAATGTGAGAATTAAGTTATGTTCCTCATTTTCCTGTGTGCGTGCGTGTGTGCTTAAATCTCTCTCCAGTAAGAGATGAGCTTTTTCAGGCACATGGTTCATTGACTGTCATCAGAAAGAAAAAAATCCACTTTTTTCAGATTATGCCTTTAGTTACCTCACCCACTGAAGGCAATGGGACTGTGCACTGAGAACAAGGCCATGAGGAATGAGAAGAGTAATAGTTCGTTTTGTTCAGTTGTGTCTCTGCAAGAAGCAGATGCAATGGAAGAGGTGGTGTAATTTATTTTGAAGCTTTTCAAAACAGAACAATACTGTCTAAAAAGTCATGTCTGCTGTCATTTTTATAAGAACAACATTAAACACTTTCTGGCTGTTCAAACAATTTCTCCTTTTGCACTCAATTTTAGGTGAACTAAATTCTTCCCTTCTTTCCTTTTTACTTTCCACATAGTTAATCATCAACTACATTAATATTTTCTTTGCTTTCCTTCAGCTCAACCTTCATAGGTTTAGCTTGCTTTATTATTTTGTTGTAGGCAAGTCACTGCAGCTCTGGTCGTGTTTTGTAACCCTCTGTGAGAGGTCTCTTAAGTTTGGCCAGTAGTATATTGGCAAATACGCTTCTGTATTACACAAACGTTTGTATATTCTCTTCCTATTTCAGCGGCGACTTTAAGGGATTGCTTTCTTTCTGCCATTCTGGATGAATTCTTAAATCTGTTCCAAAAAAGCACAGGAGGACTTTATGGTAGAGAAGGCCCTATCTACACTGAGACCTTCACAGGTAGTGAAGTTTTATGGGAAACAGCAATGGATTGGTTTCTGGTGACTATCATAATTGTGTTAATTAATTACTTAATTGTATTAATTTCTGAATACAAACTGATATAGTGGGTCTTTTCATTGTCTCAAAATGTGTTTTCATTAATTAAGGAAGATAGTGTAAGACATAACTCATCTCTGGATTAAAATAAAGGACAACATTTGAGTCTGTTGTGTGGACCTGAGACTGAAATCTACATTCTCCTTGTATTCCCTCTCTTTTGGTATTTCAGGGAAGTTCAGATGTTTTGGTGTAGTCTAGGAAACTGTACAGCAAGGAAAAACTGTGGAATTTGACTCTGAATCAATGGTAAAATTCTACCCCTATATTTAGTGAGCCTGCAGCCCATTTTTTCTTATATTTTATTCATTATTGTTAAAGTGTTTCTACAGGTAAATCTCCTGGGAGTAAATCTCCTGTCAATATGTCGGAAATAAACCCTCGGGCATTGGAGAAGAGGAGGCTTTAAGATGTGATTCTCAAAGTCAAGATTTTGGGCTGTGATAAACCACTTTTAGTTACATATCCATAATCAAATAGCCAGCTAAATTCCTGGGAGAAAGACTAGATAAATGTAGCAGCTGATGCTGCCCTGTGTGTGACTAACTCATAGGTCTGTTCCAATTGCACGTTAAAGCACAGGGACACATTTCTGATTCCATCTGCTTCCAAGCACAAAATTACACGTTGTTCCTTATTAATAATATTATTTTTAAAATAGTACAGGGATGGAGACAAATCCTGGACTATCACTTGTAATGATACCCTGGAGCATTAGAGATACTACGAGCTGCTGATCTTCATGTGAAAATAGTGAGCAAATGCAAAATGTCTGTGTATCAAGAAGGCAGTGGAGTCTTCCCGAATACTCTTATGCATACTTTATCTTTGTTTTGATGGATTTAGGTCTGTACCACCATGTTTTAACTCCTGTCCAGCATAATACATTAGTTTCTAATTACACTGCTCTTCAAACCAAGGTGGATCTCCAGATTGTTTTTAGAGGTGATGACTTAATACATTAACACAGATTATCGATCACAATAGTTGTTTGTTGCTGAAAATACAGAAGCAGTGCTGTTCATAGAAAGGAAAGACTACCTTGTGCCTATGAAACTTGAGAGACTGAGACTCAGTTTCTTTCTCTTCCACAGTTTTTCTGTGCAACTGTGGTCAAGTCTCTTGGGCTCATAAAAGGACTTGGGTCCTAGTACTTGCTTCTTGTGATGCTTATTTCCCCCCCCCCCCCCTTTTTTTTTTAAATTGTAAAATGCCTAAGTAGTCACTTACAAGGGGATTAAAGTGCTGAAAATATCGCTATTCCAGTCTTTTTACTTATCTCATAGTCAGAGGACCTTTTACCAAAACAAGGGATACAAGTTTCACTATAGGACTGATACCTACTGGATAAACGTTTTCTCCTTTGTATGAGTACACAGAATTGTGAATAATTGAGGGTAGTGAATGATGGTAAAAAAAGCTGAGAATTATGAATGTAAGTGCATAACTGAATGCAGAATTAACTCCTTTGCTAGGAAACTTTGCATTTTCCTTGTTGCTTTCAGTGATCTAAATTTACCAAATGAAGCTTGTTCTGTACAACTTCCAGTGAAAAGAGGAAGAGAAACTGTTTTGAATTGAGAGCCTTTGCCATTGGGAAGGAGGCCTTGGGAAAATGCTTTTGAGAAATCTATTGATAGAGCCAAAAAGAAACCATAGAGGAGTCATAATGACAGCTGTAATGTTGGAAGCAAACAGACATTATCGGAAGGTAATGCAGAAGGACTGAAGTGCAAGATATACTGGGGCAACCTGTCAGAAGAATTGTTCTGTTGCTGCCACAATGACTGTATGTACTAGACAAAGAGATGGAAGACTAAAACTGAGTCACCTGTGAGGAAGAGACAGAGGCATAAATCTGGCAGAGACATCATAGCTGATAATTCTAAATTTAGATGCTAAGGCAATAAGATGAGAGGAAGCTCCATATATATGGCAATTGGAGTTGTGCTGCTTTGTAGTCACAGAGCAGAAATGTCTCTGGGTGGAAGGGAAGCACTCGTGTTGCACTCTCTACCCAGGTTGTTCCTACAGCCAGTCTTTGCCAAGAGAAACTGAGTCCTCGGATTTTAGGCTAAATCCCAGCAGCAGTGCAGGTGCAGCTTGGAGCCGCTTTCCCAGTTATCAGGTGTGTGCCTGCACCTCAGCCGCTTGATGCTTGTCAGCTCTGAGTACTGTAGAGCTGCTGGGGAGGCTGGCTAGACTGAGGACCAGCAGGACAGATCTTTGCAGGGGAAATCTGTGTGGTTCTTACACTTGGGAATCTACTGCTATGAAAACTGCCTTCAAAAAAAGAGGCTTTCCTACTTGTCACTGGTGTTAAAGACTCTGCTCAAAACTCCCAGATTTCCTCTTCAGTTCCTTTTTTGGTGCTTTGTTTTTTCCCTTTCTCTGCCAAGGTTGTTTACATTTCGTTGCTGTGTGTTGCTTGTAGGCTATTTAGTCTCTGTAAAGGACCTGTAGCAGAGAAAGATCTAATAATGTGAGATGCTCAGTTCTTGTTAGTGCAGCTGCCATCTGTGGGAAGGGAGTTCTGCGTGGGTGGCTGTAGGTGCGAATTGAAAAAAATGGGGAGGTGGTGAAGAAATCGAAGATGTTGTGACTGTGAACAGAGAAATTGTATTGTTGAACATTTCTTGTCCTGCAGCATAAAATAATTAATGAAAGTTTTACTCTGCAAAAGATCTGTTTTGAGCTTCGTGCATTTGAGTTTTTCCATTCAACAGGCAGATTTAAATGATGTGGAGAAATGCAGTCTCTTTTAGAAAGCAGCCGTTGACGATAATGGCACTAACCTGGAATTTGTTTCTATTTTCTGTGAGTTTGGCAGAACAGGCTAGAAAAGCACTGAGCATCCTTTGCTATTCTCGTTATAAAGAGAACTGATCTTCTGCACTGCGCTTTGGGTTCCTCCAGCTCCACAGAATAGATTATCTGTTGCTTTTTCAGGAAGAAGTTACAATAATTGTATTGATTGTCTTTCATTTGACTCTTGACTGAGAGGAATAAAAAGCTTCAGGATTATCGATTTAGTTTTGCACTCAAGTATTTTACTTTTGTTTTCACATCCCATAGGACCTAATCCCAAGGCCATTTAGGCAGTTGTGTAAGGTCTTAATGCAGTAGAGATAATGCAGTTTTGCTCTGCAGAAGCCTGAATCAGCAGGCAGCCCATGCATGTATCGCCTTGCTCAGGCATTTGTAACTATATCAACTGAGAATAACCCTAAAATGAATCAACAGAAGTTTAAACAAATGGATTTGTTTATTCTATCTTTTTAGGAACTGTTCATTTCTCATACATGCCTGAATAACTTTTAGGTAGATCCTTGCTGTATCTGTCCTTGCCAGTGACCAGCACCAGAAGGGCAGGAATTTAGGGTTAGAGGTTTTCAAGTGCCAAGAACAGCCTGATCTTCTTGCTACTGTAATGCTGTATCTTTTGTAGTAGAAATGGTCAGTGAGTCATGCTTTGGAACGTCCATGAGCAGGAGTTAGGAAATGTTGTGTTCATAGTCAGCACTTAAATGTTAGTGTTTAAATTTGATTGTCTTCTCCTTACACCCTATTTTGCATCCCCAAATAAAGTGGAGCTTAGGTAATACTGATCCAAGCAATTCTGTAGGCAAGGCTGTTGAACTCCATGCTCACTACAGAGGTGATGCCCAGCTCAGCAGTTGGAGCTGAAAATCCTTTTTTCAGTCTCTCAGTGCTTCAGTGTTTGAGGAAAATAGTCTCCCATAAATGTGTCGGATTTTATGTTTAATACTGATTTTCCCTTTACTTGGAAAAATAATTAAATAAACCCGTAAATGTGAACAAAATTCACTTAGGAAGAAACATGTAGGCACAAAACAAAATAAAGCAAACGTAATACAAGATAAGCACAAAAACGTGCTATTGAATAGAAATAAAACTTGTTTCATGGATTAGGGTCTGTTGAATTTAAAGGCCTTGTGGTTCAAAGATCCCACATAGAATCAACACGACTTCTGTATCTGGCAGCTTATGCACTGTGCCTATATATGTAGTGCTAGCGTGTGAAGGAGGAGTGGGGCACATGAATTGATTATTTATATAACATGGTTCCTGTGTTTGCTGTACCATTTTTAAAATTGCATGATCCTGTAAGAATGTAAGTTTGTCTTAGACTTCTCGGCCACATTTTTTCCATCACTTTCAAACTTTTTCACAGGAGTTACAGTGGTGCTGTATTCCTCTGTCACCTCATTTTCTTGATGTTGTAGGTAAGGCATATTAAAATTTATGAAATGCTTTGGGACAAAAGAGGTGTGCACTTAAAATTATTTTACTGTATTAAATTCAGCTTCTGCTCCATTCTGAAATAGTGCCTTATGCACACTAGAATCTTAGGAAGGCGATTAAATACACTGAAGTCCAGGTCAGGTTTGTTCTCTTGGACAAAGTTTTTTCTCCTGGGAACAGAGGAGAAGAACAGAGTCTGGTTCTCTAGTCTTAGTTTTGACTTACTGGATGACCTTGGCAAATCTTTTCTGTGTCTGTCCTCATTTGTAAGATAAAGATAAGGAGGCAGAGATCCATTGCACAATGTTTTGACGACTCCTGATAAAAAATGCTGTGCCATTTCTAAGTATCTGTCATTATCCAAGTGTGGTCATTTAGTATACTGTTTCCTTGAGAACATTAAGCCCTTCTCCAAGCTGTTCTCCTTTTTTTCTTCCAAAAAATTTATGCATATACTTTACATCCAGAAACCTCCTAACATTTTATAAAAATCGGAGGAGGGCATTGTCTCTGTTTTACAGATGTAGCAATGGAGAATCTGTAAAGATTGAGATTCTTCGTGGAGATTATATACCTTGCTTAGTGGTCAAGGTTCCTCTCTCCCAGCACCTTTAATCACTAGACAACTTTGTACTCTTTGTAAGAGAGAGAGAGAGGGATGAAAAAGCCATCTGCTGCTTGTGGTTGCTAGGGAGTCGCATGCTGCCCTCAGGTTAGGCTGATCCACTTTCTCTCACATTTGTACTTGTTTGGACACTGCTCTGTACTGAGCCGAAGCTGATTTAGGTCTTGCTTTTTTCCTCCCCCTCGCAGTGGTACAGCAACTGGACAATTCAAGGTGGGATGCATGAATTTAAACATATAACCCCTTAATACATACATGCAGAAAGGGAGAGTGAATGTAGATTTTATAAAGCATTGCTCTTCTACTTGCTTGATGTCTGAAGCTTCCAACACGGATGAGGAAGAAAACTGCTTTTAGTGAGGAACACTCACATCCGAGCCACTGGCAGAGGTTTATATAAATCTGTTCATTATGGCTCTGTGGGGAATTTCCAAAAGTATTAGCATTTTTAGGTCATCTTATCAGCATTTCAAAGATAAAGTGGTGTGAGATGAACATTTCTCCCTTAGCGTGCTGGGTTTTACATACACCGTGCACCCTAAATAGGTAGGAAAGTCTGAAAGGGGATTTACATGGAGATGTTTAAAAATACGGTGAATGATTCTTCATATGGCTTTTAATTATGATTTGTCAGATGGCTTCTCATAGGAACATAATCACAAACCAGATAATCACTGATGGTTTATTTAAAGAAAAAAAGAAAAGAAGAAAAGGCAGGCTGGGTAGTGTTTTTGTGAGGGGCTGCTGGTGGGGCTCTGTACGTCTCCATCATGTTTATCTCCCAGCTCACTGTCGTCATGGAAGCTCAGAGCCAACTGGGAGATCCTGCTCTGTGTGGGACTGGATTACTGACCCTCATGCATGGAAAATTGAATGTATTAAGTGGCAGCCGCATTTTCAACCGTAAGGACTTCACAAGGAATTTGAAACAAAAGGCCAGAGCCCTCGGAGGAGATTTTCATCCCAGGAGGGAGTCTCATTTTTAAAAAAACAAATTAGCATCACCATAGAGAAGCAACTTCCAATGACCAAAAATTAGAATACAAAATGAAAGATTTTTTTGTTCTCCTAGTGCTCCTTTCCATCTTTCTTTTGCCAAAGGAGCACTCTTGTCTTAGATGTAGTTGAGGTGAGCTAAGCTCTGACCTCAATGCAGTCGGTTGCACTCGCATTGGAAGTGGGAAGACTAGTGACATGAGAAAGCCTTGCCAATCCATGGGTGAAAGATAAAGGGGGTTGATTCTTTTATAGATGGTTTACAACATTGGTTTCTTGGTTTATATGTATATAAACTCACTAAAGGTCTATGAAAAGAGAAATCTGCAGGAGTTAATCTAGCAGGGGCAGATTGTTTTGGTGTTTTTGACAGGCTGAAAGAATTGGGGTTGTTCAGCCTGGAGAAGAGAAGGCTCCGAGGAGACTTAATAGCAGCCTTCCAGTACCTGAAGGGGGCTACAGGAGAGATGGGGAGGCACTCTTTATCAGGGAGTGTAGTGATAGGACAAGGGGTAATGGGTATAAGCTAAAAGAGGGTAAATTTAGACTAGACGTTAAGAAGAAATTGTTCACTGTGAGGGTCGTGAGACACTGGCACAGGTTGCCCAGAGAAGCTGTGGATGCCCCATCCCTGGAGGTGTTCAAGGCCAGGCTGGATGGGGCTTTGAGCAACCTGGTCTAGTGGAGGGTATCCCTGCCTATGGCAGGGGGGTATGGAACTTGATGATCTTTAAGGTCCCTTCCAACCCAAACCATTCTATGATTCTGTGATTCTATGGTGGCAAAGTATTTCACAGACTTCTAATAAAAGATAGAATTCAGAAAAGACCTGTGAAATAAAGCTCATGAACTATAAAATCTTGGCTTGCATGTACTTGCATGTGGAAAATGTGGATGTCATATCCCTCAGAAGACAGCCAGGAGCTGTAGGGAGAGGGCTAAATGGTTTGTGTTTGGAAATGCAGAGGATGGAATTGCCAGAGATGAGACATGGACAACCTCCATATGTCTCCTTAACTCTGGTTTGCTGCCTTGTCCCACAGATGTGTGTTGAAGCAACTGGGCATTGAGTTGCGTGGGGAGGTTAGTGGCAGGTGTGTGTGTCTGTGCATGAAAGTTGGAGGGCACAGGACAAGCCTGGGAGGCTTCTTTTGCCATTTTGCCCTCTGGGGTGACAGGAGAATAGCTCCTGCCAGGGAAGTTTGCGGGGACTGTGTGCTGAATTAATGCAAAATGTGTTTCACCTGCCTTTTCCTGCAATAGATGCTGTCCTCTGAGTTCAGTGCACATCTTTTGAACTCCTCTAAGGAGTTGTTTTAGCCTTGCTGCAAACGGTAGCAGATTTATAAGCTAAAAAGCTTATACTGATGAGTGTTTTCTCCTTAAGCTTGGCTATCCAAATGTAATAATACTCTGTGATTTTTCCCTGAAGAGTGCCTGTGTAGCCTGTCACTTCGGAGGATATGGACTAAGCCTGAAACAACACTTCATTATAAAGAATAAGCAGATTTTAATGATAGCTGTTGTCATGTGAGATTTTGCAAGTGAAGCATGCATTTGCGGTGCAACCAAACCAAGAGCAGACCCAGCAGTACTGTCACTGCTTTTTTGACTTTTTGCTGTAGAAAAATACTAAATATATCTACAGTTATGGGTTTTTATATGCAAAGCTTTTTACAGATATTAAATAATTAGTCCCCACAAAATACACAAAATACAAACTTAAAGCCAAACTTGTCCCAAAGCCTCTCCTCACCTCTCAGATTGTTTCTTAGTTTCTGTCATCCCAAAGTAATTCATGCAGTGCTCCATGTTGATTTGTTTTTGATGGTGTAGTACCTGATAAAATTGTAGTCTGGGAATGAAATAGGTAACTGCCTGATTTGTTTTAGAGGATTATATGCTACAGTGTCCTTCAGTGTATTTGTGGATAAGTCTATATGTGGGCATACGTTTCTTTGTACAATTAACAATACTGACACAGCACTTTCACTGCCAAAAACTCTGGTTTTGGACACTCTGTAGAACATAATAGGAATATTTCATTGTAAAGGTGGTGCCAAAATGTCCTTTTTCTGCTCTGCACACCAAACACTTAAAGGTCACACTTGTAGAGAACAGCAGCTTTATTTCTGCAGCACAAGTGAAGTGTTTTGTCCTGGTTTATGCATTTTACTCTTGAGAAGTGACATGTAGCTTGTGATGTGACTTTGCACCATTTCAATTTGGTAAGCGCTGGGTGACACACACTACAGCCAATGGGGCCTCAGGGAGAGGAGCGAAACACTTTGGCATGATTTGATAAGGAAAGATGCTGAATCACTATCTGCCCTGAAGAAATCTCCTCCAGCAACACAGTAATATTAAATGACTGCAACTTCTCAACTGTTGACTTTTTTTTTCCTGTCTACTAGCATAAGCATATAATAATGGTGGAAAGTGGGGTAGCCAAAACACTGCACAGGGTGAGATAATAATGACAAACCATGATGGGAGAGAGAACAAAACAGAGGTCTTTCCCTTATAGTTTTGGCACTGGAGAAAACATGGGGGGGGGAAGAAACAAAAATCCCAAGCAAAAATCCATAATGTGATTAACATGGCAAAAAAGCAGAGGTGCTGGCATTCTGGTATGTGAATCAGGAGAAGACAGTGGTGACAAATGGACACACGACAGCCCCCCAGACATTTGCAGCTGATTAGAAGCACCACAGACAAGCAGCTGTCATGCCAATGAAATATTATGGAATTGAAATGAACTTACAGCTGGTTGGGGTGCCACCCCTCCTACTTCACTTTTATCACTACTCCTCCAGGCTCCTACTCTTTACCTAGTCAATGAGTCTCTCTTATCTCTCTGCATGCATCACATTTAATTAGCTTCACTTTAAATCAAAACACAGCTCAGTTTCTGCAAGCCTGTGTTTTATAAGGAGGTGAAGTATGGAGTACTCTCCCCAAGCACAGTTGAGATTGGGTAGGTTATCACTGGTACAACTGAGATGCTGATCAGCTAATAGCTGCAAAGGTTTGGAGACAACTAGGTTTCAAAAAATTCTGGTATCTATCTGCCTTCTGCTCTTCCTTTTTCTCACCCTTCTTTTCCATGCTCTTTTTTTCTCTAGCCCTGTATAGAAAGCTTGTTAATATTTTGTTCAGCTACCAGCTAACAGTGAGGTTGCAAATAAGGCAAATACTTTTCCTGAAGTAGCTGTATCCTTATAAATATATACCTATGTACTTCAAATGCTGAGCCTTGGTATAACATGTGTAAAATGTATTTGCATGCCATTAGCTCAAGCCATGGTGTGAAAGGTAATCCTAGTTGACTGCTGGGAAATAGGAAGTATAGCCTCTTATTTTCTGCTTTCAGTGCTGAGCCATTCATGGAATCTGCAACTTTTTTTTTTTTTTCTTTTCGGTCTCTATTATTTTGCATTATTCTCTAGATATAGCTGCTTCTAAATCCAAAGCAATATTCTGGATTTAAAATATTGCCTCCAGGAGCAGAAAGTCTGTTTTCCTGTAGGATGGATGTTTTGCTCTTGAGTCTATTAATTATGGCCTTTTCTTTCAACAAGAATAATTGTGTTATTAATAGTCTTTTCATGAACAGAAGAAAGGCCTCTTTGGAAGGAGAATGCTCTTGCTTCACAAAAGGTTTCTGATAGCCTTAAGGTGGATTTATCTGGTGGAGCCTTGGCTAACCTTCATGTTAAGCAGACAGAAGCAGTTTAGGGAATTTGGGGATGCGAAGCAAATTAGAAAATAAATTAAAAGCATTATAGCTCAATAGTATAAATTAATGCAGCTGCTGTAAGCTTCATCCTGAGAGAGCTGTCAATATCTGCAAAGCTCCTGCGATGGGAAAGAAAATTAATGTGTGCTTTAACATTTGTGCTTTGCCCCACAAGAAGCAATTTGAAAGAGTCCCCTGTAGCTTTGATGGTTTTCCTTATCTTAACTCCTTCCACACCAGTGCCCTGGGTGTCCTCTGGGGACTGCAGAGAGCAGGGGCTAACAGCCCATCTCGGGCAAAGCACATTGTGAGCAAAAGCTGTGCAAAACAGATGCTGATGACAACACTGATGTCCAGGCTTCCCTCTGCAGCTGCTTCTCTGGGCTCCCGGCTGTGCCGGTTGTGGCAGGCTTGATCCAGCTATTTCTCTGTCTTGTAGATGAGTAGATTGAGGATAGAGACATCAACTGAATCTGCATCTGCAGAACTAAAGTCTCTTCTGTTCTGCTGTGGTTTTGTTAGTGCTGGTGGGGGAAGAGCACTAACATCCTTCCCCCTCCTGTATCCCAGTCCTCTGCAGTGCCATTCCCTCTATGGCAGCTCTTTGTGTCTGCTCTTGTTTTACTATTTTCTTTTCCCTCCCTGACATCTGGGTGGAGGCTCTACCAAGATATCAGAGAGGACAGTGGTGGATCTCTTTTTGCTTACGGAACAGAGAGAGGAGTGCAGCTCATCCTAAAGCAATGTGAGACAAACCTCCCAAAGCAGAAAAGAGTAAGATAACAGGAATTCTGTCTTCAGCATGGACAGAGTCAGTCAGAGGGGTTACGTGAGAATTGAGGATAATAGAAAAAAACATGTTAATTTGTTCATTAAAAAGAAGACTCTGTATGGAATTTATGTTCTCTAGTACTCTTAATATAAACAGGAATTGAAAACTGTTGTTGCTGTTGTTGTATTTATATTTGTACTGGGCACTCAGTCAGATCTGGTCCATGGTGTTCTGAAAATTGTGCAAACACATAGTAACTGAGAAATAATGTTGCAGGGAGTCTTCATCAAAATAAGATGTTTCAAAGGGTATTAAGGGATGGAAAGTAGTGAGAGTAACCATGATATGGCCTGTGGCTGGCTAGGTAAAAACCAGTCCCTACGAGGGTAAGCAGAAAGAGATGGTGTCTCGCCACAGTTAACTGTTAACTTCTAAGAGAAATACATTTTAGAGAGGAATTTTTTCACCTGGTCCTGTGACAGTGTTCCTAGGGTTAGCTGTGCCAGAGAGAGAGTCTGAGGCACCAGAGGACAACCGGCTGTTTGGTATGTTGGAGGACACTGGACTGAGACAAGTGGAAACACAGGCTGTGCAGATGCTTACAGGGGAAAAGGAAGGTGTCCTTGAATCAGAGCCAGTGGAGAGACTTCAACAGAAAGAATGATGTATCAGGGCTTTATGATGGTCCCAATAGAAATGAGCTGGGTGCTATGTGAAGATGGCAAGTATGCATGCTGGCTGCATATTCCTCCTCTGTGAGGAGGGGGATGCAATCTGTGGCAGAATATGGCAGCAGAAGATCTGGAGAAGATTTGGTAAGTTTAACTTGTTTGCTAACATCTGTGAGGCAATCCTAGACACCTTGTTCCATGGTTGTAGATAAGATAGGAAATACTTTTCTAAATTTTAGCTTGCTGTCTGGTTTTAGGGGTTTTTGTGTCTCTTAATTTATAAGAAAGATAACTACTTGCTGCCTTTAATACATGTTTCCAGTCCTAACACTGTGAAGCAGATTAAAATATTCTTCTAGGAGAACATGACTTGCCTCCAGAACAAACAAAGAAATTCAGTCTTGAAAATTTGACCTTTGCTTAATTTCTTGTTACTTGTTCTCAGAATGTGTTTCTCCCAAAGTCTTCTCTTCATTTAAACCATGAGAGAGTAAGAATGTTAGCTTTGTCTTTCTGCCTTCTTTAAGGTGCTTGGTGAACTTCAGATGCCTTGTAATTGTCTGCGTAAAAAGGGTTTGGGCAAGGAAGATAAGGAATTGCATGTATGCAGAGAAAAACGGAACAGAGTATCTGGAACAAAGTTGTAGTGAAAAAGTCTTACCAAATGAAAGTTCACTTAGGCACACCTGTTAGGTAGCGTAAGCTTCTTGCAGCCTCTGCTACAAGACTGTAGAAAAATACTGTCTGGGCTCCAGACATTACAAATGAAGTAAGGAGGCCTAACATGTGACAGAGGGTGCTAATATCTTTATCCTGCTGCACCTGAGAGCCTGACATTCCCCTTTTAGTGCTGCTGAAAATGCAGGTCAATTAATAAAAGCAGAGTTCTCATTTTTGATCCTGTATTTAATTCCCTGAAGCTATTATTGCCTTGAGGGAGTGGGGGAAAAGTGGAGAAGATAATTAGACTTGACCTTGTGCTATGGACTTGTGCAAACTATTGGATTAGCAATGAACACTGTCAAAGCTTGGTTAGAAAGCGGGGGAGGGACACGATGCATTGTAAAGCATGTTGCTGAATATGCAAGAGAATAAAAATTGAAATGGGAAGGACAAGAGGGAAGCTGAAAACAAATACTGAGGCCAGCTCTCCAAGTGTGATGCTGCCAGGAGTTAATATCTTTGTCTTTTTTGTTGTCAGAACATCAGTGATAATCAGACAAAATGGTACTTACTGCAGAGAAACAATTAAGTTGGGCCTTCACAGCCTAAACGATTAAAAGAAAAAGGAAGGAAAAAATAGGAATTATACTAAGGGAGCACGTTGTAACAGAACTTGTGATATCTAAGCAGCAGCCGTACATCAAATAGATGGAGCAGAGCAACTGATTCTGATCAGCTTTGCTTTTTCTTTCCCATTTCTCACTGCACATTCTCTCACATTATCCTACTATTAGCATTACCAGCTTCCATTTTGGTGTGGATTACAATGTCTTGAACAAGTCTTTTTTGGAAACCATCTGGCCTTAGACATCAAAGAACAGCTGTAGATAGAGCTGGCTTTTAATGTAGCTAAAGTTCATGTCTCTGTGTAAAATAAAGTGGAGTAATGCCCACATTGATGCTGACATGGTGACACTGAGCCTTGGGGAATTCAGTTTCTCATTTTCGGTTTCCTTGCTGTCAGCCTCTTCTCCCATTAGGGATTCTGGGCCAAACGCTGTTCACCTTGTTCATGTGAAAATAGTTTTTGATATCACTAGGATTCTTCGCTTGCATCTTTAGACCATGCAGTCTGTATCCTAAATGTAGGCATTGTTCAGCAAGTAGGGGTGAAAGGAAAAGAAGGTGGTATGAAACCCAATATAATTAGAAATTTTGCTGAATGCCCCCCCCCCCCCCCCCC
>WKFP01014344.1:421987-464526 GCA_011057875.1 Pterocles orientalis
AGATTTATGTTGCTGTCACAAGCAACTGTGCCCAACCTAGGAAATGGAAATGATCATTGTTTTCAAGACCAGGCTGAGTGAAGGAGGGAGAATTTGAAAACTTGACATGATTTATGAAAATGTATTAATTTTCTGAATTCCTAGGACTTAGCAGTAGCATTACAGCTCAGCTGGAGCTGTAACGTGAAGTCAGAAAATTTCAAAGGCAGCATTAACAGGCAGACTGTTTCCAAGAACGGGCACGTGGTTGTTGCATTCCCTGTGCCCAGTGGGTGACGGAAAGGAGGGCAGTGCCATGACCCTTTCGTTTCCTTCCTGCCCCTGGGGCTTCGGCACAGTGGGCAATCCTGATCTGGCTCAGCCCCACTGTGCAGAGGAGGAAAGCAGTGCATCAAAAGATTGGTCATCTTCATACCCTCTTCTGGCTTCTGAGGATCCAAATAGAAGCTGGGAATGACCTGGCTTGCTGATCAGCCCTTTCTACTTCAATTTCTGTAAGTAAAAGTATGTGTGGCCCCTGTGTACTGTGAACCAAACAGAACTGTATTTGTGTTACTGCTTTAATAATGGGCTGTGCTGTCAAAACAGAGCAAATGAGGAGTGAGCAGTGAGAGAGGAAACTAATCCTCTGTTTATACCAAATCATCTTCCATAGCCCTCTCTGAGAGGAGCAAAGAGAAAGTGAAGGGAAGGAAAGAGGGTGCTGCAAAAATGTTTCGGTTACTTTAAGCGTTCCTCTTTAAAATTTGCTAAGCTTCATTGATTTAACATTGCACTCAACATGGGAATTTTCCTCCTGAGCAGCTAGGTTACATTACACCTGACCTCTTTCTGCTCTTTGTTTTATTTTTCAAGAGTGACTTTTTAATAATGATTTGCAAAACAAAATGAGATTTGGTTTTGTAAGTTCACTCTCTCCTGTGTTCTTTGACCATTGAAGTAATTGCTTGTAGGAGACAAATATATTAATGTTGAAAAAGAACCCCCTGTAAGTACAGTGTATCCAAACTCATGTCCTTATCCTGAACAGATTTATTTTTAAGATAAAGTGCCCTTGCATACAGTCTCACATTTAACAAAATGCCGTGACCTATAAATATCCCAGTGAATGAAATATGTATCGGGCTGGACGAGCTCTAATATTTTGTACTTCCTCCGTGGAGTGTCTGAAAGTTAATCCAAACCCTGCTTCCCTTGGGCTGCTGAGGTAATGAGGAGCAGAAAAAAAAGGAAAAAAAGAAGACAAAGATCCTCAGCAAACTGCAGGGTAAAAGATGATTACGAGAGGGAATGAAATGCTAAAAGGAGAGGTTAAAATCACTGCCCAGCTACACTATAGGTTTATATTTGGATTATCTAATGAAAGTGCAATGAGAGGAGTATATACGATGTATGGAAGTGTGATGTAAATTATCTGAATATCATCCTACATCTAAGGAGGTAACAGTGCTTTAGATACATTAGTTAAAGATTATATACAAGATGTATTTTGGCATTATAAGTAATGCTTAGGTGAATTATCTGAATTGCAGGAGGGTTAAATGACATGCCGTGGCTGCTGGGCCAGTCGCGGAGCTGGGATTAACTTTCAGGAACCTTGGGGTGAGGGACGATGGTGTCCCACTGTGTCAAGAGCAGAGCTGGAAATGGAGGGTTCCTACATGTAGCCTTCATCAGGATAAAATTGCAGATTGCATACAATGTTCTGGTCAATTAAGGTAGAAAATAGCCTTCTGATTGCTGGAGATTTCTTCACTCTTTTCTATTTCAGATGTTTGGCATGTATGTGGAGTGTGGGTTGCCTGAAGGGGGGGACTTTCTTTGGCCTCCTGGCAGGAAATGACACTGGTGCTGTGACATTTATTTCTCTGCACATCTGTTGCCCTGTGGTTAGATAGCAAATGGTATATAAGGGGTATTCATGTTCTAACCTGATGCTGATGAACTAGATTTCATACTTGCCTGCCTCTTTGAAAAAGAAAGAGGCTCTGATTCTGAATTACCATCTGGAGGCTTCGTTTCTCTTCTGGAGACATCACAATCTGTGGAAGTGTTCAAAGTTAGCTTGTCTCCCCAGGCCATAATTTGCTTTGTGAATGTCTCCCCAGGAGTCTTGCTTCTGAAGGTGAAGGAAGGATAGGTACTTGCTCTAGCTATTCCAGGTTCTCTGGCTGTTATTTAATGGATGACTTTCCAGATTTGGGCTTTCTGGGAATTGAGTCTCATCTTCCTTTGCACAGTAGATTTTCAGAGGACTCAGGCACAGCACAGGTATTGTTACTTAACCAGTTACTGTAAATCAGCTGAGCCATGGTGACTTTCTGTGAGTGCTTAGCCATGAGTCGCAGCCCGTAAGTGTGCCCTAATTGCTTCACAGAAATCTCCAGAGAGAGCTCTGATTTAACTGACTGCACTACCTTGCTATCTGCATTCTTTGTTTTTCAATGATGTATTAATACTCCAAAGTAAAAAATAAGCTTGAAGTTTTAAATCAGTTGCTAGTCCTGGAGAAAGCTTGGGTTTTGCTTATTTTAAGATTCATTTTACTGTCCTTTTCTTAAAAAAAAAATTAGAATGTATATTACTTGATAATTTGATCAACGGCACAGCAACAAAGGCCAGCCAGTGCCTCATTGCCTGTTGTGCCCTCTGGTTTGAATAGTAACAGCACATTTTCATGCTGAGTTTAGATGAATTGGCTCCTGCCTGTGTGTGCTGGGTAATGTCCTTTCATATTCTTGGCATTGGTAATGAATAGGATTTTGAACACAGCTTGCAGATGTTAAGGCTTATTGTAGGAAAAATCCTCACAAAAACGTTAAGCTTCTAATATGTGCCTAAAAGCCAAAGAGGGTATCAGAATTGTGGTAGTAATTCAGTTGCTGTTGGTTGCTTGCTAGATCTCTAATTGCCTGTACAGCACTTAAATGCGTTTGGTGATAGGTGACTTAACTTTATAGTTCCCAGATTTTTTTTTTCCTGTCCTGTTGTCCATACATAAGAAAGCTTCGTCAGTCTGCTTGTTTTTAGACTTGCATTCATCTTTTAGATCCCGAATATCTTCTTGAACATTCTTGCATCTCAATTAAGATCAAAGTTTTTTTTCCCCTGAAGTAATAAAATAGCTCTGTTACTGCTACCATGGCTTACTATAGAAAATCCTAAAAAAACCTGAAAAAAACCATGAAAAAACCCAAACAATCCCCAAGACCCTACAAAAATGTCTGTTGCCTGAATATACTCGGAGTGTTTGCTACCTTGTGATTTATTATTTGTTTGCAAAACCAGAAACTGAAAAAAACCTTTGTAGTGTCAGAACTGTCAACTTCTTACTTTAACAGGATGTATTTCTGAATAGTAACAAATTATAAACAACTAACAAATAACAAATCTCCTTTTTGGAGGAATTACTGTGATTTGGAGATCCTATTTGATTTTACAGCAGAGAGTAATGCTATTGAAAAGCTGGATTTAACACAGACAGTTAAGAGGGATTCTGTGTGTTGGGTTTTTTGACTTTTTTTTTTTTCCAAGAGAGATGTTTATTTCATCTGTGGATTTAATCCTTCCTTCAAAGCGAACTGGAGGATAAAGTGAATGCCAGAGCAGCACTGCAGGTTTCTACTGTACTTTTGCTCTTTGTTGCTGCAGTGCTGAACAAGTTTCTGTTAATGTGGTGGTGCAGGTGAAAATTCTGGGACTTCATTAACAGTCCTGTTGATGAAGTGTGAACCAAAATAAAATCCGCTTCCTCCTCTGTTCGTTGGGTTAGAATTGCAGGACTAGCAGAAGCATAAAGCAGCAAACCCTGCTCATGTTATTCCACTGAACAGGTTTCACTCAGACTCCACATGGGCAGTAGAGTAAAAGAAAAATAGCAATAAAAATGTGAAATCTTTATGCAGTCACATTTCTGAGTAAAACCAAACATATGAGACCTTCAAAGTGAGGCTTCGCAGACAAATTATAATGGGTCATCTGTGTTGTAGCCAAAATACACTGAGAAAACTTGAGAATGAGACAATAACAAGGAAAAGGTAAGGAAATGAACACGTTGTTTTATGTTGTAGCCTGTGTAATACAGCACAGTGTCAGAGAACAGGGTCAGACTGACACAGGCACGTGTGCTTGTACCAATGCCTAGTTTGCTACCTCCTATAACTCCAGCATGCATTAGATGGTCTTGTGTCCGAAGACCTCATCTAAGTTTTAAGAGTAAATCTGAATGAATAATAATGATTTTTCCAATTTCCTGGCTAAAATGAATTAGAAAAATTGGAGACCAAATAAAATGTTTCAAAGCAGGTTAAAGCCATTGATTTTTTTTCCTGCCCCTTGGTCTGTACTCTGATGTTAGAGTAAATCCAGTGATGTGTGGGTACTGTTGCAGCGGGATGGTATGAACAAATAAGCAGTGACAAGATAGTCCCATCTGATTAAAAAGTAGCCAGCTCACTAAAGAATTATGACAGATACTAAGGAAAAACATGCTTTTGTTCTGCCTTTCATAATCTCTCTGGTAGACCTCTTTGCTAAACAGAGTTTTACTTAAATCAATTTAACTCATGTTAAAAAGAGTGCCTCAACATGGTTTTTAAGAGAGATGAACAAATAAAGCCTTTTCCAACAACAGAAGTACGTCTAACACTTTGCTATTCTTAAGTATCACGACACAGAAGAAAATGAAAAACAAAAGAAAATCAGAGTCAGGTGAAGATGGTAAGAACAGAAGTTCTTTAAAAGCTGGTGTTTCTTGTCTCTTGGTAATGCAATCAATATATTCTCTAAAAGCTTTAAGGCAGTAAGAGTTTCTTTAAATAGTGGTGTAACTTTGAAATTCCCTTTCATACCTGGGTAGAGCAACATTAAATCGAGAAATAGCATCGTCAGAATTGCTTTGATTGATGAAAGAAAAGGGGTGGTTGTGCCCAATCCCCCCCCTTTTTTTCCCCCCTGAGAGCTTGCTCGCTGAAAATCATTTGAGACAAAAGATAAGCTTCTGCATCCATATTGCCTTCTCAGAGAGATCTGACCAGTGCGTTCTGTGTTTCTCTAGGAGCCACCAATATCTTTACTGTTTTTCACTCAATTGTATATTCTGGAGGCTTTACGTATTTCCCAGGGCAGACTTCAGATGATGCATAAAACTTAGGTCTTGAACACTGGTGGTAATTAAAGATCCATGGTAATGTATGTTCTAGGTTGTTAACTTGGGTATCTGGGCAAAGTTCCAGCTTGAATAATTATGTGCTGTCTCCCTGACTTCTGTCAGCAGCTTCCACTGGGTAAGGTATTGTATTAAAGTCTTCTCCTCCATGAGTGTGTAATACTAGTTGCTCAGTCTCATGGGCCTGTGATTCTAGGAGCTGATTGCTGATTTACCCTTTGACAAATCACTAATGATCTTACATGTCTATCTTGTTGCCCCATAAAAATGTCCAGTTCTGAGACAGCACATCCTCGGCACTTAACCAAAAATCAAGATCTTTCAGTATTTCTTGTTAAATTAAGCATGTTAAATCACCAGTTATTTTGGAAAATTTAAGCTTTCAGCAGAAATTCAACAATTTCTAGGTAGGTTTTGTTCAATGGTAAATACCAATGCATTTACAAAACAAAAAATACTCCCTTTTTGAAAAATACACCCCCCCACCCCCCAAGTAATGATGAATTTACCTGAGAATACCTGTATCTTTCTGTCAGAGAAGAATCAGGGAGAAGTGCAGTTCATGCTAAGTCTTTATTGGAAAAGAGTCAATTAGTAGGAGAGAATTCTCATTGCTACTATTCTTAATGTATTCATGTGTTTATAAATATTTACATAATGTCCCACTGTGTTGCCTGAGTGTTAGCTGAAACCTTTTGAATATCTAAATCATTAATACTGTAACAGATTCTAGTTTGAAGAAAGCAGTGCTACTTTTATTCCATCAAATCCTTTGTGAGAACTGTATTTTGTCATGTGTATGCTCTGCTGTGTGTTACTGCTCAGTACCAAATTCCTGAGGACACTGAAGACGTAGTTCTAATGGCATCTTAAGCTACTCAGTTAGAAGAGGACTAAATATAGCTCTGGTCATTTTTATTGTAAAAACTGAGTTTTATAGGAAGAAGACACTCCAGTAATGTATCCCAAGGGACTACTGTGATGAAGTTAATATAGCAGAGATTCTATGTCTTACAATATGACCTGCAGCAAACTGTGTTGTCACCAAATCATGCTGCCGTTGTGGAAATAACCTCCTCAGGCATGATTTCTATGGATGCGTGGATAACAGGAGTAGAACTTCAGAATGAAAATTTCCCAGAACATAGAATATATATTAATGAGATTAGATATATCTGCTTTGTATATCTGCTCTATATATCTGTATGTGTCTGCTTCCTGCTCTAAATCGGAAGTTGACCCTGCTTTCAGCGGAGCATTGAAGCAGATGACCACCAGATCTCCTTTCCCTTTTATTCCATGTTTCTAAATAACGCATATTTGGAGATGAATTTGTTGTTATTCCACTAACTTCACTAAATTCTATCTAAAAGATCTGCCTGCATGCCATTACAGCAGGTGGAGATGTTAGTTTTGACTTCAGTTGGAATTAGTACAAGTTCTGAGTCTCTGTAGTCCTGTTCCAGTGCCCATTAAATCAAACCTTTCATGACTCTAATTCATTTCTCTAATTTCTGTAATCCATTTATAGATGTGACATCTGTAACAATGTGTAGGAGGCAGTTCCACAGTATCATTGTATGAAAAAACACTGTTCTGTAACCTAAAATTTCATCTACTTTTTAATTTACATTCTTTGCCATTGCCTTCCCTGCAGTTTGATATGACTTTGTCAGACCATTTATATGAAGCAGAAACAGTAAAAAAATAATCTTGAATAAAAGAGCATAGTTTGTAACACTGGGTTGGGAACTGTCAATCATGACAGAAGATGAAATTGTTGAATTTTAAATAAGCATCCTGGGCAGTGTATTTCTACCTCATCCTCAACGCAAATATGCCTCGATTGTAATTGTGAGACATTCTGCATGCAGAAGTTACAGCCTCTTCTAAGTAGGACGGGTGTGCAAATGGATTATCTCTTGAAACTTGCTGACTGGCAGCAAGCCCTGGGCTGGTTTAAGAGCATCCTTCTGCCCCAGCTGAGGAGCTTGCCCGGCAGTCTCATTGCTCGTGAGAGAATCCAGATTTGAGCCAGTGGCCCAGAGGTGAAAAGCTCTGTATCCCACTAGCTCTTCTCTGGGGGATGTTCAGTCTTTCCAATTTTAACTGTTTAAGGATTGCTGCATTTTCTGTGATGGCTGCATTTAGCAGAAGGGAACCGTTGATAAGAAATGAGATCAGACCCGTTCCCCCGAGGTTTCCTCCCTCAGCATCTCCACTTGTAGCTCGACAGTTTGGATAGTGAAGAAATCAGTTATTTACTAACATTTTACAGTAGTTGAGCAGAAAAATGTCACAACATCTCTCTAATAGAATCTTTAGCTCCAAATTGTGCAAGACACTGCTTTGAAATGGCTGGAAATATGCATGACTGCAGCAGGCAGAAAAATTATAGCTAACAGCTTTGCAATCAAGTTGAGATGACTATATGTGAATATTTCCCAATATTTGCCCCCCTTCTATTTTGAGAGCAGTATTTTTGATACTTGTAGGCCAGATTCTTCTTGTAGGTTTTCTTCTTGTGAGGAAGAAAATTTGGCCGCTCAGGTCTATCCTTTGTGGTTCTCACCATTTTACAGTCTGTGGTTGTGTAACCCGTTTTATTACTGGCAGGTGCTGCTGAGGTTTGTTAGTGCAGAGTTGAGTGGGACTAACTTCTGAACTGGCTGTAATAGCTAGAAATAGGATCAATTAGAGAAAGCGGAGTAATTCTCTTTATCTCGGTATTTTCTCCTCTGAGGCAGTGGTTATGGTTTTGGTGCATCGCTAAAGGCAACCCAGAAGTTGCCTTTAAAACCAAACTTGTAGGCAGTACCAACAGCAAGCTGGGATGTGGGCATGCAGGTCTCATCAGAGTACACCATCTTGAACATGCTGGTGCTATGGAGCCTGCTCCACCTTGCCTGTAAGGCAGTTTGCAGGTGGGAACAGGGTGCATCGTATTTGTAGCCACTTTACAGACTGCTCTTCAGAGGACCGAACCAATGACGTGACCTCCCTGGCAGATGGGAGAGTGTGGCATCTCCTAGTCTGTGCAAGAGACTATTTGTTTCAATAAAAATAATGTTGGCTCTAAAAAGAAAATAGTGGACTTTCCCATGAGCCTAATTCTTTTTCCCCAGAAGGTATATAGAATAGGAAATTACTTTTATTCCAGGCATTTCTGCCTTGAATGATGAGTGAGAATGGGTGATTCTACTCGAAAGAGCATAAAATAAAAAATGAACAGTGATATCGATATATACATTTTTTTAACAAACCAGCTGAATTAACTTTTTTCAGATGCTCCTGAGAAAGGCCATATTCAGCAGCCTGCTAGAAGGAAAGGAAGAAAGACGTCTCTTACTATGTATGGAAAATCGTTTTGATCTAATAGTCTGGAATGGGGGAGTCTGCCACTACAGTCATGATGCCACCAGGAGAGGCGGATGGCATTCCTTGTGGAGCCTGACAGGATGCCTCGGTGCAATGTAGCACCGCCAGCTGTCTCTCTTCCATGGAGTATAGCACAGTCCATTTAGATTCAATTTTGTTTTTATTCTTTGATGAGTGTTTAATAACCATTTTCAAATCTCTTCACAGTTGGAAAGTGACATTGTCAAGAACAGGTGCAGCCAGCTGAAATTATGTGGTAATGCTTGTTGTAACATCACTGGGAAGAAATAAAGCGGAAAAGTTTTATTTCCTGCAGGGCAGAGTTGGCTAAATGGAATTGAGATATCCTGAGATAAAATAATTACCCTCTCAGTTTTGGTTCACTTTTGAAAGCAATGGGATGGCATTTTTGGCTAGGAATAAAGTCATATGTTCTTATCCCAGCCTTGATATCAGCTTACTGCATGACACTTGAAAAGTCATGTGGACAAAATTTTGAGTTTACTTGTTCTACAACCAGGTGCTTATATAAGCTACCTTGTTTCTTAAGGTAAACGCACAATTCTGCTTTTCATTCCGGACATGCAACATTCCCAGCACTTGCTATTTGGGCAATTAACTGTATATTGATACAGGCATTCGGGCTGAACATTTCAGCTTTATTTTTGCTGTAGGAACTCTCTGCGTCACAAGGAGAATTAGTGGAACCTACAGGTGTGCAGCATCGTCTGAAATAATTTCTTTTCTTTCTTAGTTTCTTCCTGGTTAAATTGGAGACAGTAATTCATATATCATTGAGTTGTTTTGAGGCTTTTAATCAATTAGAGTTGGGTACTGCGTGATATTGAACATCGTTGGCTCTGATTGTTATTAAAAGATGAGCATGCAGAGCACTTGGTGCAAGCAAAGATCTTAATATTTGCGCTTTCTTTGAGATAGTTGCTTTGAGATGCTTTTCAAGTGCTAAGCATATTAAGCTCTATCTTAATGCTGGCAGCCCACTGCACTGTCAGCGGAGACTAGCTGTTTGTGGCAACGCTCTTTATTCATGATATGTTTTACTGCTTTTTCTCTGGTCTCTTCCACTGACTGCTTCATATGAATGTTTTGATGAACTCTGTGAGTGCTCAAAAACCTCCCTCTTGCCACTACCCTATTCTCTGTTTTCTTTTTCTGATACTCCACCTTTTTGCTTTGCTTCTTCAGTACAGCAAAACAGCAGGCACAGCAATTTCTGTCCTTCAGAGTAAAAGGATTACAGGGGTTAGATGTTGTAAAAGTATACACTGAATTAATAATTCCCATTAGAAAATCAGTTTGTTGACTAAGGGAAAGTAGTTGTGGAGGAAGGGAAGACAAGAAAAAGGTTTACTTAAAACTGTTGTTCCCTGTTGAATCCTTGTTAGTGTGAACAGCTGATGTCTGTGGAAAGTCTCTGACCTCCTTGCCTTAACCAGAACCTCCTCTTCACTGCTTTTTGCTCCCTTTTCGCTAGTAGAAGGGTTAACTCAGTAGATGGCAGTCTCTTTCCTCCGAGTCAGTGCAGAGAGACAGTGAGCCAGAGCTGCAAGGTGGTTCTGCAGATGCCCTCTTTTGGAGAAGACACAAAGCCCATGCCTTGGTCAACGGGTCAGTCAGGATTTGCTTCACAGATTTCATGAAAGTAAGTGTGTTCTGCTCCAGTAGGCTCTAACTCTCATAATTACATCTCATCTTTCCAAGTTAACAGTTGCTATTTTTTAACCATAAAGTTTGGAAACAATACAGACATGAGATCCGAGCTTTGTCTCATTAAAGGTAGTTTTATGTGACTGTTGGGCAGTGGAGCTGCTCCTCATTCACATATGGAAGTGGAAGGGAGGTTGTTCCCAACCTTTAGCAAGGTGTTTGTCCAAAAATATGAGAAAAGTCCCATGAAGGTAAGTAACAAATATCATATGAGTAGGTGTGCTGCTCCCGAGTGCAGCTTCTCACACAGAGGCAGATGTCCTTATGGAATAGGTTTTGTTTTTTTTTTTAAATTTCATTCACATTGTGATAGTTGCAACAAAAACCTGCAGTGTGTTTAGTATAACACAAAAAATAATTTTGTTACTAAGATTTAATTTAATGATTACTATTTTATTAAAATCTAGAATTTTTATAGGAAGAAACAAAATTTGGTATGTGTTGCTAGATTTCTTGTTAAAATGTTGAAAACTTCAGTCCTAAATTAATGAATTAGGTTGAAGAAGTGGTTCATGAGGCTTAAGAAGAATCCAAAATGTATTTTGAAGTTGGGTTTTTTTGGCTTCTGAGTGAGGTTCTGCGTGGTTTGATTTACTCTAAGAGAAACCAAGGGTGCTTTTAAAGACTTATTTGGGTTGCCTGCATGTTAGCTTGAGGAGGCAAGTCAACTTCCATGCCCAGACACAATCATAGGATGGCAGAAACTCAATACTGGGGTTTCTAGTTGACAGTCAAATAGTAGGCTAGATTTGAAGATCAAAACTGATTTTTATTTTTTTTTAACTTTATTCTCATCAGCCAATACAGCGATCAGAGCATGGATGTGTCTGTGAGACAGTGAATCCATTTCCAATCAGGCAGCTGCCTGTTAGACTAGCTGGAATTTGTTTAGACCTCCAGCTTTCAGTCCCATGCACTCTGTACTGCAGTAGTCAGGCTTCGAGGTCATATATATATATGGATGATCCTTGTCTCTCTCACATTAGTACAGAAGCAAATACAGGCCTAAATAGATTAGCTATCGAGTTCACTCAAAAATGTCCTTGTTTATTATAATTTTTATCCTCTGAGCTTGAAAAAAAATAGCTATTAATAGCTTCAATTTTGGAGCCTCTGAATACATTTTGGTTAAGTATTTTGCACTCTGGACTTTGATGTACTAAACACGGCCATAGTATTACTACAACACCTGCTTTGAATTCTTCTCTCTCCTACCTGTCAGTGCATCATTTCATGCTCCACTAAGTGATGCGAATAGCAAAACCATCTGTTCATTACTCATGTAGCCATTGTGTGAAATATGAATGAAACATCTCATGTCTGAAAGAGTCATTGTCAACTGAGCCCAGCTGGTATGGCTGTATTCTGCCCAGAATCCAGAGTCCAGTTGCTTCCTTCAGTTGTGCTTAGTCTCAGCACAGTACTTGTTCAAGCAAAGGTCTAATCTGTTGATTCAGAATCTCTGTTTATTCACTTTCTCCCTCTTGAAGCATACTTTAGGGTTGAGATCCTTGCCAGGACATTAACTATGGTATGAGGTCATCCTTTTATTTTATCTTTGTAGGTAGAGATAAGCAAATAATGAATGCCTGCATACCTGCAAATGGAGGAGAGAGGTGAATTTGTTATCTGTTACAGGAAGTTAATGAACGTTTTAAAAAAGTCATTTTTTTTCCTCACACTATCTTTAGTGAAATAATTTCCATCAGAAGTTTTATCCACCAGGTCTATAGTTCCATCTCCATCAAAGCTATTTGTACTGTTCTTTCTTTTGGCAGAAGGAATTGTTCCTTGGGAAGCCATCATTGTCACTATTGCACAGATCAGATGGCAATGGCTTCTAAAATAGCAGGTTAATGTCCTTGTCTGACAGGATTAAATGCTTAACAGTGATTCTTGCTTTTACAGCTATCAGGGTAAGTGATGCCATATGCAATGATAAAGATGTGACACTGTTCAGCTTGCCTTTTGGAGAATGATTAAATGACATGCTTAAATCCTTTGTGGCCTCACAAGTTTGATGGTACTGAGTGATACAGTGAAACAGAACAGCTGTACCTTAAGTAAGGAACAATGGTGAAGTTACTTATCTAAAATTTAGTTTATACTTATAAGTTGCAGGCAGAAGGAACAGCACGCACTATTTTCATTTGTAACAAACTGATATATACTGTAAAATCTGTCACAGGTGTAAGCTTTCGCCTGCTCCACATGAAGGCACTCATCCCTTTGGGGTGGAAAAGACTGGATGACAATACATGCAATAAAATCTGAACCTGCATAATTTCTTTAGACTTCAGGGTAAGATCCTGTTTGTGAATATAAATATCTGAATAGAGTTGTCTACATGTGTAGCAGGAGTCTAAGCTTCTATTATAAAGTCGGTACAGATCTCATTATAAGAGTCTAAAACTATTCAGCTTCTAAAGCAAAGCAGTCTGAGGCTATTCAGCTAACCAAATGTTAGTGCCTATTTTAGGGTGAGCTGAGCAGCTGACATGGACTCTGTTGACTGTGCTCAGGTGACTTTTTCACATATGGACGCCTATGTGTGGCAGTTACATTTAGATGTCCATCTGTGAGCTGGATCCAAGCCTCTCTTTGTGCAGTTTGCAGTGAGACGAGTTCCATGCCTCCATGGAACAAACTAGACCATTGCAGCACAGCAGATGAGGAAGGTTTGGCTTGGTGAGTTGTAGCTGTCAGGGTTGAGGGAACCCAGGGCTGAAGGTGGGTGTTTTCTGATGATGCTGACATCATATTTAAAAACAGTGTTTGGAGTGGTAGTTTGATCTGCTTCCATATTTTTTATTGCTAGTATAGAATTAAATAGTTGTGTTGTATGACTTTAATCATCCATACTAGAATATTGCAGAAGGCAGTGCCAGGAGAGATCTCAAGTGCTCACATGGCCATCATACATCTAAAGTCAGGATCAGCTGTACCAGTGTATTTGGAGAAGGCATTGGAAGGGCGATGCTTGGCTGGCAGGTGCTGGGGAACCTTACCGCTGTCATACTCATAGTCCTGCTGATCTGAGTTCTGTTACAAGTATTTAAGGAGCTTTTATTCATATTTAAGTTTTTCTCTAATAGAGAGGTAGGAAAAGAGTGCTTACTCTAACTTTGGTGTTTCTAGTCTTTTGGCTGTTAATCTGTATTATTTTGGGTACATGTATTATTTCACATATAGAAATGACATCATTAACCAAAAAAATTAGAAACATGAGGATTCTTAGACTAGATTTTAGTATAAGATGATGTGTTTCTTTTAAAATGAGAAGCTGTAGCCCCCTGGCATCAAGAGCAAAGATGTGATTCTTTAGTCTCTCTGTGGTGTAGCTTTAAGAGGTCTCAGTAACGGGAAATTAACCCTTATATAATCAGACATCTAACACTTTATGGTAGGATAAAGTATAACCTCCAGGTTTGTATTTTGTGCAGTTTCCAGGCTTGTAGGATGTGAGCAGGTTTGGGTCAGCCCTCATGCTACAAAATGACTCGGAGTTCAGAAATCTGGAAAGCTGCCTGTGTTTGCTTTGCTTAATAAAGCAAACTGTAAGTCAAACATTTAATCACAGCGTTCTGGTAACAGGGGGCCTGTTTTAATACAGCTCTTTTATTGGCCTCTTTGTAGTTCAGAAATAATAAAGGCGATCCTGGTGGATAAGGTGTTTTCAATGCAAGTCTCATGTGGAACCTTTATTTTCAGACACAGGCCTTGTATAACAATATGAATCACCAACATGAGAGCTGTTCTGATCTATGGTGTTTTTTCCAGTAGGGAAATAACCTGCTGAGTTTATTAATGTTTGTCTAATTTACATCATTAGGGTCATTTTTTAAATAGCCCTGTCTGTTTGCTTTATTGCTTGTGCGAGTGTTGGGAGGAGGGATGCCAGAACACGAGTGCTGGTTTCTGAGCAGAGCGGAAAGCCAAGCTTTGCATCCTCCCAAGCGCACCCTCAGCAGAGAAAGTCTTCGAGGCTTCAGGCTCTGAAGACCCGCACAGCACCCTAGGTGAACATGTTTTAGTGTGGTTTTTAAAGAGGACTCTGTGCCATCCCTCTTCTTGCAGGTGTTGCACGTACCAGTTAGCAAAGGGGGATTTTTGCGGCTTTTTGTGTGCTGATCATGCGGCAGTGCCCACAGAATTCAGTGGGGTCGTCCTCGCGCTGCTTGTGGTGCAGAGGAGGCTCAGCAGTGGCGCTGGGGAACCTGCAGTGCTTCTGAAAGGCTTGTCCTGCTCCTCTGGAGCACCCTGTCCTCTGAGAGGTGGAAGATGCTCTTCTGTGTCGTTGCAGGAGACAATACTGTGTCTGTTACTGCCACTGCTAGCAGTAGTACAGGTGAGGCGATATTTAGTTTAAAAGATGGATCTGCAGGTCAGAGCAAAATTTTGTATTTTTTTTCTACTTGTTTGTTGAAAGGAAAAGGTGATACTACAATTGAAACCTGGCAGATCAAGTTGTGATCTGTGTCTTCCAGTGAAAATCTGGAGTCTCTCTTTGGTTTGCTAATTACTCAGGGTTTACTACAATGAGATTAGTATTTGATCAAGCTGCTATAATTTTTGTCAATAGTTTTTAATTGATATCTGTCTACACATACATAGGTGGTATGTAAACGGTTGCCTCTACTTGACTAAAGTTGTACTTAATTGTTGTAGTGGCAGAACGAACTCAGTTTTGCAGTTTCTGTGACTAAATCCTTTTTACCTGAGTGGGAAAACTTTAAGGAATTGTCCAGTCTGAGCCATAGCTCCTGTTAAGTTTGCCAGCGAGAAGCAGTGAGGTGCTCTGTCCCATGGTGCATCTAGCCAGACAGGTAAAGCAGAGGCAGAGGTTTGGAAAAGTCCTGATCATTACTATTTCTGAGTTTATATTAAGTTTCTGAGTTAATTCTCTCACTAGTGTAGTGTTACACAGATTCCTTGGAGTACTGTATTCGAATGACTGATTCTCCTTGTGTAAATATATTGCAGTATTTCAGGTTTTGAGATTGTTTGGAATTTGGATAAAAAGGAAGTCTGAAAGAGCGGTTTAATCTGGTACACTGACTGTACTTAATTCTGTATTTGACTGTAAGGAAGAAGTTACAGGCAACATATTTTCTTCTATTTCCTGGGTAGGAATTTTTTTTTTTCTTCTTTGTGTGGACAGCTGCTCAGTTGCAGGTAAAAAATGTTATAGTTTATAGGACTGCCAGCTGGAGCCAATTAAAATCTAATGGACCAGAATTGGCACTAAAATATCTTATTCTGCCCTAGCAATGTAGGGGTTTTGTTCTGCTGCTTATACATTATTTAAAGGGTTGACAGTGTTGTTAAGAAACAAATTTACTTACCAATTTGCAAACCAAGACATGTTTGAATTTAAAATCTGACACAAATATTATGGTTTGGGTCCTTTGATGAAGTCATGGTTCCACCAAGCATGTAGATTTGTGATGGAGGGACTTTCCCTGCCTGATGGTGTTCTCCCCTAAATATATGAGATGGAAGCAGAGAGCTGAATGACTTGCTTTGGTCACACCAAGGATCTGCTATATCCCTAGGAAAAAATGTGGGTCTTAAAACAGGTAAGTTGTCCTTTAGTTCTGACTTCCTCAAGCAAAAGAAACCTAGGACAAGAGTAGGAGCTTGAATTACAGTATTAGAGAGTAAAAATCATTACTGAGAGTAACATGGGCAAAGGAGACTTGAGTGAGGTGTGCTAGAGGGACAGAACAGAGAGTAAGAGCTCAGGAAAAAGAATTGATTTTTTGGAAGAAGAATTCAGTTCATTTGAACTGGAAGGAGCTGCTGTTTGTTCTTGAGAGATATGATTCAGACTAGTCTCTTTGTGCAAACCTAAAGGCTTAAAGGGCATTTGTGGACTTTCCAAAATGATGTCTTGTCAGAGACGGAACTGAGACTTTTTGACTTAGTTTTACAGGTTTGGAGAATGTTTTTTTCCGAAACATACAAGTTTCACCGACACTGTATGAAACATGGCTGGCGTAGGCAAGCTTTCTGTCTAGGAAACCTTTCTATTTCTTTACTTTGTTTACTTTGTGGTAGTTGAACATTCCACTTCATGTTTTCAGTGAGAACATCTGATATGTTAACAACCGACCAACATTTCTCTGATAAACAGGAACTCAGTTGTTTGTGATTGTTTCTCCACATTCTTAAAGATTGCTCAGGGCACAAAAGATACCCTGATAACAGGTACAAAGGTAATCCTGTAGATGCATGAAAAAAGAAAGAGATGATTCTTAAGGCATAAACCTGGAACATATTATCCTGTGGTTTCCACAAACAGGAAGGCTGTGCATTTGAAAGAGTGAGAAATGTGAGTAGCGGGCATTTGAAAATGTGATGAACTTAGGCCCGATTTCTCTATTTTGCTATTTGTGGGGCAGATCTAAGCTGCTTTGAAGCATTCTGCTATTTATTTGAAGATTCATGTATTCAAAGACTGGTCAGCATGACTGATTTTAATCGCGAACTGACCAGTTTTAAGCCCCAAATGGGTTAGTCTATGCATATGTTTATACATGCAGAGGGTCCTCAAGTTGCTCTAGAAGGCAGGAAGAAAAAAGGATTGGGAGAACAATAAAAAAGCATGAGAAATAATTAAGTTTAAAGGCATTTGTATGGAATGGATTATACAAAGCCTGAAAAATTTGCGTATTTGGATGAGGTGCTTTAAAATGTCAGAGAAGGGTCACAAAACCTAGGGTGCATCCAGTGTAATGGTAACTGCAGACAGTTGATCTTTGTCCTTCTTTGACTTGTCACAGTGTTTTGCTGGCTCCTGGGTGACCAGTCTTCTTGTGGATGAAGATCAGTTTGTGTTGAGGAGCATTTACTGTTAGACCACTTGGAGCTGAAGATGCAGAGCTCAGAGCTGAAGATGCAGAACTGTCCTCAGAGAAATGAGGCTGGGCCCAGGCCTAATTTGGTCCTAATTTTCATTTGTTTTCCATAATTTCCTAAAGCCTTTGGGAACTATTTCTACCTATTTTCGTGAAAATAAATTAATGAAATTACAAGTAATTTCTTCGAGCTTTGCGTAGTTAAAACTACATAGTTGCCCTCCTTATGATAAATTCAGCTCCCCTCAATGCTGAAACAAGGGATTCAAACAGAACTGGAGGTCGTACAGCTGTAGGGTGGTCCTGAGGCACAGGACGGATGCTCTCACAGCAAACTGTTGGAAATACTGCATAGGTGGTGTTGTTATGCCTGTATCACAGCCAGAGCAGTTTCCTCTCTGAACTTGTCAATGTGTCACTTGTAATAGGCATTAAATTTAATATTCGGAGAGACACGTAACTTCATAATATTAATAACAGCTTCATAATCTTAAAGAGAAAGATATAATGTAATTGGAGAATGAATGTAGACTTTTTTGGCTGCTCATCAGGCAGGAGATTTATTGGAAGCACTCTAATTCCTAATCCATCTCCTCTCCCCTAGTTTACAGTAGGTTACTCTGTTTGACTCTCTTAGGAGTACTGTTGAAATGACATCTTTTTATGTGTCTGATTTTTAGAGAAAGGGGGCTTATGAGAAAGATGGGGACGAACTTTTTAGCAGGTGTTGTTGTGATAGGACAAGGGGTGATGGTTTTAAACTAAAAGAGGGTAGATTTAGATTAAATATAAGGAAGAATTTTTTTACAATGAGGGTGGTGAGACACTGGAAGAGGTTGCCCAGGGAGGTGGTAGATGCCCCAACCCTGGAGATGTTCAAGGTCAAGTTGGACAGGGCTTTGAGCAACCTGATCTAGTTGAAGGTGTCGATGCTTATAGCAGAGGGGTTGGACTGGATGACCTTTAAAGGTCCCTTCCAACCCAAACTGTTCTATGATTCTGTGAAAAGGAAGAAGAAACCAATCCAAACCAGAATATAGATGATTCATAGTATGAACTATTGAGGTTGTAAAAAACCTGGTAGAGATTCTGACGAGTTGGCATATCTCCTTCCACACCGATAAATTTGTCACTGGTGAAAATGTTTATTCCTTTGCAGTTGTATGATTTATGCTGGACCTTTTGTACTGCATATGTGGACCTATAGCTCATCCTCAAACAGTAGAAGATGAACTCTGACTAATAGATCTCAATGACTATCCTGCAATTTATGCAGGATTAGTATTTTAAAGGGTAGTGTGCATGATTTAAGTAGGATTTGAGTGTGTAGCCGTGGTTTGTCCTTTTCTGTCAGCAAAGCCAACCTAAGTTCATGTCTTTAAAGAAGCTCCAGGCCAGATGTCAGGAAAAATTAAATCAAGCAGTGATGTAGTCCTGTAGGGAAAATGTATTTCAGTTGTGAGGTATTCATGAATATAATATGTCATCCTTGTAGTCTGTGACTGTTGGGTGCACTTACAGGCAATTTGGCTTGACAGTTGCAACTTGTTAAGAAACTTGGCCATAATAAAAAAATTACCTGCCAGGGAGAGAGACAGTTTTGTTAATTTTATTTATGAGACATTAATCAAAATTGGAAGGATGTGTGTATGTGGCACCAAATCCTCCGTAATACAGCATCTTTAATAGATGAACATTGTTTCTGTCTTCCAGCAAGGAGATACCATAATCTTTTAGAGCTTTGGCTTCTGCAGTCTGGGAAGCAAGTTGGACGCAAGCCCCTTATTTTGCTCAGCCACCATCATTTTGCTACCCAACTTTCCCTTCCTGAGGGCAGGTGTAAGCAATTTTCCATCTTTCCAACAAATGTGGGGCAAAGCTAGGCTTGTTGGATCAGCCTGGTTCCAAACCTGGAAAGAAGTAACTCCACCCTCTATAGTTTTGTTTTCATAAAGAGTTTCATTTTTTTCTTGACATATTCTAAATAAAACACACCAAACCCTTACAGTTCAGATTATTCTTTAGTGTACATACTTGACCCAGGAGCAAGATTGTGTAGGTCATAATTAGAGACTTGGCAACTGCCTTTCTGTGAGACACCTCTCTGCCCATGCTGTTGTATTAGCTTATTCTTTAAGCATTTTTTGGGACATAGAGGCTTGCAGTGGTTTTCTTTATCGACTTTAGTTACAGATGGGTTAAGTTTGTGGTAGCGGTAGCCATAAGCACCGATATGTAGCATTCAAACGCCCATGTCATTCTTAGATTTGTTATTTGATTACTGTGAAGCATTACATGTGAAGCACGCATATAGTACAGGAAGAGTGTCTTTTCAGATGTAAATGGACGTTTAAATCAGAAGAAGCTGATGCACATTTGATAGCAGCATCCTTCCTGAATGAAAAGATTTATCACCTATTGAATCCTTAAGGAACAATAGACCTGCTCCCTCGGCCAAAAATCATTGTATTGCTTTGGGCTGTAGCGACCCTCTGACATTACTGATCTCACCCAGTGTTCCTATATCTGAAGAAAAGAGTAACGAAGCCGCATGAATGGATTTATTTTAAGGACATGAGAAACAGAAGGGGTCAGATTCTGCTTCAGGTTGTGCCACTCTAAGTCCGGAAGAGATGAATTAAAAACCCAAAGTAATTTTAAGCGGAGCGCTTGTGTTCCTCTGCAGTAACACTTCCCTAGCCAGAAGCTTAAAACCAATGACAGAAAAAGACTGAATCATAAGAATTTCTGAATAGTTTCATTGTGTGCTAGCACAATGCATGAGACATTCTGGGTAAGGAAATAGGTTACATGGAGTTTTGAATAGGAAAAAACCCCTCATGTAGTTAACCCTTTAGAGTCTGCAGACTTGGGGAAGTGTCACCCCAGCTACAGGCAGGAAAATTAAGGATGGGCTGTCACCAGGCAGGTTCATCTGGCCTTTGCATGTCTGACAAGCCAGTTCTTTTGGGGAATGTTTTATTATTTATGGTCTGTCTGCAAAATGTTTTATTCTTTTTTTCATATCTGATTCAGCTTTATTTATCACATTTTTGTGTGAATTTGTTGAATTAAAAGACCCTTCCAAAGGAAGAGAGAGTTTTTGCTGTATCCTTTAATATTCGTTCTTCTTGTACATCTTAGAAGAACCATGAATTACTCGGGGTCTGTCGGATCTAAAGTACTTTGGGAGACAGTTAACCAATGCCTCTTCACTGGAAAGGAGGTTGGTTGGCAGATCAAAGTGTATCTTTTCATAATAGTGAACAAAAGTTTTTACCCCGGCTGCTCTTATGACCCTAAAGAGATGATCTCTTTTCCTGATGAGTCAGGGCTAATTTTGAATTCATTGAAACTTCCCAAAGTGCATTTCTTTACATTGGCTTTCTTTTGTTATATTGCTGAAATGCTTGCCTTTCCTTGGGTTTAGTGGTTTTCCCCAGGTTGTTCCAGAGTCCAGCCTAAATGATACTGAGTCACCCACACACATCTGTTTTAACTGTTTAGATGTCTAAAGAGGATGTTACATAAACCCAAAGTTACTAAGAGCATGGAAGCATCTCTATTGATTATTTTTTTGTATAAATGCTTTATATATTTCTCATATAGATGCTTTGCTAAACATTGGTACTGTCTGTTTAGATCAATACCTAGTGTTCACAGCTCTTGAGTGAAAAAGCAATCGTTCCCATTCTTTCTTCCCCAGGTTCTCCTTTGTTTTGTTTCCTACTGGTTTTCCTGTCATCTTTGATATTACTGCCTGTAGTATTTTCTCCTTATGTTTGTCTCCTTTCCAGTTATTTCCCCCTTCCTTCATTGGAACCAGTAATTACTCAGCTTTTCTAGATAGGTAATTTCCTCAGCTTTTTTTGCTAATCCTCTCATATCACAGAATCACAGAATGTTAGGGATTGGAAGGGACCTCGAAAGATCATCTAGTCCAATCCCCCTGCCGGAGCAGGAACACTTAGATCAGCTCACACAGGAACGCATCCAGGCGGGCTTTGAATGTCTCCAGAGAAGGAGACTCCACAACCTCTCTGGGCAGCCTGTTCCAGTGCTCTGTCACCCTCACTGTAAAGAAGTTTTTTCTCATATTCAAGTGGAACCTCCTATGTTCCAGCTTGAACCCATTGCCCCTTGTCCTATCACTGGATATGATATGGACATACGTTTTCATGCTCTCTATCTTCTTGTTTATTGAGAGGTTCTTTCCTCTGTCTCGGTTATATTCTATGCCGGTAGCATTTCCCCGGTCTACCTTGGCTATACTGGACATGAGATGGTGCTTGTGTTAGCTGTTACCTCTTGTACAGTTGTACAGAAATGCCTTCAGGCATTTCCTTCCTTTTTAGAGACTCATTCATTACCTATGGCCCTGGCTGAGGCTCTGAGAGATGGGAGCTCTTCACCTAGGCTATTAAAAAAGGTTTGTTAAGAGACAAAAAAAAGAGTGTTCTGCAATTGGTAAATGAAGCAATCTTTGTTGAAGATCGAAAACAGTACAGTTGGCAGTTGTGATTCCTACCCATTCTTCTTTGATAAAGCATTTTATATAGGTGTTATCATACAGCGTTATATGTACACTGGCCTTCTTGGAGTCACGGAGATCTCCAATGCATGTACTGTCTGCTCCTGGCCTGGGTTTGCTTGTGAAAGGCGAGGAGAGCTCAGCCCAGAGCCAGCCTATGCTGCAGATGGCAGTGGGAGCTGGACCATCTCCTTTTGGAGCCGTCCAGGGCTGCAGCTTCCGATTTCTTTGCATTTATCATTTGAAAAGTGCAGTTAAAATTTTCAGACTCATTTATGTAGTTTGGTGCATAATGATAAATATTCTTTTTTACAGAAGCCATTTGTAGCACAATGGTTGTGTTGCATATTTATTTCTGAAGACTTCAGGGATTCTTTCCGGGGCCGTATGACTCACAACTTTGAAGTCACTGAGAAAAAGGGTCAAGCCCTCCCTTATTCAATTGATGCTTTCAGCTCCAAGTGCTACTGGTACATTCAGGACTAAAAATCTTGTCTATTGAAACAGCTGTAGCTTCAAAATGTCGTGAAGCTGCATTAACGCTTCATTTCCTTCAGTGAATCATTTTGTTTAGGAAAGTATAAGAGCTAGGGACATTTTGGGAAAAAAAGACATAAAACAAAAAATGCAGATAGAAAGAAACAAACCCTCTGAGCTCTGGAAGGGATCTTTTTTTCCCCCCCATTGGGTAACTTTATCCCATCACAGCAGTAAAATGCAATGATATGGAATAATTGTGTGTTCCTAAGCCTTTCCAATTGATCTACTGTTGTGAAAATAAATTCAGTAAATTCACCTGAGTGACTTTGGACAGGAAAACACATTGACATTATGAATAAAGAAAATACTTATTTGCCTGATACAATGGAGTGTTGTGACCACAGGAACATCATTATCAACCTCTATTCTAGATTAGAGTAGGCTGCTTGTCAGAAAAATGGGTGTGTGGTTCAGAAGGTGACTGCGAAAATTACTTGTGGGGCTTCATTCCTTCCCTCTACTTTCTGGTCTTAAAATTTAATTTTTGATTGGCAAATCAAGCTTTTTTCTTCCTGTTACTGTAAGCAGGAAGGCAATTTTTTTTTTTTTTCTGAGAGAAACTAAATGACAGTTTTTCTGGGTAAGAAAACAGGAAAAATGAAGCCTAACTGTTTTCTCTTGATTGTCTTTCTGGTGCTATTCATGTTTAAAATATAATTTTGCTTTTAAAAATATTCAGATTTAAGGAAGCAGATACTTGGAAAAAAGAATGTGCTATTAGTAATGATTTGCTTCTATGAGTAGCTGTATTTTGAAGCAGCACTGTCTTCCCAGGGCTTTATTAGCACTGTGAACAATGAAAACAGAAAAATGCAATGTCATATATAAAGATTATACTCATTACTATTCCCCTATTTTCCTCCAAATATTCATCTTCTGCATTTGTCAGCCATACTTTAAAATATGTGGTAAAAATTGTCTAAATGTCTGTCAAATGGGGATGCAGGAGTTCGGAAATGCTGTACTGAGAAGTTATTTCAATACATGAGATAATATATATGCTATGTAATGCACACAGTTTGATATTATTAAGACATTAGTGCAGAATTAACAGATTTCAAAAAGACAGTATGTAACAACCAATGAATATGATACATTGCGAATAAGGTCATCTTGTTATACAGATGGAAGTAATAAATTTATACTGCTCATGATCGTTTTTCTATATACATTAATACTACAGTGGCATTTGATTTTCTTTTTTTGTGTCTTAAAACAACAAAAGAACTTACTGTAAAAGCTCAGAAACAATGAAACTAGAAGGAAAATCTATAGAAAGAGAGGATGCAGAAACCATTGCAGAGGCTGGGTACCAGAGGAGAATGCTCCTTCAAAAATATATTTTTAAAAAATATTTTAATTTCAAGAACGTAATTTTAATGGGAGACTGTAATACAGAGTTGGCTAAACAAAGAGAAAAGGAAACCTCTTGTGCTTTCAGTTTTTACACTATTTTAAGTTTGAAAACTTCAACAGAAAGTTTTAAATTTTGTGAGTTTATAATTAAGTGTTTGAATTTGAAATGCCATTTCCATCTAGATGCCTCCCTCTTTTTGATTTCACTACTGAGAAATGAGAGGATATGGAAGGATTTGGGAAAAGGAGACAGAAAAACAACGGTGAAGAAAAAAAAAAAGGAGACATATAAGTTTGTTGTAAGTTTTGTTACTTTATTAAACAAAATCTCCAAACCTCTCTTCCAGAATGTTTTTTTATTTTTTTACATATTTTTAATTACAGAGAAGTCCATTTTTGTCTACTTTGAAAAAAAAATGACTAGTTCTGCTTGTTAAATTATTATGGTAGGAGTGAGAACATCTAGCATGTTTCTGAGTGGTGTCACAACTATAATTACCCGCGCAGGGAATAATTTTTGCGAGTAAAGGGATTTTCAATCCAGGTGTCAAAGACATAGGAAGATCAGGTGGCTAGAAACCAAATCTAGACAAGTTCAAGCAGAAGGTAAAAGCACAGGTTTTTAACAGAGGTGTATGTGGTCGTGTTATCCATAAGAATCATCAGGGAACGCTGCTCTGCCTCCATCACTTGATGTCTCATATTGGTAGGATGACTTTCCAAAAGAAGTACTGGAAGGAATTGAAAGATTTCCAGGATTTATATGCTCTGTTCTGTCCGAGGTGAAGTCAGATGGGACATCACAGCAGTCCTTCCGGTCTTAAAGTCACAATCTTTGAAACATTTTTAGGCATCTTTTTGAGTCTCTGCTCTATGGTTGTGAGATTTATCCTACATGCTGAGCTGGAGGAGACAGAAGTGTTGCAGAGAAAGGCTTATCTGACTGCTTCAAGGGGATGGTTCAGAAGACCTGCATAATCCGGTACAGCATGTGGTACAGTCAGGGCTGCTGTGTCATCTTCTGTGAACAATTTGACTGCTGTGTGTCTTGGCTTGTACAGCTATACAGCTAGGACACCCTCATCACTCCTCTGCGTGTGCTTCTCTCCTCTCTGTTCTAGTTCCCACCTCATCCCCAACCAACTTGTAAACACGCAGCAGTGTTGTGCTGTCCCCTCTGTCACCTGAAGAACATGTTGCTGATATTGCTGCAACCCACTTATTGAAGAAACTTTCATTTGGGAAAACAAATCTGTGAGCCCAGCAGTACTCTTCTGTAGCATTTACCAAGGATGCCAATTGCAAAGTAAGGTAGGGGGAGAGGAGGGTCACTACTGTGAGGTGGGCAGCCCTTTAAGTGTCCTGCTGAGAGATGAGGTCAGTGCTGGTACATTTTTCAACCTGGTTTTAATGTTGTGTGGAGTTACATGTGGTGTCTCTAGCTCTTGTGTCCCTACAGAAATGTACTGCACAGGTCACATCCCGTAAATTCAGGCAAAGAATAGGTGGGAGATCAGATGGGGCTGCCATCATTAGTTACTGAGTTGTTAGCAGCATGAAAATAAAGATATTGAGCAGAGGGTGAACAACCCCTAAGTGAGAGTCTGTTATTGCATGTGGACAGGAAGGTTTTACTTTAATCATATGAAGATGACTGAAGAGTTGAAAAATTTATTTAAGGATCTGCAGGGCTAATATTCACAGTAGAAGAAGGAGTACAAATAGGAGAAGAATTTTGCTCGCTTTTTCTTGGTTCTCTATCACTTTGAATGCAGTGACAAGAATGAGGATAATATTACAGATTTGTGGGCTAGGATATGCAGTTCCCATGCATTAAATGACATGGCTTCATGGTTGTCCAGTGGATAAAGAAAAATAATTTTAGGTTCCAATTTTAAAGGGTGGAGACTGAGACAACTGAAATTTATCTGCATTTTTCTCCATATAATATTTGACCAAGAGAGGAACCTGTCTTATGCTAAGGTCAGCTACAAGTGGCTCCAGCTCCTAGTTGGCCTGAACTTGTACCTGTGTGATGGAGCAGCCAGAGTAATGTGCAGTCTGCCAGGGTCTGAGTCCTTGAGAGCAGGGGCTAGAGCTGAGGTGGTGACTTTGTGCCTGCTCGAGACTCCCTTTTGGGAAGAGACAGGAGACCTTTTAGTGGCTGAATTTTTGCCATTCCAGTGGACAGGAGGAAAGTAGTGTCAGATTAGATTGCATGCTCCAGAAGAATTCATTAGTTAAATCTTGATACAGCAAGGGTTTGTGCAGGATTAGTCAGCATTAATACTGGGCCTTTAGATAAATATTTTCCTGGAGTCTCAGAAAGGAGTGGAATCAGAGACAGCATTTGAAGCGAGCGTTTCAAGCCAGGTCCTGCAGCTGGACAATGAGGCTACGCTCTCTTTTCATAAGGTATGGAGCAGGTGGATAGAAACCTCTGTTATTTGTAGTATAAGTATTCAGAATATCTGCACAATTAAATTGTAGCATTGATCCTCTGACAGTTGTATTTGAGACCTCTGTGGACTAGAGGATTCAGACCTTAGTAGATTTTATGTTTCCTAAATTGATTTTGTAATTATGCTTTTACTATTTCAAATTTTCCCTCTGAAATACCAACACTTGATATACTTTCTCCATCTGTCTCTGTCCAGATTTGAATGGTTTGTGAGGTAAATTTAATCTCTCTATTGTATCATTAGATTCAACAGCTTGTTGGCATTTCCATCCTCAGCTGTGTTATGGAGATCTTTGTAACTCATCTGTGTACTAGTGAAATTTGGGCTTAAATGACTAAGATGTGAGTGGTTTTCCCCCCTCTTATGGATAATTAAAATAAATTGGTATGGAATGCATTTTTAAGTTTGAGGAAGACCTAATGTTTAGGCAGGGAATTGCTTAGGAGGTTGTTTTTTGCTGTTTATGCTTAGATAAAACCTGCCTCATTAGTGCAGTTTGTGCAGTTATTGTTAATTAGTCCATGCAAACAAAACAAGGAGATTGATTGTCTAACTCTCTTCTAAGTCTCATCTTTTTGAAACTGGTGCTGTTCCAGTGTTTCTAGTAGAATTACTGTAGATTTACACTTAATGACTACCATGATGTGCTGAATGCTCTCCAAGTCAAATGTGTTCCTTGCTTGGTCAAATCTGAACACTGCTGTCATCAGTTACACTGAGTAGTATCTCAGGTCACATCAGTTACACTGAGTAGTATCTCAGGTCAAACAAGGGTGTAGCTCATTCTGGATGTGTTCTTTGGGCACCTATATTTTATTTTTGGTATTTACTGCTGTAAGCATTGTATGGCCAGAGGGTGCAGATTTACGTAGCTGTGTGTCCTCTTACATGCAATTCATTTAAGTTCTTCACTGTATCAGCATGTGGTGAGGCAAAGTGTTGACCCAGGGCTTGTGGTAGTGTGAGGGCTGAACGTTGTGCTTGTACCCAACTCAGAATGCTCTCACTTGCAATAATTCTGAGCTTTTGCTATGATTGACCTTATTTGTGCCATCTCATTCCTCCTTTCAAATCTAGGTATGCACAGTGCGGACGTTAAGGAAATTAAATCAACTGTAGAAGTCACAGTTTAGCAACCCTGCCTTGTGTGTGTAGTTCCATGCGTGCCCAGAGAACCAGGTATGTGTTAACTCAGTGTGAGATTAATTCACCAGGAATGAGTAGGACACAGGTGAAGTTTCTGAAGACAAATAAGCAAATGTGGTCCCTTAACATATTTTAAAAATATATTGCTGCATGCACTAAGTGTGTCTCAGAGAAATCTGTGGTGTGCTGCGATGGGCAAGAGCGTTGGCACATTAATGCAGATTGCGTGATATCTTTCTCTAAGACTGACATTCAAGCAGTAATACAGAACCCTTAGAAATTAAAAGTATAAATAAAACTTTTGATGTGCTTCCATTCACAATGGAGAAAGTAGAGACCTAGGGGAAGTCTACTTCTTTTCCCCAGAGGGATTTAAAATGAGAATAGCATTAATGAGGATTAAAAACCCAAACACTTGCTGCATAGGAAGCAGGAGCCAGCTTTAACATTCATGCCATTCTGCTGCAGCTGCTGTCTGTTTCCCCACTGCCTGCGCATCATGCAGCGGGTTATAGCAGCATAGCTGCTGGAAGGAAAGAGTTGCAAAATCTTCTTAACCTCCTAATAACAGTCTTAACTCTGCTGACTGATAATGCCCAGCTTAGGATCCCTTTTTGATTGGCTCTGACTCTTGAGCTTATAGCAATGTATACTCTCATTAGTGCTTTTTGCTGGGCTGTTTATCAGTGAGTAGTGACCTGCGTTACACCAGTGCTGTGTGTAGGACAGTCCAGCCCTCCTCTAGGTATTAGGTGCTGGATGATCAAGGCTAATTAAACACCTTCAGACTCTGGAGGGTCCTGCAGACTCACGAGGTCAGCAATCACATTGTGAAACAGCATTTCTTGACTTCCTTTGTGCTGTCCCTTCCTTATGTTAACTTATAAAATAAATCTCCCATATCCAGTGTCAGATGGATGAAATGTTGACTCATCTGAGATTATTGAGGCCAACATTTGACACCAGATCTTTTCAGTCCTCATGCATTCCTCTGCCCTGGGAAGGGTTAGGGATAGTTACTAGCTTCTGTACAAGAGCTGAAGATGAACTCTTCCTTTCCACTCCAGTTCCATGGGATGCTTATTCAGGAGTAGTCCTGATCTTGTCAGAAATATTTACTGTATAGACTTTTGGCCTTACTCAAGCATAAATAATACTTTTTTTTTTTTCAGTCGTCAGGGTCAGTTGCATGCACATAGTGTAATACAGTATTCAGAGGAGTAGGAAAACTCTCCAGAGTGCTTCTGGCTTTTCAAGAATTTTAAGCTTTGAAAATTATCTTTGGCAGAAGCCTAGTATGAAGTGTCTGAGTAGAAAATAACAATTATTGCATACCTACTGTAATTGTTTCTGTGTTTGTTCAGTGTTAGTTTGGCAGCAAATAATGTGCTGGCATTTTTTTTTTTTTTTAGTGCTTATTATATTGCATTGTGGTACAGAGAATGATTGCAGAAGTATGCTTGTTTGTTTTAATTTCAGGAGAGAGTTTCTTGCTTTATTAGTAAGATGAGATACTCGTCAAAATAAGAAAGTAAAAATGTGTATAGGCTGGGACCACAAACCCAATCCTCATCTTGGTTACAGTGGCCCAGCCGTTGCCTTATGTCTCTCTTAAGCTCATGCACATCTACTGGATTGATGACATTGAATTCGTGTACAAAACTTGTGCAGGAAAAGGGGTGCTGACTGCAGTGGTGGCCTTCCAGGTTTGCTGAGGTATCATTTGGTTTGATTGACACAGTTCTTTTTTCAAACTCACTGAATTTACACATAATTACATGTGCAGAATACAGGGTGCTATGTAGTAGCTTTGTGCCTGACTCATTTTGTTTGATGAAGGAGTGAAAACTAGTGGCTGAATTAAAACAACCAAACTTCTGAACAGGTCTTCAGTAATTTAAAATTTGTAAGTGTGTAGTGTAGGCCTGCCTTGTGCTGTGTATTTTTTCAGACAAATGAGTGGCATCTTAACCTGATATTTAACAGGTAAACTGTATGCAAGAAGATGCTTCCTTAAAGTAGGAATCAGAGATGCAGAAAATTGTATTGGTGCTGTTGTCTCAGCTCAGCTGCAGTCTCTATAGACTGGGAAATATTATTGCATGACCTCCTGGTGAGAGCGGTTATCGTTAAAATAGTTAAATTTAATATGGCTCAAATCAAGATAGAGATTTTATGCGAAAGTCACACAGAGGGTCTCTGCTGCTTCTATAAGTATTTACCACTAAATAGCTTTATATTTTAGGCGACAACAAATCCAACAATTCTGACCAAAAAAGCTTCTAGAAATACAAACCCTGTGAATATGACATATTAAAAGAGACCAACATCTTGTATTTCAGTAGCTCGAATACATCATGCATGCATGTGGAACAGACCGGTGCAAAAAAACCCAAAGCTGTGCAAGCCTTAGTTTCTTACTGGAATTGTTTTCCTTTTTTTTATCTTGAAGGCTTATGTATTTTTGTCATTAATATCCCTCTGGTACCAAAATATTTCAGATAACAGGTTCTAACTTGACTTGTGGAAGTTGACCGTGTGTATTTCTTGGCTTTGCAACTTTGGGTGAAGCCTCAACTGCAGATAGTTAATATCTTCTCATTAATTTTTGACCTATCTGTTAACATTAACTTTGCATATGGATATTACTGGGTATTCTACTGACAGCCACGACTCCTGGGGCTTGTGGTGGAATAGGAAACTCAAAACAAGAGATTTCCTAGTTTGGTTTAGGCTAGGTCAGAAAGGAGTACTGCTTCTGAGGTCTGCTGGATTGCCACAGGAAAGTGGTATTAGGCTCAGTGCATCATCGGGGTGGCAGACATCATTGTTGAAATGTTTGTTACATACATAGGAATTGGGAGAGGTTTGAAAGGGCTCAGAGACCAACACAAAGGTGAACTCAATAAGGACTTACCAATGGGACAGTATGGGGAAGCTTTTGCTTGCTTTGCATGCACTTCTAATTTGTCCTACTTAATTTCTTAGTATGAGTATTTATTTTGCATTTGGTATGATGGAGAAACACTTTTTAGCATTTTAAATAAGCCATTGTTCAGCTTTCTCTAGGCATTGTATTTCTAAATGTATGCTTTCTGTTCATGACAAATGCCGGGAGTCAGAAGCCTAAAGGGAGAGTTAGCAGGAGGTGGAGGAGTTCCATAAAGAAAAGACAAGAATTTGCCTTCAGTGTGGAGGAAAAAGATCAATAATACCTTTGATCATTGCCTTTTTGTAAATGATTTGACACAGATCATTGGTGACTGGAGCATGTTAAAGCCATGTGGTCACTTCACACAAACGATCAATATATAAATTCAAGGCAGACAAGAACGGCATGAATAACTGTTTTTTTTGAATACTCGACTGCTTCTTGCCAAGTGCAATATATAGATGGCTTTTAGGGATTGATGGATGAACATAATTTTTATGGTCTCATGTGTGGGAGCTTAAGCTACAATGATAAAATCCAGTTTAATAATATTTTTCTAGTGAAGGTCCAGCAAGGTTAGCTGTACTAGCGAGTACCAACTGCAGTCTCACCAGGGCTGGTGTTCTTCTAGCTCATGAGAGGCGGGAGATAGGAAGGCAGTCTGAATTCACCGTTTTCAGTTCTTTTCTACTACCTTCATTAGATTTTTTTTTTTGGTGTGTTTAGTGATCTGTGAATGCCATCCTTGCCATTTTTTCAGCGTACATATGTGGGTGAGTGGTGCTGAGAGGTGAAGATGTTCTATCCTCCCATCTTCACACTTTCTTCTGTATCTCTTTTCTTTCTCATCTATTTTGCTTTTATTAATTTATCTATTTTGCTTTTATTAATTCTCCTTTCCTTGCTCTGTGACACCAGGGAAAGGCATTTACATTGAAGGCTTTTTGGGAATTTGGCTAAATAGGTGGGGAGTATGCAGACAGAAGTGCGTGTGGCAGAAGTTTCTTCTTTTGCTGGTGAGCTCAGCTCCTGTGCTTCAGTATATGTCAGAAATCCAAACTCATATCTGGCTTGGCAAAGAGCCCCTAACTGGAGTAGGCTGGATTAAAACCTCAGGACAGAAATATTTCTGGTTTCCTATCAGCTATAGCTTTGAAATGTAAATAATTCAGCATTGATTTTGTGTGTGTGTATGAATCTGTTCATACCTGCATACTTCCTTCCCTCACCAACAAAGTATTTTAGGATTTTCTGTAATCTTTCTTTCCTCCTGTTTCGTCCAAGGCCTTTCTGCCATTTCCAACACATACAGGATGCTATGGAATAAGAATCCATGTAGAGAGTAAGCATATCAAACCGGCAGTCTGTTCTTTACCTGCTGTGTGGGCAGACACACAGCCCGTTTGAAGGCACTGTAGTTTTAGGAGGAAGCCAGCTTCAGAGGAATGACATTGTTTGAGAAATAAAACTCAGGTTTTCAAGGACTGAGGCAGAGGTTGAATGCCATTTGGATTTTTCTTCAGCTTCTCCTTTCTAAAATTTCAGATTTTAGGTCACAACCATGTTTCTCCCAGAACTCCAGCTACTTCAAAGTCATTCTCCCTGCAAAAGTTTCACAGCTAGGGCTGGAGTTACTGATACGATGGGAGCTGCTGTGGGCTTTGAGATCTCCTGGTGTGTTCTAGCCAAAAGACTCTTTTTCATTAAAAATTGAAGTGGAGAGTTAAAAGCAAGCCATGGGAAAGAATGTGTAATGGTTTTTCAAAGTCTAGGCATTTCATGCTTCCTAAATTTTTAAAATTCGTGCATTTTATTGTGTTTTCCCAATGTTAAAAAATACCATGCAGCATTCAGAATAACTTATTCCACGATTTTTATAATTAGTTATTTTTGTGCTGGTGGTGTCTGCCTGACCCACCGTAAATTAGTACCTTGTCTGTTACAGAAACGAACTGAGAAACCAGTGCGATTGCATAGATTTGAAGCCTAAATATACAAGTGTTAGCAGGAGGTGAAGGAAATACTAGTATCTCCCGTTTCCAAATAGAGGGTATAGGCGTGGGGAAATTAAGTGATTTGGACTTGCACATTCTGCATTTGCTCAAGGCCTGGATCCCCAGGAACAGAGTCCCCGTTTTACAAAATGTCTGAAAATATGAATCTGTTTTATACAGCTGGGTCTGCCGTTGAACAGGTCAGAATTATTTAAAAATCGTGCAGAAGGTAGTCTCCCCAAATACCTGCAATGTAAGTTAACTGTTGGTATTGTAACCCCCATTTCACTGAAAGAGGAACTGATAGAGAAATGAATTGGGCTTTCTATGGCATTCCCAAGCCAGACATCCCAAAAAGGGATTATAATATAGGAATTCTCTTGCTTTCACGGTAGTTCCCTGCTCAGCTTCCACCACTGAGATATAATCAGGATCACAGTATTAAATGCCATTTCAATCCTTTTTTTCACTGTTAGCTTTGTTAATACTTTAATTGATCTCAAAGTGAGATTTTTATACATCAGCTTCTGCTTGGTAATATTTCACTGAGTTGGTTTCAAGGTAAATGAAATCTTGCGTTTTGAGAGCAGTTTTCCTTTTTAGTTAATCACCTTCGACTGTATACCAGGAATGGTCTGAATGCTGTTTCTTGCACTAAACATTTAGTTTATTTCCTTCCTTATTATAAAACCACTTTCTCTAACTGGATTTCTATTTATTTCAACAGTACAAAAATATTCTGTGTTATTATCAAAGTGACCACCTGGAGTGCTATAAGTAATGCACATACATGGAACAAAACTCTGCTCTTTATTACAGATTTCTGAACGCAAAGTAGCTGCATGTCAGTTTGAAATAACTATTGACTTCAGTAGAGTTGCTCGAGATTTATACTTGTGTAATTGAGAGCAAAATGTAGCTTAATGTATACATCTTCTGATAATGCAGCAATATTGCGTGAGAAGTAAATATCAAACTTAATTGCTGGCTAATAAATAATTAAAGTACAAACCGGTTCATTAGATGCAGACAGTATCACTAGATTGGTTCTAATATAAGCTAGGTAGTTGCAGAATGTGAGTGGCTGATTGTGAATATTATTGCTGTGACAGCAACAGTTAATTCAAATAATGACGGAACTTTAATAGATGAGGTTGTGTGACAGAATTAGCAAAAGCAGATTTGCTGAATAATTGGTTCTTTCTTGGTAAAGTAAGTCATTGATTTCTTCCTTCTCCTCCTTCCTCTTACAGTTTTAATCATCAATCTAATGGTATGTTCACAATGCCCTGAAACTTTAACTACAGATGTAGCAAAAGTTCGGTGCCTATCAGAAGCCTGGCAGATGACATCCCAAAGCAAATCCATCAGCAGGCCAGCAGGCGTGTGGTCCCGGAGGTGCGGGGTGTGAAGTACCAGCCAGCTGCGCCGTGCTGCAGCCAGAGCAGGGACAACAGCAGGGGTGCTGCCGACAAGCCTGCTGAGCTCTTCTACCTGCTCCTATTTTTTTTTAGAAATGAAGTTGCAGCCTAACGTAGTGCTCTCCAAGTGTAAATTGCTGTGCTTGCCCTGCAGATTTGATGTAGTTCTTTCCTTCTTTCACTTTTCCTGTACTTGATTTGTTGCTAAAAAAAATCACAAGTCAAGCTACTTTGCTTATGGGTCAAACACTGTTTCATTACTCTCCTTTTGCCTTACAGTGTGAATATTAGTATATTTTTATATACATGAGCCATTGCAAAGTGTGTGCGTATGTATAAGCTCGTGAATGTGTACATCTGTGAGAATGCACGTGCTAGAGTGTTTTTAAAGCTATAATGCCATAGTTGCTCAGCAAATGCTTTCTGGGTGTGTACTGTGATCTATAGAATCCTGTTTAATGTAGGTTGTACTGCCAGATTCAAATTGATAGTAGTTGTTGTAATAGCCATTTTAAGGAGAAATGAAAGACATGAACTAAGACACTGGAGGCAATTGGTTAAAATGTGGCTTGATAAGCAGGTGTCCAAATATCAGATGTAGCTCCAGACTCTGTATTTAGGATAAATCAATTTTCTTATACAGTAACATTTCTCAGAAATTTTAGAGTTGGAGCTATATTTAGCACCTCAAGGGCTCTGCTTTGATTTTGTTTTTGCATGCTGAAAGCCTTGATTGGACCTGTGTGTTAACTTGCCATCACTTCAAGAAAGTGTTACATAGATTCATCAATACTCATTTTCCTGCGCCTTGACTACCTGACGTGTTCTGCAGCAGATGGGGGAAATAACAGCTCCCTGCTGGTGATGCCACTGCATCCTCAATATTCCTCTCACACACAGATTGTGGGATTTAATGACATACAACTGCATTTAGGAGTTCAGTAATGTGGGACATCTACTTTGCAAACTCCGACAGTGCTGAAACAAGGTTCCTGAATAATTCTTAAAAATAGCATTTTTCATAGGTCTCTGTAAACTGGAGTGATGGGTATAGACTGTGCAGGTACAAAGAAAACTGTTCCTTTTCTGTGTGCTGTGTGTCATATCCTTGCAATTATTATATCTTCGGGATTCAGGTGTGATTCTACCTGGATTCTAGAATTCCTCTGATTTTGGGTCAACATTTTGGATTCTAATTTAATAGAATGATGAAGTTTTGACCCAAACTATGGACATAAATGTCCATACAGCTTGAGGAGAGATTATTTAGATAATATTTTGGTTCCTCTTTTACTAGTATGCAGGCTTTTATTGGATTCTGGAGACTTGAGAAAGTCAGGCTTTTTAATTTGGAGTCTGTGGGATTTTTGCAGATGCTTTGCAAGTAGTTCTTTACTTGAAGAACTCTGGACTGATCTTCTGCCAAAATCCAAGAGATATTCTCCTGCTTTTTCTGATAAAGCAGGCAGTCTTTGCTTGATATCCTGTCAACCAGGATCTAGACTAGCATAATGAAATGTGTCCTGCTCTATTATAATCTTTAGTGACTGGATAACATTTAAAATAATTTCCAAATGGTAAGCTCAGTTGCAGTTCATCATTATAGTCCTTGTCTTACAGGGAGATAAGATTAGGTACAACAGATTAACAGATCAAAACCTTGTTTAAATATTATAAAATCAGAATACTTTCTAAATCTGTACCTTTATGCCTTGATTCTGAAAAGAGTTAGGCATATATTAGTTATATTGTGTGCAGACTTCTGTCATTCTTCCTTTCCACCTGAGGAAGTTTCTGAAATGACAATTATTTTTGTTTCATAATAATTTGTAATATACCTGAGACAATCTGATATATACCCTTTTGCAGCATTCGGATGCTACTAGATAAACTCAGCTTTGACTCTGGACATTTATGTTGATAAAACGTCACTTGCTGTTTATACAGGTGCTAAATAAATAACAAACATTTCATTTTCTAACTTCTCCTTTGTGGACCTTTCTTACCAGTGTTGACTGCAGCATCCTGTTGAGAAGTGCTACCGGGTACCACTGGCATAGTGTCTTGGTAGTTTACATAGAAATGTTAGGGAGTTCTTGGTTCCAAATTCTCTTCATGTTTCCAAGTCTGCAGCTGATAAAAACTGTTCTAGAAAAGAGCAGATGTTCACGTTTCTTGTGAAAGTCACAGATTTGCCTACTTTTTCTCTAGGTTTAGTCTTTTCCCTCTGGGATGGTAACAAATGTAAATTTACAGACAAGTAGCTCTGGCACCAGTCACTTTTTACTCTATGATCATTATTTGTGGAGCAGAAATCTGCAGACTGTCATAAAAATATGTAGCTTCCTAGTACATTTGCATGTAGACCAGTTTAAAATTGTAAATTTGCTGCTTGTACTACTGAAATCATGGAATGGCATGTTACATACAAACATTACAGCAAATCACTAACAGGCAGTTCTTGAAGGATTTTAAAATTTAATTTTAATTTCCTGGCAGGATTAGCTTTAATCTCCTATGTTAGCATAATGAAGGTTCCCCTATAAAGCTGTATATAAAATGATATGATTTAAAGAATAATGTGGGTAATTGCTGTTTAACTTTTTGATAATTATTATGGTTGTTAATCCTTAAAGATCCAAGAAGCTATGTGAAACTAATTGGGTATTTTAGAGCTCTGCTATGTTTATCTAACAGTTTAAGTACTTCTAAATTTAGTTTGAAATCTACTTTTATTTAAGAATGGATAAAAAGAAACATTTATATGGATGCATGTTCTTCCATGCAGAACTGTATATTGTTCTATAACCAGTTACATCAGTTTAATTTGCATTTGAATGTTTTCTTATGACTCTACCTGAGTCAGATTTATTTTTTAAGGCCAACTGCATGGGGTTCAGTAATGCAGTTTGAAATTACATTGTTTATGGTATGTTGGACACAACTGAATATGGAATGACGCTAATTCGAAGGTAAAGCAAATTGATTTAAACCACCTGTAGTGGTGCTTAATCTAAGTACCTCAACAGTACAGTTGCTAAGTGGTAACTTCTTAAGTGATTGTAACTCCATGACTCTTGGTGAAGTGCCCATATTGTCAGGAGGAACTTAGGGCTCAGACTTTTAATCAGTTTATTACAGCTTAATAAATTACTGTGCATCATCTGAGGCACAGCAGTGAAAGCCCAGCAACATAATCTACCTTAAATATCAGTGTAAGAGGTTTGAGCTACATGGGATTACCTGGCTGCGGGCTAAGAGTGTGCATAAGGATAACAGAGTTGTGGTAATTGAGATGGCAATGAATAGCATGTAGGGGTAAGTGTTTCTGTGTTTTTCCTAGTACATTAAAAAACCTCATTGGATTACAGCCACCAGTTTGTAAATGAAGAATCTGTAGTAGAATTCTTCCTTTGGTACTCTCCGAAGCCCATAAATGAATTACATAGGTATTTATTTGAATTTGCTTTGCAGATTCCATTAAGGCTTTGTTTAGAAGTTTAAATTACATGCCTTGATGTTTTTAAAAATTTTTGAACTTTCAAATCATTAGAAGATGCTACAGGTTGAGCACTTTTTAAAAGCAAGCCATGTGTTTAGGCTCTTAATATTATGTGTGAGCCTAGTTTTAGCACCCTCAGGATATAGTCCAAAGTCTATTACATTAATAAGATACCTCCCATTTATTTTAAAGATATTAGCTCAATCTGTAATTGATTCTGAGCTCTTGCTGCATACTTAAAAATGTATTTTTTATGAATACCTCATACTGCAGTAGAAGGGCTTCTGGAGAGGTATTCGCGTACAGCAGTCACCTCTGTGTAGCTGTACAAAACAAACCAGTGACTCACGTTAGAAAGAATTGTTCAGGGACTGAAGTTTGTACAATACAGGTCAGCAGGTGAAAATGCACACTGTGTAATTGGTAGTGTTTCTGTTAGTTACAGACGTAACATCTCTGAATTCTTCTAAAGATAAAAGATGTTAAAAACCAATATTTTGACTTGGGATCCTCTCTGAGAGGTGAAGCGCTGCTCCCAACTCACCTTCTGTTTCCCAGCAGTGTCAGAAAGTAGTCTGAAGTATGTTCATTCACACAGTGCTTAATTTGAAAAATAAAAAGAAACCAGGATGTCAGGACTGCGGGTGTCCTCCCATTGACATGAATCCAGTAATTTTAGTCAATACAGCCAAAACTGGTGTAAGGTATTGTTATTTTCCCAGTTGGCTGGGTGGTATGAAGCAGACATTAAGACCTTAGTAGAATTCTTCCTGCATATGTGTTTATACTGCTGTACAAATCTGTGGCAATCTGATGGTGCCATACCAGCTGCAGGAGCCAAACCAAGCTTCTTCTGTTGGAGACACTTCAGGTGGGCTCGGAGGCTTGCAGGTGGGCACGCTGGGCCCACTCTGTTGATAGCCTGAGGACAGCAGGTTTCACGCTGTCACTCTGTCATCTCTGTCCTTCTGGCTCTTTGGTGTACTGTTTGTCAGACTGCATGGGGAAGCAAGTGAGTAGAAATCTAGAGGACTCTTATGAAATTTCAACAGTTTAGGGCAGTGCTTAGGTTTTCTGTTTCTTTGATTAAACTTCTTTCTAAATCCAAGTACTATGTGTTTAAAATTAAGATATATAAAATCAAGATGAAGTAGTAAGCTGGAATGATACTTTTTAGGAAATTAACCAAGATAGCATCTTTAATGTCATGTAATAGAATATTTTTTTATTAGTGCATTTAAATAGTCAAACTCAGATATGATCAGACAATTAATGATATTACATTTGATGTAAATTTCAATTCATTATTATTGTTGCCATGTTCATAGACTCTGCAATAATGTCTGTGTACCGTGCTGGTTCAAAAGGACAGCTCTGTCAGGGAACACATTGAGTGAGCACGCACAATTGGGAAGTGTCTTGGAATGACTCAATTTGCGTATTTAATATTGAAAAATTTCAGTGATACCGTAGTGATCTGTAAGTATTAAGACTGAAACAGTAGCTAATCAAGGCAAGCCTCTCTGTTGTATGAACAAGATTAGATAACAGCCCCAGCCTGCGTAAAGGAGAGGTTTTGGGGCTTTTTGTCTTTCCAGATTTCAATTTCTTCCATTAATTATTGAGCAGAAATACCAGACTGACCAAGCGTTATTGTAACTTTTCCAGACGTGAATATCATATCAGGAAAAAAAAAATCCCCATAAACAATATAAGACATTTCTTTGTCTGAGGTTAACAGATAAGGAGGCAATCCCAAGCACAAATACAGGCTGGGCAGAGAATGGATAGAGAGCAGCTCTGAGGAGAAGGACTTGGGGGTATTGGTGGATGAGAAGCTCAACATGACCCGGCAGTGTACGCCCGCAGCCCAGAAAGCCAACCGTGTCCTGGGCTGCATCAAGAGAAGCATTAGCAGCAGGTCAAAGGAGGTGATTCTCCCCCTCTACTCTGCTCTCGTGAGACCCCACCTGGAGTACTGTGTTCAGATGTGGGGCCCCCAACATAAAAAAGACCTGGACCTGTTGGAGAGAGTCCAGAGGAGAGCCACGAAATTAATCAGAGGGCTAGAGCACCTCCCGTATGAGGACAGGCTGAAAGAGTTGGGGTTCAGCCTGGAGAAGAGAAGACTTCGAGGAGACTTAATAGCAGCCTTCTAGTACCTGAAGGGGGCTACAGGAGAGATGGGGAGGCACTCTTTATCAGGGAGTGTAGTGATAGAACAAGGGGTAACGGATATAAGCTAAGAGAGGGTAAATTTAGACTACACGTTAGGAAGAAATTTTTCACTATGAGGGTGGTGAGACACTGGCACAGGTTGCCCAGGGAGGTTGTGGATGCCCCATCCCTGGAGGTGTTCAAGGCCAGGCTGGATGAGGCTTTGAGCAACCTGGTCTAGTGGAGGGTGTCCCTGCCCATGGCAGGGGGGATTGGAACTTGATGATCTTTAAGGTCCCTTCCAATCCAAACCATTCTATGATTCTATAAGATTAAAGAATTTATTGTTTCTAATCAATTCTTTGCTCAGTTTTTTTCTCTTTTCAATTACAAAAATAGTTTTGTCTTGAGGAGCCTCCATATGTATTTCCCTTCCAGATCATGTCTTCTCAAGCCTTATTTTGAAAGACAGAAAGGGGCGTTCATTTTCTTTTCAGCATCATCTGTTTTCCTCCTCTTTGAAGGGATACTTTTTATATTCACTTTACAATCTACAGGAGAAAGGGTCCGAGACACTACCTGAAAGCACAGGAGTATGTGCTGCAAATGTCATTACATGGTTCTTTTTTTTGATAGACATGTCTCTTTGTCATCCTTTCAAAAGGCTGATGGACTTATTTTGATATTATTTAAAACTAAAGTAAGGTAGAAGAACAGTCATAAAAAAAAAAAGAGTGTTGGAATTGGAAGTGTAGAGGAGCCTGTTCAGGCCAGTGCCTGTGAGTAATGGTGTCAGTAAAGTAAAGAGAAAGAGGACTGCACCTGGCTTGGTTCCTTTCACCATTTCTTGTCCTAGATTTTCAGCAGCAAACTAGAGGCTGGAGGCCACTCAATGGCACTGTACAGTGCTGTTCCTTTCATGACATGCCAGTTCCAATGTTATACAGGTATGAAAAAGCCTTTGAACCCTTTTATAGATGTGGTTGAGTGTGACTTTTTCTGGTAATTCTTTTCCATGTTTTCTAATACAGAAAGGGTGACAACTGCCTCTTTCCTAGAAGCTGAGGTTTGAAATTGAGTAGCTTTAGTAGCTGTCTTTCATCATTCTGTTAGGAGGAAGAGGTCAGGCCACTTAAAGATGATGAAAACTGATGTATCACAGACAGGGTCAGAAGCAGAATTTGCTTCTTTCTCATAGAATTATGTTAACTCTTGAAGAGCTGGATTTTGCTCCAACTTCTACTCTGTAGGCAGCATTTTCAGCTGGCTTCCATGGGGCACTTCACAGAAAGTGTCTACTGTCAAGCTGAATACATCGCCTTAATCGCTGATTATATAAATCTGTTTTTTCCCACCTTTGTGAAAACTATCTTACATTTCCCTCCTTCAAAGTTTTAGTTTTCTTTTTGATTTGCTTTAGTTACTGAGTTGCATAAAAAGTCTTTCTTATAGCCAAAGTAGGAATAATCATAAAATTCCAGTGCATAAGCTTTCCTACAGTTCGTCACTTGTCTGTTGATATCAGCAAATTCAGTTGTGTGAGGTGCATGGCACAGAGTCCATTCTAAAAGCTTTGCTGATGGGAGGTTTGTCAACAGGCTGTTCTCAAATTCCTAGTGGCAAGGTCAGGGAGTGACCATGGACCCGATGCTTGTCTGAACCCAAATTTTGCTGAGAATCCGCAAAGTTTCAGAAGCTTGCTGCTGTGTGATAACTGAGAAGGTACCTATATTATTGTTTAGCCTTTGCATGCCAAGTATTTGGAAGCCAGTTACATGAAAAGTTATGTCCTATAATGTCCATATGCAAGACCTGGTGTCCGTATGCAAGACCACATTGAAACATATTGCTGCTCTGATACATAAAGGCTCATGTTGCGACAGCTTTCTCTACCAGTTCCAGTTGAGGCATTGTTGGTCTTTAATGTTGTTCATGTGCCATGTTGAATAAAAGTAACTAGTTCTGCTCCAGTTTAATGCCTTGACCCAGATCTGACAATCTCAGAATCATCTATCACACAGGAATTTCCCATCTCCTGTTGGCAGGTTCTGTGCCTTTGTTCCAGACAGAGTTGCTCTCTCCTCCGATGCAAATATGCAGCCGCTTCCCAGATAATATCTGTGTCTGATGAAGATCTATTAATTCCAGAAGTTTCTTTCCGGATTTAATTAGGGACTTTGTACCGGTACTATCTTTCTTATCCATTTCCTTCTAAAAAGGTTCATAAACTAACAGTGTAGTTCACAGTGAATGGACAGCGAATACATGGAAGATGAGTTGGTGCAGGTCTGAAAGGTCCTAAAAGTGGCACAGTGTTCTTGTTACAAAGGTTTAGTTGTTGTTGAAATCTGTAAACTGGAGCTTTCAAACTGAATGTGGATGCTGCCTAGAACAGTTTAATCCTTTGCTTCCTCTAATGTGGTCGTGAAAGAGTACAGAAAGCTCATTTGTCATGTTTGTATTCAGTGGTTCATAATGAACCATAGTGCAACAATTTTTGGGTTTTCATCTGAGGTGGTAATTTTCATGACTTCTGGTCATGTTTATATCAGAGATTCTGTCTTAAGGATGTGGAAATTGTTTGTCGTTAATTCCTACGAGGATGGAGTTTTCCAAACTGTCTACTATAGTATACTCCCATTGGGGCATCAAAGGTAGTTTTACCCCTGACTTCAGTGAGAATAGAAGTACATGCATAGTCTACATGCTTTTAACAATGCAGTTCTCTCGTTGTTTTAAATTTGAGTACACTCACCCCTGGCAAATGTGCTTTGCTTAATAAAGTTATTTCTGAACTTGGTTCTTGATCGCATCCCATGTCCACTATACCCTTGCTAATAAGGAATTACAAACTTGTGAATTATTTCATCTGACCTAAATTGCCATGGCAGGGCCTTTATACTCTCACTTTTACTATTTGATTATACTTTTGCCTTACTTGAGCAAAAACTCTTTTAAAAGATTTCAAGTCTTAAAGGAAATTCAGTTTAAAGAGACTTGAAAAAGATTTCTGCTTGAACATCCCATTATCCAAAGAATATGTAGAGGGAATAGTTGGGGTGCCATGAGGCTTCGTATGAGAGTAGTTGAATGGAAGGTAGTATTTTAGTAGTAAGATTTGCCAGTGGGTGAGATCATCATTAGGTAGTCACAGAAATGACCGGACATATCTGTCTCACTCCTTGTTATTCTCTCCTTCATTCTCTGTCATTCTTTTCCTCTAGGTCTTCCTATTCAAATTCACCATGCAGAACAGCTGCCCTGGGCTAGCTCCTGCTGAGACAAGCTGATGGAAGAGTGCAGATTTTGTTGTATTTGTGTGATAGGTTGTGGGTGGATGTTGGACATAATGAACCCAGTCAACC
>WKFP01014344.1:464576-491454 GCA_011057875.1 Pterocles orientalis
CCCCCCCCCCCCCCAAAACAAAGAAAAAAAAACAAACCCAAAAAACCCAAAACAAAACAAAAAACCAAACCAGAGCCTGAGCAGTTTTGGGGAGGGTGGAATGATGTTCTGGGAAAATGCAATTGCTGTGTATTCCATCTGTGCCGGCATCCGAGAGGAACGGTTATTAGAGCAGGACCCAGAGCATCACACCTGCAGTCCAGTCTCTGTGGGATCAGTAATTAAGTGTTAATTAACAAGTCTGGAATGAGTGAGAGTTTGCATGTCAGCAGATAATCTGTGTAGTGACTAATAAGCTGCAGAATGTTTTCAATTAGCAGTCTTGAAAAGGAAATCCCAGGGAGTGTTTTGCTTGGTTGGGAAAGGACTGAATGAATGCCCTCTGTTGTTAGGACCCTCAAAATAGGAAAATGGCAGGTTTAGAAACTGCATTGTAAAGGTTAAGATCTGTGAAACACATATACTTAAGTTACTTGTTACTGCTCTGCCTTGATGGAATCCTACACAGTAAACTTCAGTGAAATGTAATTTTTCACTTGGTTAAATAAGAGGAAACATGAAAAAAATGCACTTCTGCATAGATTCATTAAGGTATTTTAGTAGCCTAAACTGTATTTTTATTAAAAGTTCTTTAATGGAATGAAGTAGGGACAACTCAAAAATCTGTTAACTTGGGAGGGAAACAAATGTTGCATTCTTTCTTTGGCAGAGATTCTGGGAATCATTGACTGTGCTCCACCTCTGTTAGGCTTTTCACTGTGATCTCCAGGTGTTAGATTCCCTCCACTATTTGTTTACTTAGTAATGTAAGGAGAAAACTTGTTTCCCAGTGACCTGGCTTGTCTGTTTTGACTTACCTTTGTTTCTCTTCTGTCCATGTTTGCACTCAGGGGCAATATTTTGAGAGGTAATTTCCAGAAGTGTTTGAGCAATTTTATCTTTCCCCCCGAATGGTATTACAAGGGCATACAATCTGGGATCTTAATTTTTAACTAGGTACAGGTAAGGAGAGCTCATACAAGGGAAGAATGATTAAAATTTGTTTGAGATTTTACAATTTGTAGGAGTGGACTATAAAACTTTTCCATTTTCATATATCTTTGGTAATGAACATTTTGCAGCAAGTGAGAGTTTTTTATGATCTTGGAACAAGGGCAGCTTGGATATGAATAATGTCAACAGTTGTGGCTTTTCTTCTTAATAAAAGTTCGTCTTCAGGCTGGGATTGAGCCGTTGGCATGTCTGCAGTGCAGAACACAGAATCCCTCCTTTTCATCCTGGGTGGTACATCTTACCCATGAAAACCACTGTTCTACCTGTAGAGTTCAAGCCTTGAGTTGCCCTCTATGGACCTTCTGTCAAATTCAGAGGCACTGCTATCCAACCCCACCACTCCCCATCCCCCCATAGCCCTCAGGTGCTGCTGCTGCCCCACTTAGGCAAGCAAGGCAAAGGCACACGGAAAGGTGCTGGGTCATTTCTAGCAACATGTGGTGAGATGTAGCAGAGTTAGGCTGGCCACTGTAAAACTCCAGATGCTGCAAGAAGTTTTTCGCAATTTCTCCTCTCTGTTTTCCTGCAAATTCCATCCTGGCTGTTACACTTGAACTGGTGTTGGATATAAGAGATCTTGATACCATCTAAGGCATCATCTCCTTCATGCAGCTAAAATTTTTATTATCTTGTAATTAATTTACAAGGTTCTCTGTAGTACCTGTTAGGAAGTTGAATTGGATGTATAGATTTGGCCAAGCTCCTTCTAGAGGAGACAGGCATGCGTTCTGCCATGTCAGATAAACTGTGATCCTTGACATTAAGCCTTTTTAATTCTCTCAGGGCTTATTAGTGCTCACTTCCATCAACTGCTTATTTTTAATTAAATTAATCTCCCCTCCTCTCACCAATTTCTAAAGGATACCTGAGCTTGTATCTCGCATGGATCACATTGCAGATTTTTTAGCCTTCTCTTGTCATATTAAAAACCAGGATTGGTTGAAGGCTAAGAAATGGCCTATGTTTTACTCTCTGAAGAGAGCGTGCATCTGGACTTATGTCCTCACAGGTAATTGAAGTTGCGGCTGTTGTACCAGCCACATCTTTTCATACTGTCGATAAGAAGAGGCACCATGGAAGACTACTAGCGTCTCCAGTCTCCAGTTGATGTTTCTAACACATGCAGACCGTTATGTTTGTAAATGTGAACAGTTTTAAACATGTTAGAGTGACTGTAAATTTGTTGACATCAGAGGTTTCTTTGGATAGAAAATGTCATTACAGTCATCTTGTGTTAATCCTTCTGTATGACAGCTGTCCTTAGCTTATCATTGAGAATGTTTGTAAAGTGATGACAAGTCATATTATTCCTTCCTTATGTGGCTTGTTCCAGATTGAATTAATCCAATGTAATTATTTTAAAAGTAATTTTCCCTCCTACTTTTGAGTATGTGTAGAAATGGTGTAATTAGTTGTGATTCTTCTTATGAAGTACTGGGTACATTCCTACCTCCCCTGCAATTTGACAGGTTATGCTATGCAAAATGCTAAAATAAAAACGCCAGTGAAACAATAGCAGCAGTTGCCAGCACATTGTGTTTGACACTGCTGTGCCACTGAGTGAATGGACCGGACTTTTAAATTGCCATGGAATAAAAACACGTGGAAGTGGGGTGTAAAGGACTTGACTTAGGCTTTCAAGTGTTCAACTGTCTTCATGGAAGTCATTTAACTTCTCTGCACCTGTTTATCTCTATTGGTCATCACCCGTGTGATTTATGTTTTCTAGAAGTTCCTCTCATGAATGTTTCTTTAATGCTGTGATACACCTGTATGCCAAAGAACTATAAATGTTAGCAAATACTCAGAATTCTAATTCTTAGAGCATTGGTACCACTGTCTGAACTGGGGTCACTGCAGGAGCTTTAAAAACAGGCTCTCAAACCATGCAATCTAGTTTTAAAAAGCTGACACTTTTCCCAACATCTACAAAAGCAGCTAATTGCAGAGAAAAGCGATTGTCCGTAATTCACCTCACTGTAATTTCTGCAGTGTTAATGCCTCTTGTCCTGGCAGCTGGTGTGGCTCCACGATGAATCTGCCTGTATGCTGTTTGCAGTCGCTGGTTGAAATGGTGTGGGATTCCTGAGCTGAGATGGTTGGACAAAATCCCATCCTCTGTCTGCTCTGTGAGAGTGCCTTACCCCGGTCAGGCTGGGGTGGCATGCTGAACCTGCTGGGTTTTTAACTGGGCATCATGAGTCAGACACTTTACTGTTAAAAGTGCAGAGTTTGGGCTATTTAATTATTTGTTAGCTGTAAGAATCTGAGGATTCATGAACCATCTCTTTTGAGGAATGCAAAGATTTCATCAGATAAATTTTTAAAGTGGGGCTAAGATAGTAGCCAACCGCAGCAGGAAAAATATTTTTTCCTTTGAGATAACCTCTTAAATATATACATATTTAAAACTATTTTATCTTCTCTGTCTAATTCTAAGCACTCCTTCTGTCAGCAGCAGACAGAATTAAAAAGAAAAAGCCCTCAGTGGATGCCTTTATTTTTTTTTGAAATGTGTCAGATGATAAGCAAAATGTAACTCGGTATTTATTTTACTTTTCATGTGCCCTGCAAACTGTGGAAGGCAGCAAGAGATAGAAGAGGCAACAGCCTGATAAGCATGGCTTTTCCCTTTTTGCCTGCTTTCTGTTTATACTGCCTTTGAGTGAACACTAGGCTGGAGACCAAATGTCTTTACTCATCTGGGAGATTTCAGAGCAGCTGGGTATAAACTAGCGCAAAAAGCAACTCCTTGATTACAAGATCTGTAGGTAAATGTTATCCTTGCAATAATCGCCTTTTCCCCTGCATCTCCACCACAGCACATTCTGTTCTAGCAGTGCCTAACAAACAATAATAGCAAAAATAAGGCTTATTTTTTACACTGGTTGTTTTCTGTCTCCTTACTGAAAAGGACACATAATGGAATGAATCTGGCTTCCCATCTGTTGCTAGGTGCAATTGAAAGTGGCAGTTTTGACCTATAAAGATTTGGCTGGTTTGCGTCATGTTTACCCTAGAGACAGCCTCTCCCCTTTAATTTCTCTGTGTCTCCATTTTCCATCTGTGAAAAATCAGGATAACACTACTTTTCTACTTCACAGGGATTTTACAAGGACACATTTATTAACAGACACAAGGCATGGACTCTGTATCGGACATCACACAAATATCTATGTCTAAGAACTTGCTGCCACCCTCAGTCCCACAGAACCGAAGTTGGTTGACCTTCATTATGTGGTAGAAGGTGATTCATTGTTCTAGGCTGCATTGTGGATTTCCAGCTCCTAATCTTACATTTTTAATGAATAACATGATACTTGCTAGTTGTCCAACTGAATTTGGTGTTTCCCATTAAATATCTGGGGACATCTGTACTGGTTTTGGCTGGGATAGAGTCAATTTTCTTTATAGTAGCTAGTATGGGGCTATGTTTTGGATTTGTGCTGGAAACAATGTTGGTAATAGAAGTATGTTTTCAAGGCCTTTTGTACTTCTCATACAGCCCTTCCAGTGAGTGGGCTTGGGGTCCATAAGAAGTTGGGAGGAGACAGCTAGGACAGCTGATCCCAACTGATCAAAGGGATCTTCTGTACCATATGGCATCACACTCAGCACATAAACCTGGGGAAAGAAGAAGGAAGGGGGGGACATTCGGAGTGATGACATTTGTTTTCCCAAGTAACCTTTATGTATGATGGAGTGTTGCTTTCCTGGAGGTGGCTGAACACCTCCCTGGTGATGGGAAGTAGTGAATGAATTCCTTGTTTTCCTTTACTTGTGTACTGCTTTTGCTTTGTTTAATAAACTGTCTTTATCTCATCCCATGAGTTTTCTTTATCTCATCCCATGAGTTTTCTTACTTTTACTCTTCTGATTCTCTCCCCCATCCTGCTGTGGGGGGAGTGAGTGGCTGTGTGATGCTGTTGCTGGCTGTGGTTAAACCATGACATTCCAGGAGTATAAAGCTAGTAGTGTGTTTACATGTTGCAGTTTTCGGTCCCAAATAAAATAAAGGACAGTAGGAACAACAAATGGTTGGGCTGGAGGAGGTGTCTGTGAGATACTTACTTACTTGAGAACGGTTTCCTCAAAGCATATATATCTGGAGTTGTTGTTGCCTGTTTTACTGGAAGTGAAGTAGTTCTTCAGTTAGCTTCATAAATCAGTAGTTCTCAGGTGAATTTTTGTAGCCACATGTGGGTCAGGTTTAAGCAGTTCAACATACCTATTTGAGAGAAGAAGTCTCCAGGGCATGTTGGCTGATCAAAGAAATATTTTAGACTAGTACTAAATTATGGACTCAGTCCTGCAAGAATTCAGGAGACGGGTAGGGGCATTATAAGGAGCCTTGGCTTCACAGCAGAAACACTTCCATTCAGACTTAAGTCATTTCAATGGAAATGACTTTTTCCAATGCGATCATTGGAATGACAAAATTCAAGCTCAGCAGTGGTAGTAGTTCTGTAACTGAATGGTGCACTGGGCAGCAGCATTTCTACTGGATGATTACAAGACACGGTCCATCAAGCTAGATGGATTAACTTTCTCATTGGTGTGGCTCTTGCCTTGGAAAAAATGTGGTTCATCCCTACCAGACCTTTATAAACCTTTGAATCTTATTTCCCTGCCATGCTAGGCATGGATAGCACATATACTACCATGATGGTGGGGATTTTGGTGACTACTACCATGATGGTGGGGATTTTGGTGACTATTTCCAAACTCACAGAGACAGGCAAGATGCCGGCTGTGCCAAAGTAGCACATGGGAAACTGTTATAAGGTCTATTAAAGATCATTGCCATATTTTATGTTTTACAGCATATTACATCCAAATATTCTATTTTTTTCCGTAATATTATCTTCATTACAGTATTGAAAATTGACTTTGTTTGGTATGATACTGTTATCTTAAAACTCCATTGTGTTACACAGAATCACAGAATCACAGAATGTTAGAGATTGGAAGTTACGTATGTATCCATACACATGCTTTGCAACAGACAGTCTTCTGCAGAGAGCTCTACCAGCTAAAAAAAAAAAATATCAAAGCTGCCATTCAACCTGAGTAACTCCCCTTAATCCTATTCTTTGTGTTTTGGATAAATGTAGGATTTTGTACTTTACAGGTCTAGCTACCCTTTAGGAATCTTGATGAGAGAATTTAAAAAAAAAACTAAATAAAATTAAACTGCAACAAAGTTTTTTCAACCTGTGTTTAGGAACATGTTAACAAACTGCAAATAAGTGGCAAATTAAAATTTAGCTTGAAGTGTATTCATTTTACTTAACTAAACAAAAGCCACAAACCCCCTCATTGGAACATCAGTGATGTGAAAGCTGTGATTTTGAGGTTTGGCATTGACCCAGCTTCTGAGAACTGGAAGTAAGAATATCAGGGAAAGATATAGACGGGGCCTCCTCCTGCAAGGCTTTACTCATCTGAATACATCTTCTTATTTCCTTAGGGCATGTTTGTCTATAGCACTGCGTTCCAGTGGAAAGGCTCTTAATTTTGCTCCAAGAACGGGGTCAGGAGGAGGTGACTTCTCCCTGTCTGGGAGGGAGCAGGGAGGTTGAGCTGTGCTGAGCCTCCGCAGCTCGTCCTGCTCAGCCCGAGGAGCAGCGCTTCAGCTTGACCATGTGAGCTATCTCACAGCACCTCGTTAGCATGGGATGATGGCTTTATTGGGGGAACGAGTCATAAAAAAGCTTCCTTTGGTTAAAAAAGAGCAGTTTCATTTTAGTGCGATGACAGCCCGATACTGAGGATTGAATTTTTGCATTAAAGCTAGTTTTGTGAGTGTGCAGGCAAGAGAAGGGAACTGTGGACACACATGCCAGGAAAGCAGCCGCTGCAGAGCATGATATCAAAAGAAAGAAAACCTGCTGTGTTTTTTTTTAATTTATTTGTTAAACTTCTGAGGTTTTTGTCATCCTGTCAGCTCAGCAAGCATCTCTTTAAGTGGCAAAGTCCTTGTGTGGAAGTCCTGTTCCTGAATCTCGCTTGTGAGAGTGATTATTTGCTGCTGTGGATGAGCAGAGTACCAAGGATGAAGGTATCAGATGTGTTTTTTACTGCTAGCTGTAAGACATTTAATTAATGTATTGTACAGTCCTGTGTCTTGTCATCGTGGAAACACAGTCTACAGAAAGTTCCCATCTTATCTATTCCAGGGGAAAAATCCTAATGTGGGAAAATATGTCAACCTCCCCCACATAATGTAATACCAGTGTTTCAAAATCCATGTTCACCTTTCATGTGAAAATCCCAAAGTGCTTTTCAGATGGGGAAGTTGGAACACAGATTAATGATGTGGTACTTCTGGCTCCTTATTACAATATATTTATTTCATCTTTCTGTTGTATCTTGTTACCTCAGAAGGCCAAGTTTGATTTTTGTTATGGTTCATACCACAGTAGTGCCCCCACCCTGCCCTGGTTCTGAGGTCTCCAGATGCTACTGTAGTGTAAATAATGCATATCAGCAGGTCACTTGGTGAGGCAGGGGCAAAGAACCGAGGCTCCAGGGCATGTTTTCCTGGCTACTGCCCTCCCTAGTGTTGGTTTTCATCATTGACGTTAAATTGATTTCCAAAGAAAATGCCACAAAGAAGCAGCCGTGCATTTACTGAAAACAGGACCAGTATAATAGTTATTAGATTTAGAATCATAGCACATGCATAGCTGAGCCAAAAAAGTATGTCGTTATCTACGGTCAGTCACAGGCTAGTGTTGCTGTCACTGGATAACCAGACATGCACCACAAAGAACAATATCTAAATTCTTCAATACTAAAATGACAGGCTTCTACCTGACAAGTCAGCATAAACTAATATACGTGAGAAGATGATGTCTGACTCAACCTCTTACTAATTGCTGTTTATTTTCAGTGATGGCAGCCAGTAGAGGGCACTGGTAGATGTCTATATAGTACAGAGCTATGCATTCACTTTCTGTAAGAGCCCAAATAAACCCCCACAACTTGGTGTGACTCGCTGCAAGAAAATGTTTCTTGCCACAGTGCTTTGTCCACCAATAGTATGAGTCTACTTGAGATACCAGCAAGTGGATTTAGTTCTTCAGCACATATTGTAGACCTTGTGCTTTAGGACAAGAGGTCTTCATCTAACTCCATTGACAACCAGAATGCTAGTTCTCGTGATAGGCGTTTTTCTTCTGAAATATCAAATAATATTTGCAGATAATACTTTGGGATATCCATGCATCCATAACTGGGATATCGATATGGGATATTCATATTTAGAGATCGGGTGGAGAAGGAGGAAAAGTATTACATATTTTAAATAGCTTAGCCGCCTTGGTTTGAGATGGCCCTAACTGGAGATAATATATTTCTCTGTCCTCATTGAAAAAGTTTTTTAGGTGGAGCTATTCTCTGTAACATCCCTGCTTGCAGACATAGCACCTGCAAGGGAGGAACTAATTTAAAAGGGGTGTTTGGTGTTGTGGGTAGATCAGTAAATGGGTTGATCAACTGTATGGACTCAAATTCTCATATGAGGCCCTGAGGCCCTGGCCTGTTCCTCCTATCTGTATATTTAATATGTTTTTGTGTGGTGGCTCCATTTCTGGCTGTTCTTTCTAAAATAACTAGTACAGGGGTGTGCTGGTTGTGATCAGAGCCCTTGAGCATTATTATGTCATGAATGGGGAGGCACTCTTGATCAGGGAGTGTAGTGATAGGAGGAGGGGTAACAGGTATAAGCTGAAAGAGGGTAGATTTAGACTAGACATTAGGAAGAAATTTTTACTGTGAGGGTGGTGAGACACTGGAACAGGTTGCCCAGAGAAGCTGTGGATGCCCCATCCCTGGAGGTGTTCAAGGCCAGGCTGGATGAGGCTTTGAGCAACCTGGTCTAGTGGAGGGTGTCCCTGCCCATGGCAGGGGGGTTGGAACTTGATGATCTGTAAGGTCCCTTCCAACCCAAACCATTCTATGATTCTGTGAATAACAGTAATGTAATTTCCACCTTTAAAGCCTGTGATGGCCTCATCAAGTTCTTTTATGAAATAGCTGTCTTTTAAGTGGTGTTCATTTTTATTCCCCATAAGGACAGCAAGAGGAACTTTGACTTGCCACTGAGAATATTGAACCTTAGAGCAAACAGATAAGTTTTGGCCATTTTTGGATGTTTTTGTGCTTTTATGTTCTTCAGGTTAAAGTGCTATTTATTCTTAATGTTGTCAACCAGATTTTAATCCTAGCTAATGCCTTGCAGCCCTTGAATGGAATATATTGAGTAGAAAAATAAATTCAGTCTTACAGAATGATGCTGTAAGAACAGTTTAAAAAGGTCAAAGATAGAATTTATTTTCTCTGTGTTGCTGGAACTCCTGTGTTTGAGTGTTTAGAAACTTGATATGCCTTTATAGCAAGTGAATAAATCAGAAAAAAGCAAGAGCCTTATATTGGCAGTTCCTGAATACCTTGCTGAATATCTTCTCCTTGGAGGTAAAGCAGTGAGAGGTAAAAGGTGCTGAATGTCTTCAGCTATTTGTGGATGTAGAACAGATTGGAGCAGAATGAAACAGAATCCATCCACGAATTAAGTCACCGCAAATGGTTTTGAGTTAATGCACAGTTTCTGCACATACTAGAATAATAAAGAATGGGGGTGGCCATATCAGAGGTCATAAGAAAAAATGAGTGTGTTAAATGTTCACATCTGTCAATCCTGCTCTTTTTGGAGTAGATGGAAAAGAGCAGAAGAAATCGTGATGCGTGTCCCAAATGACTCTACGTACAATCTGGGAAGTCTCTGGGGATGGTATTTGATTCTGAACACACACTATTTTTTCTCATCAGTCATCACATTGGCATTGCATGCTGTTATTAAGCTATTAACCAGCTTCTCTGAAACACACAGAATCATTGCAAAAAGATGAAGCCCTAAGTGAAAATCTTAGTGGCTTGCAATAAACACTTGTTAAGCAAAGTTCACTCTACTGTGTTCTTCCGATGATGTTCAGGGGCATGTTGTTTAACATCTTTGTTGGAGTCATGGACAGTGGGATGGAGTGCACCCTCAGCAAGTTTGCTGATGACACCAAGCTGTGTGCTGTGGTGGACACGCTGGAGGGAAGGGATGCCATCCAGAAGGACCTTGACAGGCTGGAGAAGTGGGTCAATGCAAACCTCATGAAATTTAACAAGTCCACGTGCAAGGTCCTGCATGTGGGTCGAGGCAATCCCAAGCACAAATACAGGCTGGGCAGAGAATGGATAGAGAGCAGCTCTGAGGAGAAGGACTTGGGGGTATTGGTGGATGAGAAGCTCAACATGCGGTTGCAGCCCAGAAAGCGAACCGTGTCCTGGGCTGCATCAAAAGAAGCATTAGCAGCAGGTCAAAGGAGGTGATTCTACCCCTCTACTCTGCTCTCGTGAGACCCCACCTGGAGTATTGTGTTAAGATGTGGGGCCCCCAACATAAAAAAGACCTGGACCTGTTGGAGGGAGTACAGAGGAGAGCCACGAAATTGGTCAGAGGGCTGGAGCACCTCCCGTATGAGGACAGGCTGAAAGAATTGGGGTTGTTCAGCCTGGAGAAGAGAAGGCTTCGAGGAGACTTAATAGCAGCCTTCCAGTACCTGAAGGGGGCTACAGGAGAGATGGGGAGGCACTCTTTATCAGGGAGTGTAGTGACAGGACAAGGAGTAATGGGTATAAGCTGAAAGAGGGTAGATTTTGACTAGACATTAGAAAGAACATTCTATGATTTTGTGTACGTTTAGTACACTTACGTATCAGTAACTGTAATGAAAATGGGAATAAGAGAGTCTAAAGACATGAAAATATTTCATGAAACCTACTAATGAACGTTAGGATTTTGTAGATTGCTCCCTAGAATAGTAAGATCGGCTGAGCACTTACATATGATTCCTGTAACTTGATCAGGGCATGTGGAGGTACTCTTACAGGAGAAGGGAAAAGGCTTCCTAGTTGATACAGTACCATTTGTTAAAAGGATAATAGGTGATTACATTAATTTCTTGACAAATGCTTTCAACTGTACTAAAGTACCAATTCACTTGTGGATTTAAACAAAGTGCTGATGACTGATGATAAGTAATTTTATGGTTTTGGAGACTTTAAAGGCTCTAGGTTTTGTATAATCTGACTGTGAGTTACATTGACTTTGGTGGAATAGGCCCATAAAATGTTTCCTACTTTAGAGGGTAAATACTTTGGCTTTTTCTCTAGTGCTTATGATGTTTAATTTAGTAGAAATACTTTTGCTTTTCACTTTTTAAACATACATTTTTTATCTTATGCAATTTTTTGCTCAAACTAAATGGAGTTTTAGTTTTATCCACTCTTCTCTTGAAAGAATATGGCATTTTTCGTGGAATCATAAAAAAAATGTGTTAGAAATACTTAATTTATGCAAATTTTTAGAAAACATTTGTTCCTTATTTCTTAAATGCTATGTCTGTATTTCAGATTTATGGTATCCATCCCTTTTGAAAATGAGAAATGTAGACAAGGGAGACAGGGAATGATTCCAAGTATTCATTTAGTTTTAACACTGAGAGACATGAAAGATTCTTTTGTTGTTCAGTTTTCTACAGATGGTGTAGAGCATATATTAATCTATGGTGGGGCCATGTGTATGTAAACACTCAACATTTGGAAGCAAAATCAACCTGCTTATAATCTGTACAAAGTTTTTAATAAAAGACTGAATTATCTTCCTTGTTATTCAGCAGAAGGGTCTGTGTTTGCAACAGAACAACAGCAATTCTTGCAGATATGTAGTAGCACCTTTGTTTCACTTCAGGAAGGTGACTGTTTTAAAATGGCTTTTCTGATTCAGGATATTTTGATATTCAATAAATAATTTAAAAGAATCTGGATTAGGATTAATGCCTTTAATAAATGTATTTTAAATTAAATTGTATTGAAATATTAATTTATTTTTTCTGCCTAGCTCCAGGTTGTTCATCGAGTGATGTTTTTTGTTAGATCCAAATTAATCTCTGTGTGAAGTGATGGGGGTCAGCAAAGTTAATCCATGCAAACATTTTTGCCCAGTATCATTTTTGGTAACTTAGTTTATGCTTTGTTGTTCAACATAACTGCAAAGTGTACTCAAGAGGCAGTTTATGAGAAATAGTGTCAATGAACCATTGCTAACACCATGACTCCACAAATGAAACATTGCATCCCAGTCTGCTAGTTCTGGCATTAGTTTTTTAGTTAAGTAAATAAAAAGTGACATGACTAGATTTGATGCTGAGCTCAGCCTGCAAAAAGGACCAATTTCCCCCATACCACGTTAAGGTTTCTTGCTCCTTATTCTGTATAAACCATCTCTACAGTAGAAAGAGTAGCTTGCCAAATAGGTTGGTGTATTCCCACTTGGTATCTGTGGACTATGGATGGTGTATAATAATGGCACAGCACTGGGCACTGCTGTTATAAGCATATTGGAGAAACTTCTGCCTAAGGGTATCATTTTTATAGTGCATGTGTTGCAGGGGGCTGTGTGATGTAGATTGGGCACCAGTATCTATTACAAAAGACCAGGCTGGCTTAAACTGATAGTGCAACTCAGAACACTATGGAGAATGACACTACCAGCAAATGTGGATCTTCATAAAAACAGACCTTTGTGCTATTGTTAAAAGTAACAAAACTAAACTGACTCCTAATGAATGAGATCTTTGCGTTAATTCAGAGAATGTAATATGATTCTGCAGATCTTTTCAGGTGGCTAGAGTAACTTTCCACTGCAATTGGTGTAATATTCCTTTTCTGAAGTGCCTAATATCCATTCAGTTCCTTGATCAAGGCCAGTGTTGGCCCTTTGCTGTCCAGTGAAAACAGTATGAAAAAAATGTTAAAAATATTGATATGTACTTGCTAGTATCTACTCATATAAAAATAACAGGAATAACTCATACCTGCTCTGTAGGTAATCTGGAAATGCACCTATGTATTAGGATGTAAACTTGCAGTAGATCTGTATTCTCTTGTCAGGTGGTCACATTATTTTCCTTTACTTCTCTGTGTTGCACAAAGATTTCAGAGGTTCCTTTCAAGCCATTTCATTAAATATTTAATCTAGTTAATCTTCTGTAAATACTCACAACCTAGGGCAAGATTCTAATCTATTTTCTTTTGCCAAAGTCTGGAGTAACTGTGCTCAGCTGAATTCTTCTGGACTTGGGTGGTAATAGAGATCACAGTCTGGTCCCTGCCAGCGAATGTGAACTGCACTCTCCCATTTCATTCCTGTACATTGTTCAGGTTATCCTTAAATGGATGTTGCACATATATTAGGAGAATAGATCCTATTAGGAACTGCCTGAGAAGTGACATGAAGATGATAATCACTTTGTCTTGGATGAAGTATTGTATGTATTCTATGGGATTTTAAAGAATATTTTAGTGTTTAAATTATCTAGTGCATTAGAGGATGGTTTAAATAGTCTTTGGTTGATTGATAGCGGTGGGTATATTTTAGAAAATTATACACATTGGGACTTTAATTTTGCTATGAATTATATTATTTTTAGAGATGTAAATCGACATCCTTCCCAGGAGACGGAAGTAGTATGCTGCTTATTTGATTTTTAGCAATAATTAAAATGATGTGTTAAATTAGGCTCAAGTAGTGTCATGAAACAGGACGTACCTACTTGTGTGAGGGAGTTCAGAGTCCTTCACAAATACGTGATTTTTTTGTAGTGAAATAAACTGTGAACATTTGTATCCTAGAAATCACCCTTCTCCACGTGTATAATCTCATAAGAAAGCCAAGTAGTCTGGCAGAGAGACAAGGCAGCAGAGCTGTTAACTGAGGGTGAGGGTGGGTGCTCTCCAAATGAGAATTAAACTAATTGAAGAACAGATGAATGGACTCAGCTATTGCCTTGCCTTTCACTTAGCTGACACAGAAGACTATAATTTTGAATGCTGTTGATCCTTTAATTTTCATTCCTTGACATTCAGATCAGGCGAGGCTGTGACTGAAGTAAAGTACCTACGTAAGGTCTTCAAGGGAGAATTCACTGCCAGCTGAATAGTGCAGAGATCTGCAGGTTATATCTCACTTTGCAGATCACTGGGATTTGTGGTAGGGCTGTAGGAGGGTATAAGATTAAAAGAAAGATCATTCAGTCTCCTTGTTGTTTGGACTTCATGGCTTCCTACCAGCATCCCCAATTTAGTTAAGGTTGTTATTTTCTCCCCTAGAGAGGAGAAATCATGAGAAAAGCAAAGTGACGTTTGTTACAGCTGATGGGAAGCAAATTGAGTGCAGTGATGTGGGTGATCTTTATTGAGGAGTAGGTGGTAATGTCACATATCACCCTCTGCGCAGAACCTGGCAAGAGTAAAGATCTTCTTTCCTTCCTAAACGAAGCAGGGGATGGTTGTCATGCCAGATGGATGGGGCAAATGTGAGAGGACTCCGGGAGGTCTTTTATGCCTGTAATTGAGGAGAATCTGAGATAACCTCTTAATCTCAGAGGGACAGCAAAGAAAGTTTTATCAGTCAGTCAGTCAGTCAACAGCTTCGTTCAGAGGAAGAAAAAGACTGAAGTGTGGGTACTATCAGAACAGAGTAAGTTTCTAAATGGGGCGGGCGTGTTTGGGCGTATGCAACCTTAAAGACTTTAAACACAAGGTGGTTTTCTGAAGGACAGGGCTGGGATTTGGAATAGTATCCAAATAATTTCTTAGTTCCAACAAAGACAGATATAAATCTACCGTATCAGGGAACTACAGAATTAAGACTTAAATTAGTTTCTGTTATACTTCATTGTCTGCAGATGCTCTATGTATAATGTTGTAAAAATGGAAATGCCCAGCAATTTAACCATGCCGCTTCTCACTGAGGTCATCCAGTGCTTCGAGACCACTTGTTATCCAGACACTAGAAGGAGCATCAAGAATTGATTCCTAGCACTGATTTCTAGTTTCTTTCCATTTTTGTCATGGGCCTTACGAGTATGATCTTATCTCATGGGGCTTGTATTTAACTTTAATTACAAATCGCTTATACGTTCTTTAATCCTATAGGTGACAATGTGTAGTCATAATTTAGGATGCTATAATTCAGCTATGGTAGGAAACTACAATCTCTAAGGCCTCAGATTATAATTCTCAGTGTTTTAGGAGTGTAAGCAAAAGTTAGCAAGGTGATATTTAAATTCTGTGGGTTTAGGGGCCATGCACTTTGGCATCTCTCTAGGCAAAACTCTGAACATGACTATGAACCAAACACAGAGAGAATGCAAAAACTTGCAATGCTGCATTGACACAGCTGTGTGATTCCTGTTATACTATTGCCAGTTATACTTGACTTTTTCGAAAGGCAGGGATAGAAAATGACTAGTAAGGGGTGATTGCCAAATAAACATAAATTTCAACATTACTGAGGCTTATCACATGCAAAATGAAAAAAAGTAGAATAGTACACTCTCCAAAACATTATTTATAACATTAACTGGTGTATTGATTTGATATTCTCTCAGTATTTGTATTGACTTTATGTACTTAGCTGTTCATCGTAGTACTTATTAATTTCCTTGTTCCTTTTTCATATTTGAGTTGAAAACGTCACTTCATCTCAATAACAGTAGGACGGAATGATTTTCACATTTTTAAAAAATAGAAGAAAGGCCTGTGATATTCGTCAAATCCTCCACATTCTCCATTACTATTTTTCTGTATCACTTTCCCCAGCACCTGTGCCTGCATCTTGATGACTCCTTCCTTGTCAAATCAAAAAGTCTTACTGCTGTCAGAGAAACTCTTTATTCTGGCTTCTATTATATGGAACATCTTTTTCACATCTCTCCACCTCATCAGCTCACTTTATTGACTGTCCCTTGTGCTTTACATTTCATCTAAAAATGTATCTTTCTCCCTTGTCCCTGTCTGTATCTTCATTTTTTTGTCATTCTGCTCTGTCTTGGTATTACAGTTGTTAGCTGTATAATTTCAAAGTAAAAAAACAATAAGGCCACAGTTTGTTTGAAAAACTCAATGTAAGATGAAGTTGTATAATTGCTGTATTGTGTTAGTTCAGGCCGCGTGTCTCTCTGCAAAAATGAGGCTCAGTTTCTGGAAATCAGCTCCCAGCTCTCTCATGCAAAACTACATCTTGAGGTTGGCTTATCTCTGTTGATTATAGTTATGTAGAAAGGGAGAATGAACAGCCTTATTTTTGTACTGTTTCTCTTAGACCAAATGAGGATCATTCCCTCCCAAAACTATAAGCAAGTATTAAGCACCCATTTGCTGTGTACCACGTGGAAGGAAAAGCCATCACAGGAAGACATCTTGATCAGGAAATATTGATAGTGGTTTTCTAGAGCTGAAGCTTTAATACACCACATTACTGATATCTCGCACCAAAACAGTGCTCTTGAATCCTGTTTTGCTTTAGTTTGATTGAAGTATTTGGAAGTACATTCAGAATTGAATGTTAGCAGAAGGAATTTAAGTGTTTCTTGTGATTATTCCTTGTTTCCACAGCACAAAATAATGATGTGTGTGGGTGGTGAGTATCATCAGGTGCATGGCAGGTTTACATCCCCTTTAAACAGCTGTCCATGGCCATCGATAATGTGCCTGCAGGGAAGGTCTCTGCGACAAAGTATGGCTGGGTGGAGGTAATGCTGGCAGCTAAGGTAGCTGTGCCAGTAACAACCTGGGTAAAGAGCAAAAAAGTTTTTTTGCCGAAAGAGCCGACATAGAGCTGAAGGGAAATCTGAGCTGGAATAACCCCTGCTCACAAAAAGCTCAAGTTTGTCCGTTTGAACCATGTCTTCACCATGAGCAAGTTTGTTTTTTTTTTCCTGTAATACAGCAGTGTAGCTGTAGTGGCAAAACTTTCCCTGTACAGATGTGGCCAAAGAGGCCAGGGTGTGCCCCAACCCTACCAGAGCTTGCTGTGTCTGTTAGCACCCTCACCTGTCCTAGCTCCTCCGTAAACAAGAGCGTTACTTTTCTGTCAAGTGGAATAGCTTCATGTTAAGGAATTGTCCTGTCCTGTGGGCAAGCTGCATTTCAGATAGCATCTTGGCGCACAGCAGCTGTCTGGTCTTGGGGAGTGATGTTTTCCTCTGTTTTTGAGTGTATTGTATGTTTTTCACAAATGAATTTCTTAGTCTGAATGTGATGCCATGGTGCATGGATCAATACTATTCCTCTGTGGCAAGGTGTACAGAATGCCAAATGTGTTTGTCAGTCTGTTATTATAAGACAACTTAGCAGAGCCAAGAAGCCTGCAACCACCACTTTCATTAAGGGTAATTATCCTTGAGCAGCTGGGATAGGAGCAGGAGCCTGAATGGTAATTAGCTGCAGTTGTTAGGAAATGCATTTTCAGGTTCCTGTACCATTTTTCTCTCTGTTTAAATAGCAGACTGAGGGAATTGTGATAAATCCTGAGTCCTTGCTGTTGGAGAGGAGGTAGCTGCCTACTGATCAGCTCAAATTAGGATGTTCTTTGCATGTCCATGTGGTCTTACTGCAGTGAGAAATCATGCTGCACTTGGTTGGTTTGGGTTTTGCAGCAACATTAGCATTTTCCTATCTGTTTTCTCAACAGATGGATTGCTTTATTGTTGAGTTTTATGTTGTGATAAATTAAAGTGACAACTACTGCAGATCTGTTTGATTTCAGTTTTGTTATATGTCTAGAGAGAGATGTATGCATGTCACCAGTGAACAGAATTACCAGACTGGTAGAACCAGACAGATACAACCTCAGTCACAGCTAAGACTGATGTGTTTCTATCTGTCAACATTTGCAAATTGTACATCTTCAGTAGAAGTTTGTTGCTAGATTTAAATGGAAGAATAAATTTTTATTTTTAAAAAAAATTTTCCCCCCACAGTCTTCTTTGGTATTATGTTTTCATGTCAGAAACTAGTGTTGAAAGAGCTTGACAAGTAGTATGTCATTGCTGGAACATCTTTTCATGAAGTGAGAGAATTTGTAAGGACAGGCAGAAGAATTAGTCAAGCTCTTACCATGCAGCACAAATCTGCTAGGCACTTGGTCACCCTGGTGCTGTTCTTGGATAGTAACAGTCATCCTTATTTACTTTGTTCATCTTCAGAACTTTTTAAAAGTATTAGTTAATGAACTCTTGGAGCAGTATTTAATCATTAAAAAGAGGTGTATGATAGAAAACTGAAGATGTTACGTAGTACATGTTTTTCCTATATGGTATTTCTGTGTAGAAGACACTTCTTGTTAGTTTGGAAGAAAAGATAATAATCAAAGACTTACTTCTGTACTTTGCAAAGGACCCCTGAGGAATTGTGTCAGTGAGAACCAAGGACATTCACTATGTCTGTGCTAGATGCTGGTAGGATTTGTCCTGGATGTACAGCTGTCTTTTCTGGTTGCCCAATTGTATTTGCCATGACTGGCATTTGTAGTGTACTATGTAGAATAATTATTGACTTATTTTCACATTGTGTGTGAGAATAAATGAGAAGAATCCCTGTAAGGCGGGTGTAAGTTTCATCTGAGTGTGAAAATGCCTGATTTTCCTGCTACTTCAGACTTTTTTCTCTCAGTTATTTTTTTTCTGCTTTCTGTTGGAAATCTAAAACAATGGTTTCATCCTCTCCTCCAGTTCTAGCAGAATTTCACAATATGCTATTCATGACAGTATTGAGAATCACCAATGCAGTGCATCGGTGGGAGTGGAAAGGACTCCAGCAGAGACTGAAATGTTTGAGGAGCCAGGCACAGGTCTGATTTTTTTGCTGTATGCTTTGAGGTGAGTTTTTCAACTTTCTGAAAGCCTTTTTGGAAGTCTCCACTGATCTCTGGAGGGGAAGCCATGCTGATCTGTCCATTAATCAGTAGTAGAAGTTTTCACCACCAGGTGATGAAAACTTTGACACTTTTCCTCTGGAAACCACAAAGTCCAGAAGTTCATGTTCTAAGTCTGCTTTGTTGGTGCTGGTACTGTTCTGGCTGCTGCTTATTTGTATAGAAAAGAATGTGGTATGAAAGTTTGGTTAAAGTGAAGCCTAATAGATGAATGCTCAGAGGATGAAGCAGAGATGTCCTGAGCTGAAAATAATGATCCATTTATAAATAACAGAATCTATCCAAATACCTTCCTTTGCAGCAACTCTTCTACCTGCCCTCTTCCTTTTTTTTTTTTTTTTTTTTTTTTTTTTTTTTTTTTTTTTTTTTTTTTTTTTTTTTTGGCTAATCTTCCTGTCTAGCAGTTGTTTGCTTGTAGGTTGTGTGAAGTTACAACTTAGTAATTGAAATTCCCCCATTTCTTGGCTACGTGTAGGTCCCTGGTGCCTTGTTAAGTGCTCTGTTACCAGTGAATGTTCTTAATTATGTTCTGGAAGATGTTGTTCAAGTCACAAGACATTTACTCAAGGTTTGGGCCCAGCAGGTAAACATTATCAAATTAATTTAGGTTGCTTTCTTTTATCCTTTTATGGAAGAACATAACTTTGTTTTTATGGACCTTCACTTAATGTAAATCCCTTTTTTCCCCTTTCATTGAAAGCCATAGAATCTAATTTCTTTGCTGTCATTTTATCATCATCAGCTTTGTCCTTGTGCCCCTACTGGTGAATGACAGCCTTTAGAAACCCAGAGTCGTCAAAATTTATACAGGACTATATGCAGCACGAAGGACAGGGCTCCGGGTGTTGCACTGCTGATGGACCCAGAGCTTTACAACAGCAGACTTACATTTTGCCCAAAACCAGATGCTGACAAATAATGGCGCAAAATATTCCCCCCACCCCAGTTGTAAATAATTTGATAAATAAAGCTAGCAAACAAGCAAACAAAAAAACCTCTGAACAGATATAAATCTCCTTTAGCCTGGCTTAAGTAATTTTATTAATTTTTAGAAGAGGATGTCCATGTCCTGCTGACCGATAAGCTGAAGGCTGCAAGTTTGACATCAGTTTCTGATGGCTGAACACATCAACTATAATGATACCTGAATTTCCAGAATCTTAATTTCAACAGGGTCTGTAGACACAAACGTAGCTGGTATTAGAAGTGGTCGTGGTGGTTTACGTAGCAACCTTCGTCATGGGAGTGGGTTTTATGCAGCTGGAACTGGGGACTTCTGCTATTGTATGTTGAAGTAGATACAATTGTTTTGTTTTGTACTCACTCCTGCTGTTGATAACCTGTCCACCTTTGGGAAAACATGCTGTTAGCTGTTTTAATCTGAGCTAGTGGTGAATATCAATACTTTTTAGTGCTATACTCTGGTTTCCATCTGTGACTTTGTTAGTATAGAACTTCTGACTTCAGCATAGCGATCTTAATCGTAGAAAACATTGAGCTTGCAGAGAAACTTGTCAACAACAGAATCTAATTTTATAAATAGGTGTAATGTCATGCATGTTGTTCTGTCAGGGTTTATGAAGTAAAATATATCTATTTGTAAGTTGAATTTAGAGTAAAAGTCCAGATTTTAATGAGTGAATCTTGCTCAAAATACTGTACATGTAGGGGAGGGACTGGAGACATCAGACCCCATGGAAGTGTATAAGAAATACAACCACTGACTGACATCTCCTGCAAGCAAAGGGGGTGCCTGAGGCATCTGACAGGAATGCTGTATGCGGTTGCACTACTTAGTCACCAGGAGGTGGGTGGCACTGAAAATGGGTTTGTGAGACTGTTTCTGTGTATTGAGATCATACAGGTTGTGTGGGTATTTGACAACTGAGTGTTTGTGGAAATTGAGGGGCTCCCATTGAAGAACACACAAATAATGGGGATTTGGGCTACTTTGGATAGAAAAACAACAGAGACTTTGCCCTCTTAATTTTTAACATCTGGGATGCTCTCTTTAGTTCCTTTTCTACTGAGAATAGAGAAATGGTGTGCCTCAGTCAGGTTCTTCTGCCCTGCTACCCTCCCAGGTCAATATAGATACGACTTTCTTTCTGCTTTCCGAGGTGTTGCTGAATTCTGTTTTGTAAATAGTTCCCAAATTTTCCCCCTGCATCTGAGGATCCATTTGCTTCTGAACAGACAGCCATGATGTAGCTACCTCCCTGTGTGCCAGATGACTTCCCCTGAAACTTCCCACTCTTTCCCCTCGACTTGCTGGGGATGTGAGGATGTGCCTCTGCATTTCCTAAGAGACCTAGATCAAAAGGGACAGAGTTGACAAGAGTTATGGTGGCTTCCTTTTCAGCCTATTCATCCTACTTGCCTGCTGATCTCCACATGCTTTCCACGTTTGCCAGTCTTTTTAGTCATTTCAATGAGACAGTGATTTCCAGTAATATTCATACATTGATATAAAAGGGTTTATTGGAATTCAAGAAGAAGCAATTGCTGCTATGCATCAGCAGTAATTAACATTCTTTAAATCCTTGATCCTCATCCATAACAATATAACATCAAAGACCCTGAAAATAAAGGAGCAGTAGCATCTAATGGTGTAGAGGCTGTTTTTACCAGGTCATAGAATCATAGAATCACAGAATGATTAGGGTTGGAAAGGACCTTAAAGATCATCAAGTTCCAACCCCCCTGCCATGGGCAGGGACACCTCCCACTAGACCAGGTTGCCCAAAACCACATCCAGCCTGGACTTGAACACTTCCAGGGATGGGGCATCCACAACTTCCCTGGGCAACCTGTTCCAGTGTCGTATATCTACATTTGTTTAGTAAGAGTTTGAAAGCAAAACCAGAAGTCCTATTGTTTTTATTACTTACAGGAATCCAACTTTAATCTGTCACATATGCAGAAGGTGTGTGTACCTGCCCACTAGTATGAGGAAGAGCAAAGATGACATGGTTAGGTAGCAAAAAGGCTTTTTGAAGACTTCCATGAGTTGAGGCTCTGGGTTTATTCTCTTAGTTCTTCAGAACTGATACTGCACTCCTGTGTAGTGAAGCATGCTGGGGGGTTACCATACTTTGCTCCCTGCATGCCTGTGGGATGGTTCGTCTTCCCCATCCTTTCAGAGAATCCAGAGATGGTTTATGATGCATGAACTCCTCCATGTTTTTAATCATTAGGAATAACCTAACTAGCTTCTTAATGACTATGTGAAAGCTTGCTTAAAAAAAGAAAAAAAATAAAAAAGTTCTCTTCCTGGTAAGACATTTCTTTCTCTTCTCTAACATTTCTGTTTGTTCATATCCAGGAGTGCTATCCTTAGGCCACAAGGCACCGTTTCATTATTTGCCTGTGAGCAGAAAAGACCTTTCCTACCCTTGTTGCCTGAATAATTAAATTACAGTGGAACATATACTTAGAGAGGCCAGAAATAATCTGAGGTAGGGAGGCAGCCTGTGCTGTACTAGGTGGTATCTGGAAGAGATGGCTAAAGTCCCTCTGTTAACATCTTGTTGGTGTCATTCAGGCTCAAAGTCTGGAGGAAATGGTTTATCATCTCCCATCCCAAGCTACTTGCACTGAGGGCAGTTCTAGTCCTGACTCTGGTTATTGGACCAGCATGCTTCATATAATGCAAATTCCTCTTCGTTTATTGTATGAAGGTTAGTGGACCAGTTTGAAGTATTATGTGTTTCGCTGCTGTAGCCATAATTGTTTTAGCCCATTTATTCTTCTGCAGCTGTTCCATTACATACCTAGAAAAGACAGCAAGCCTTTCAAATCAGCTTATATGAACTCATAGGGCCTTTGAAAATGTATTTTTATTAGAAAAAAAAAACAAACCACACCAAAAACCCTGCAGAAGCCCAAAACAATGGCAAAACAAAAACCACCTGGCAGCTGTATTCACCACCTGAATTAAACCACCTGTATTAAACCACCTGAATAGCTGCAGATTCTGAGATCTGCACTGAATATCTGCATGGTGCTCTCCCCAACCAAAAAACCTCTGCCATTTTCTGGAAACTTCCCCATACTGTTTTGGGTGACTTTACTGAGAACATAGTCCTGTAAAACCTGCGACCAGAAGCAAATTGTTAACTAGATCAGCACACTGAACTACTATTGAACTACTCCACGCTCAGCAGTCTTAATTTCCTTAGGTAGATACACCGATGAACCAACATTAATTCCTCAAGCTGTTTATGCTTCATGTTGTCAGAAGACCAATCTAATGCTTTTTCACTCTCTTCAGATGGCTGAGAGAATACTAAACTGCATTTTTCTGTCCAAGTTAGTATTACACTGAAAAACATGTATTCAGCTAGTTTCAGCTGCTGTCCAAGTGTTTCAATTCCTCCCAGCTGTGCCTACTGATCAATTGCACCAGTTTCCCTTATCCAGCCTTTATCTTTGTCCACCCGGCATCAAAAATTGGGAGAAGTCTCAGCTGAAGTTTTTTAGCTTAAAACACTGTTCCAGGTTCATTACCACAATATCCTTAAGGATGTGACTTGTCACACTACATGGAGCTTGTCTGAACCACCAAAGAGAGCAATGGATCACTTAGTAAGCCTGCTAAAAAGTCTAATGAAAGAGGACTGCTTTGGAGCAGCATCTGGTGGGACCACCTTAAACATCACCCAAAAGTAAGTTTGGTCTGTTAGCATGCTAGGAATGGTTATGATGCTGTCATGGAGGGGTGAACATTCTTTTTAGTACAGCACTTTTAGAAATATTGTTTTTAAGTGTATATCTGCATATACAAAGAGCAGAGACTTCTCATTCCACTGAAAGTAAACTTTTCTTCTTTATGGCAGAGGCTGGTGATGAGTTATGACTAATTTTTAGCTTTTGAAAAAGTAAAGAAAAAAAAAATCTCAATTCATTCCTAGTTCAGGAGTTTTACCCCATGCGTAGACTTGCTTCAGGGCCTTATATCAAAGCACACTGTTGTTTTGCACCCCTGTCTCCCTGTGTGTAGCAACTGGTATCTGGGCCCCTCATGTAGGCTACTGTATTAATTGTTGTTGGTTATCCTTCTGCATCTGCCACTTCTCAATTCCCTGGCATGACTTGACTCTTCACCGGAATTTAATCTCCAGTGTTCTTTGAGTTCACATTATCTCTAAATGTCAGCTGGTTGGGGACTTGCCTTGTAAATAGTCTCTCTCATCCGATCCTCAGGATACCAGTGACTAGCTTGCATGTGGACCTTTTCCAATTTTTTTTTGTCCACTTCCCTGGCAGTCTTTTCGTGAATTGTTACATCTGGTGTGAAGTAGTTGCCCTGAGGCTAAAATTTAGAGCTGATATCTTTAAGAAAACCTCAGCTTAGTGTTTGCTTTTTAAGTCTGCATACAGCTTGGTCTGTAAGTTTATGCAGTGTGTTTGCATTGCTCACCAGTGCATTAGGAAGCTCCCTTTCTAATTGCAAACTGACTTTTCACAGGCAAACTGACTTTTCACAGGCAATCTCTTATGTCTTACATCTGGGCACAAAACTCTGGCTAGGATACCCTTGCCAGGTCTGGCACAGCTGGCTGCTCCACTTGAGCTGTCTCTTAAGACAACTGGCATGAGGAAGACTGAGTGAAAGTATTTGCAGTGCATACAAATAGGCATACAAAATTACTTCTCCTGTCTTCCTTCTGGCTTGACTCCCTTTCGATGTTTCAGAAAGCTGGTCTTTCCTGCCTCCTCCCCTCCTTGGAAGTGATGCAAGCTTGCACAGCTATCTCTAAGACCCACTGAGGAACTGCAAGCAAGACGTTTTGGTATCAGTATTGAAAAGTCTCATAGACACAATGAAGCTTTTTCTTTAGCATTTTCATGATACAGAAAGTGATAACTCCAAAATTCAAGTAGAGGGAAGCTTGGTTTGATCAATGTTAGCAGTGGAGATACTTTTGCTGTCTGAATCTGCTGGGAGCACGTATTATTTTGAAAGATCAGCTTTCTGAACACAAAGATTTACAATTTCAGCAGACATAGGTAGGATGCAACTATTTGTTTTCTACTGTAATAGATAATTACTGTCTTGTTATCCAGGTTTAACACCAAGATACAGGTCCGCTGGGTTTTTTAGCTGGGTAGGTATGGTTTTACTTGGCAAGTGCAGATGACTTGCTGTTTTGGTTCACCCAGAAGTGACACGGCAGATTATATATACTGATAATTGGAGCCAACATGATATGTAAAAGGTGAAGAATTTCTGAAAGTAAAAGGAGTAAGAGGGAAGAAGAGTAATTTTTATAAAAGCTTGCTGTTTACTGCAAAATACGATCTGTGTTTTGTATTGCAAGTCATCTTGGGGCTCATGGTAGTATAATTCTGTGGCAGAATAACAATATCTTTTCCTGTTATATGAAGTGATTGCAAACAAGTTGTATCCTTATTAGGCACATATAACCATATAGTGGCAGAAACCCTGCACTTTAGAAAGCTAGTTTTAGCAATGAGTGAAATAAATAAGCCAGGAAAGGAGAGGGCAGAAATCTGGGTGTTGGTGGTAATTGCATCATTAGCAATCATTCCAGTTTCCGGGCTGCTAGGACAGAGTGCTTGTGTCAGGCAGATGAGATGCATAAAGCAGTTTTGTAAAAAGAGAGGCAGCACCTTTTACACTCTTAAGCCAAGGATGGAGTGTAGCCTGGGAAAATTGCACTGTGTGCTCCTGGGTTGTACTGAACTCCACTGCAGAAAACCTGAAAGCCGAATGGGGGGTTCTGTGCCTTGGCAAAGGCAGACTAGGTGTTTGGAGAGCGGGCTGATGGAAGTAACAAAATCACTGATGTTCTGCCAGGTGCCATCTTAATGCAGCTCAGGGCCAAGCCAGAATAAGCTTCCTGGCCCCATATCCCCATGCACAACTGTGTCTCCTGCTGCTTAAGGACCCAGTGTTCCTGCGCAGCCTGCCAGCATCTCGCTGCCGCAGTGGGCAGAGGCTGGTGGACAGAGGCTTCCCACCATGCTGTAGAGGAGCACGGGGCTGCAGCCAGCGCTGGTTGCCATTGCCTTGGCCAGTGGTGTGCCGTGGGCTGGGAAGGCAGGTGGGCATGTGCCCCAGTGCTTGTGGAGGCTGGGGACGAAGGCAGGTGCTGGCTGTGAGAAAGGCTGGGGGTTCCTCTGCTGGCACAGCCAAATGCAATTTAATCGATGCCTCCCGGAAGCTGAAATAAGACACGTCTCTTCTGAAACAGCTTTGAAAAGCCGTGCATCCTGCCTGCAGTCGTTCGGTTTTAGAGAGCAGAAGGTTCAGGATGCATTGCTAGTCCACATGGCCTTGGCCTTAGCTTAGTTTTGCTGTTTGTGAGAGAGATGCTGTGCATAGTTTGTAACATAAAGAGGAAAAAAAACGTTAAATGTGAACATGGTTTCAACACTGTCCATCTTGGTGAAATTCCTCTTCTCAGAAGCTCGCTCACCTTAGAGGGGTTAGCACTGGGGGAAGGATGGGCAGCAGGAATTAGCAGCGGCACAAGCCAAACTCTCATGACTTAGAAGCTCTCTTGACATAGTTTGGCAACATTTTCACAAGGGGACTTTGCTCACGCATTGAGAAAAACCCATTGCTGTCCATACCCACTGATTTACAAGTTGTTTGAAAGATTCTCTTTAAAGCGCTAGATTTTTAGTGCACGCAGAGGCTGGTCACTTGAACTTGTCACAGGGTATGGGAGCACAGGACAGGGGTCTGAAGAGCCTGCTTGTTTACAGATGTGAAGGAGCTGTTCAGTTTTGGGTTTTGTTTTTTTTTTTACTTATCACATGCTATAAATTCTAATTATTTTTTTATTCATTAAAACAACACAAACACATTTCTGAGTATTGCATTACCTGGAGCTGTTAGATACTCTTACAGAGTAATTAGGTAGTTAAGACTGTTAAAGCACGTGTAGAATCTGACATATATACATACACATACTGCTGAAAGAGATAACACCAAAACCAACAACAATAAAAGGGAATTCT
>WKFP01014344.1:497391-681765 GCA_011057875.1 Pterocles orientalis
CATGCTGTTCACCAGACTAACCATCCTGACTGTCTTCCCTGTCGTTCCTATTTATTTTCACGTGCTTTCACACCACTTTCATCCTTCCTTATCAATTCAAAAATCAGTTATTTCCTTTTTTTTTTTTGTCACAACACTTCTGAACTCTCAACCTGTTGTTATAGGTATATAATTGTTTCCTTGGGTTTAGAACAATTTTCCTTACCCTTGATCGGACTTTCACTGCTAACTGCGAATTTGACTGACAGGAGAAATAGTAATCATTTTCTTGCCTCTCTTGCTTGTGGTTTGGAAGAGAAATTTCCAACCCATTGCGCAAGGCTAAGACATATATGCACCTCATACTGAGGTTCTGTATAAATTTGGTCTTACTGCTGCAGCCTTTCATTTCCTGATGGCTCTTGCAAGTCATTCCTTAATAAGAGATGTTTTGGAACCTTAAACTTTATTTACATCTGGATATCATGCCTGCAGACTTACCAAAGTAAAATGCGGACTGATTAAAAGAAGTCTTTTTGTATTCCAGTTGAAGAATTCACCATCTGTGATCTGTAATTAGACTTCTCACTAATTAGATATAACAAAGCTGCATAATACCAAGTTTGAGGAAAAAATTATTAGAAATGCGATGTAATATATGGCTGGTTGTTTTTACTGCTTAACTGTAAATAAAACTTTCCTCTCATGTCCTGGGCATCCATAATTTCCTATCCCTGTAGGTTTAAAAAATTCTTTTCAGTCATTTATGACACCATGTTGGTTGCTATAGTGATACCAATTTCCTGTCTCAAGTTGTAATTCAGATGTACGTGAGGCCTCTTAATATTTTTTCCCTTTCTTCCCATTTCAGTCTTTGATTTTACAGATGCTCTTACTCAAGGACTAGAATTCCTATTTTGTTGGTCTTTTTTCCACTATCTGATGGAAACCAGAATAAATATATACCTTTCCCCATAGGACTAATGAAGATTCCTGCTGCTTTATTGGTGCCCTCGCTGAATGTTGCTCCATATCAAAGCCTTACAAAACTTGTATTTAGTTTTGTTATGGGTCGCTAAGCTAGAGAAGCACAGGCTGTTCACCTTGACCAAATCAAGAGCAGCTGCACCCGACCAAGTGGAATGTACACACGAAAAGCAGCTTGTGAGCCATGATAGATGTTAGGTTGGGCGAGATGCTACTAAAATCCGGTATGAGAAATCCATTCGGTCCAAGCACCATAATGCAACTTAATGGGGACTGAACCCCAAAGGAGGTAGTTCGCTGTTTCTGTGATATATGTAATAGAAGGAAACCATACAGAAGTATTAGCATTCCCTTTGTTTCTCTACATATGACAAAGTTCATGTAGTGACTGATTTTTTTATAAGGATCAAGCTCTTGTTGTCACCATGCTGGGTGTCTCTATATTGCTCTCTGCTCTCCCTATACATCCTTCTGAGGGTGGCTCTCATCAGAGGTGCATGTATGTTTGGCCTGTTACTCTTTTGGTAAAGTATTTCCATTGATCATGTGGTCTTAATGCCCTCTGCATTTTGTTTTCTATCCTGCAGTACAGCATTGTCACCATACCCTTGATCATCAGAATATCTGTAATTTGGTACATTTTGTGGGGTGTGTAGCCGTACGCAACCTCAGTTGAAAGGTCTGTATTGCTTAGGAATGATGCTGTTTCTGATACAGATCATATCCTGAAAACTCTGTGGATTCAGATAGACTGCTAGAGTTTCTAAGCAGCAGGAAAAAATTATTACTGAACATGGAAAAGATTCCAGGTGGGATTACTGGATTTCCAAATGGGCAACAACTATGTAGGGGAAGGTGCATATAGAAAACATTCAGGAAAGTCAGAAAAAGGAAGGGCTCTGTGTGGCTAGAAGCAAGGGATTTGTTTGTATTTTAGCAGGTAATACATACTAAAACTGAAGGAGAAATGAGAACTGAAGAAAAGGATGTGTGTGGGTCCCAGGATGAATTCATAGCCCATGAAATTGTACATGAATTAAGCAGGGTGGCAACGATGTTTGTATAACTGAGAAGGAATGCACAATAGCTGTTTTTTTCTTAATGTCTTTCTTACCTATATATGATATTCTACCCCATTTTCTTTCTAATTTAGGCTCTCTCCTGATTTCTGTCCCTTGGCTGTCTAGTGTGGTGGATTTATGCTGTTTGTTCAGCAAGATTCCTACTTTTCTGAATTCTATCCCGTGTGTGTTTAGGATAATCTTCATTTGCACTTCCACTTGCTGCCTGCTTATTTAGCTTTTCCTCCAGGCCATTAGTTCAGTTCTGTTTTCTTCTGGGGAAAAAACAAAACCTCTCTGTTGTAGAAGTAATTAAGGCTCCTATGCGAAAATCATCTTCTCCAGGATATTCCAGGTTTAGTCTACTAGTATTCCCTTGAAATTCATATGTGATGCTATGGATTGGTGATGAAAAAACCTTGAATCATCATGCTTCTTTTCCAGATAATGAAAGTTTCTGTGGCTGAACTGGCTGGCAGAAGGTGGGTCCCAGAGCAGAACCTGCACCACACCATTAGCAGCTAAATGCTTTGGCAGCCAGAAACTTACCCTATGGTTTGTCTTTTCTTAATTTGTACTACTGTTCTTGGGTAGCAGCTACTTTCTTCACTATTTGTTTCTAGCTGCCTGTGTGTGGGCATAAAACCCATGCGAGGATCACTCTACTATGGTTGTAATAGCAGAAAATAGATGTATTTTCATCTCTCAAAAGATCTTTAGATCTTTTCAAAGAGAAGTGAACTGTGATTGTGCAGGGTGAAAAGGGTCATGTGCTTTTTGACTTCTATATGATGACACAAGGGACAACTGCATTTCTTTCTTCTTTTTCTGTTCCTTTTATTGATGCTGGGAATTCAAGGCTTGTCTGGCTCAGGGGAATCTACAGGATTTATCTTTTCTGTCTTTTGTACTTATTTGTTAGTTACTACATACTAACGATTTGTTTAAAACTATTTTTATTAGCTTTAAAACATTAATTGAATTGTGGTGCTATCTCTCCACCTCACTGTCAGCGTATGCTGTAACGACTTCTCAGAACCCAGAAGAATATTGTAGAACAAGCTAGGAAAACCAGGTCAACCAATATCTCAATATTTTAAAACTTTTTATTTGTCTTTTTAATTTTGATGTGTGAATAGCAAACACAGATTAAAAATGATATAAAATGAATATTTCCCTAGATGCAGGCATGGTAACAAGTCAGGTCCACAGGCAAGACAGGAGACACAGCTAACGATTCAGGAACATCAGGGAACAGCAGTGGGAACAGGCACACCTATAACCTAGCTCTTACCAGGACCTTGTGCCTGAGCTGAAATGGAGATCCCAGGGCTGTGGACAAGAGGGTGCATGAGTTGAGGTCCAAGGTGAGGCTGCCCAGGGCAAATAAGGCCTATTGGTGATCTCAGGACCCTGACAAATTTAACATTCTTAAAGCTTTTACTGGAAGAACCTTATGGCCCAAGTGATTGTGACAAGTTAGAAGTGCCCAGTAGAGCTGAAAGGGGGACGATGCTGACTGTGTTGAGAATGAGCATGAGGAGCTTGTGATGAGTGAATGCTGGCTTTCAAATGGAGCAATTATGAGGAAAAATGGAGAGGAGATAATGTCATTGCAACAGCATGCTGGATGAAGCCCACAGTGACCTATGACTCCAGTTCGTGCCCTCTCTTGCCAAGACTTCTTGTACAGTAGAGGAGCCTTGTAAGGGAAGAGGACAAGTATATTTTCTTGGAACAGCTAAAAGAGGTGATAAGTATAACTGAATTACTCTGAAAATAATCAATGAACTTCCTTTGCACTTGCTGCAAAAGCCTGGCTTTCCAACATCTTTCTGTGGTTTTGGTCTGTGAATGGAACTGCAGGTGATACTCAAGTCTTATTCACATCAAAATACCTGATTTCAGAGAGAAATCAAGTACTTAATTAATATTTTAAATTGCTGGCTCCGTAAAAGATGTGGATGCAAAAGAAGATGACAGTGAAGAATCAAGATCAAAAATCAGATTCTTAATACTATCTGACTAGTAGTAAAAATATTTGGTTTTCTGAGCCATTTTTCTTTCAAGTAGAAGACTCTTGTGGTAGGGGTATTTTTTACACAATGCACTTGGCCTCCTGCCAACAGATGAGTGCTCCAGAGTGATACTAATGAGAGAAATATTAATGCACCGTAGCATGTCAATTATCTTGAAAAGGTCTCCAGCAACCATTTATCACTTAAATTTCACATCTTATAGCTGGGGACCAAATTGTGTTACATGCTGGAATAGTTCTGACAAATTTGATCCATCATTAACTTTCATTTGTTGATAATTTGAACATGAATTTTTATTTAAGTTATGCATCTTTGTCAACTTGATGGAAACGTCCTGAATTGTCATGTTGTTGTAGATGAGTGATGCTGTTTCCTAGTTGACACTTTACTGTATTCTGAAATTACTTTCAGGATATATCCCTCAGGAAAAAATCTGGAGGCCAAGGACTTTATTTGTTGCATTTGGGAGGGGTGGGGGGAAGAGAAAAAAAACCACTTTTATAACTTAAATTAGATTCTCAGTTGCTGAATCATACATGAAAACTTTGTTTTTTTGGGTTTTTTGTTTTTTTTTTCTTCTTTAATCTCATTATTATGATGACTTTCATTGCCAGGGTTACCAGGCTTCCAAGCAAAACAGAGTAAAGGTAACACCAGAGTAAATTGTATTTATCTGCTACGTGGGTTTCAATGGATTGGGTGACATATCCCAGGTGCAAGAAGGCAATTGAATCCACTGTAGAGAATATGATGCAATCACAAGTCTTAGCACTGAGGAAAACTGACATCAATTGCCTCAGACTTCAGATAAAGGCAGCACCCTGGAGGAGTATGACCATGGAGGGTCAACACAGAAGCCTTCCCCATCATAATACTGGGGGAATCAAATTTTGTCTAGAAGAGGTTGTTGGACTTGTGCAGTATTGGACGGCTACTCTTACTTACTAGTATGGGGTAACATATGGTAGGCATATAACATATCTTTGTCTGTAATACTGGACCATTGCAAAGCTCATAAACTTATTTTCTCTGTACAAGGCATACTTACTCTGTTTGCATTTTTAAAAGCAAACACACAGCAGCTTAGACTTGTGGGTTTATTTAAAGCTCTCAAATAAAATTTTGGAAAGGCTATGTCTCATCAGTGTTCTCACCTACATTTAAGTAGATGGTGCAAATTAATTCTTCATACAAAGCTCAGGATTGCTGCACGTATTGTATTTGTGCCTGTGTTTGATTTAATTTACTCTTCTGAGAATCTGTAGCGGTATAAAGGCCGTAGGTAGCCTTTCTCATCACTTGTTATAGTGATTAGATATTTGCATTATAAGTCAAGAGATCGTGGTTGTAGTAATTTCTCCATTATCCAGGGTATTGGAAGGTTGGCGTAGGCTTTGGATAATGGACCTCATCCAGGATATGCCTGGAGTGCAATTTAAAGACCCTTGAATCATTGTATCAAGCTCCCCTGGTTTCTGAAAGGCTAATAAGCTCCGCTTGTGAACGTAAAATACTTCTTCTAGACAAAACCTGGGCAAGATGCAGCAAAATGAGTTGTTGCTGCATCTGAGCTAATAAACCTTAGTGTGCTCTGCAGAGAGCTACATCCATAACCCTGTACAGTTAATTGGCAGTTTGAATAATTTAACCTCGTCTGGGCATAACTGACCAAGTTGCCAGCATTTTGCACCCTTGTCACATTGTCCCCACCTTACAGTGGCCAGTAGCTGGATGTCACTGTCTCTGAACTGTTCTGACCCACTGCAGCAGCCCAAGTAGGGTTATTCTTGCCGCAGTGTGTGATGTCCTGGTGTTCCTGCAGGGAACAGAGTGGAGATGTTTGTGTTTCTCGAGTTCCATGCTAAACAAAAACCTGACTGTGTGATTTATTGTGGTATCTCTTTAGTGAACCATGGTACTTTGCAGGGGAGTTCTTTTCTGCTTCCATTAGCTTTTAAAACAGAGGGACAATGGTATTATTGCTGGCTGTGTTTAGAGAGCGGTGCTGAGATGCAGGGTCAGTTAGGGTGCTGTCACAAATGCATAAATGTCAAGTTGCCTACGCTACCTAGTGTCAACATCCCAGGACACTTAATGTGTCCGTTCCTATTTTTATGGTGCTTTAAAAGCACCATGATTCATTAGCCATTTATAAAGAAAACCATCCCCCAAAAAAGTCTCATTTTGCTTGTTTTGAAAAAAGTTGAGTAGTGCTCTTACAATGGACATATGAACATTTCTTTTTATCTAACAATAGTATAAAAATTTCCGATACATGTATCTTTCTTACTAAATAGTAAGAAAAGCTTTCAAATTTTCTTTGTAGTTTCTTATTTTCTGGGTTGTGTGTAAATTATTCCAGTTTTTGTCTGTATACATATTCTGTACAAATTTTTGGATCTCTTGGTATTTACAGTTTGTTACTTGATGTTAGTATCTCATCTACTTAATAGCATTTAGAGTTGTGCTTCATGTTTAGGTTTGTCAGAAGAACAAATGTGTGGGTCATAAAAAAAACCCAAACCAACAAACCAACTCTGGTAAAAATATTTTTCTCCCTTCTCTTTGCAAGAAAAAAATAAAAATAAAAATCAGACAGTCTATGCGTATTGCAGGACTCTGTAATAGCCTGAGGCACTGTTTTGGTATTGTATTCAGAATAGAGATGCTCCTTTAGTGTGTCCCTGAAACAAGGAGGCTTTGAATCTGGCAGTCACTGTTTAAGGAAGAACTTTAGAATTCTTTTCCAATGAGGATTCATGTATTTCACTTAAAGTAACTAGGGAAAATTTTAGTGAAACTATTTACTTACTAGCAAAAAACTACGTGATTCTAACATGAAAAATGCCAAAGTAGGAGTTAGACTCTTCATATTAATTAAGCCACTTAGCTCAACACTGGTTTAAGTGATGTGACTTAGTCACCTTCGTTCTTGCTGCACCATGGAAACCATCTGAATACAGAAATTCGTGTTTTGGAGGACAAGTCGTGGTTGGACACCTTACCAATGAATTATTGTGGAATTTATTCTACTCAAAGTATTCTGTAAAAAGGAATAATTTACATTTCAGTTGTAGTAGGTTATAAATAAGCAGAAAGTGTAAAATAAATTTTGCTATGGAAGTGGTCCTTGAGGATAACAGAGTTACAACTGACATCGTTACACCAAACTGTTGCTTCCTCTACTCTGTGGTGGTTATGCTCTCTCCCCTTACGCACACTCATATTCACTTAAGTTTGTTACTGACTTGGGGTGTTACCATTTCTGTCTTTGGAGGTTTGAGAAAGGAAATTTAAATGTCAGGTGTCTTTGTTATCAGCTTATAACTCCATTAAATTAGATCCAGTAGTGGGGTCCTAGACTGCTAGTGTGTCTTGATATTTTCCACTGAATGGGAAATAACCTGGATGGCACCTGAAATACATGGCTGGATTTTGTAACGCCACATGGGCCAGACTGGGCTGGTCAGAATTACACCTGTACAACTCTGCCCGATTGAGGATGGCTAGGGAGTGAATTCACCCACATTTGTGGCTCTGCACCATGAGCAGATTGCTGCGAGGCTGTTGCTCTGTCCCTGTGCCTGCTTTAGGTAAGAGAAATGTGACTGCTGGAGCTGCATAGCAGTGAATGGGCTCTGACTACCTTCTGCCTCGAAGCACAGTTCTGGGGAAAGGTTTTTCTGTGGGCTCTGGGCAGAGCTCCACGGGCTCTCTGCCCATTAATCCCTGAGCTGTGCCGTCCCATGGGACAGGAGTGTGTTGGCCAGCACACTCTTGCTCTGTCCTCTCTGGGAGCCTGTTGCTTCTCCCAGGTCAGTGTGGATCAGAAATAAGAGTCTGGCTCTATGATCGTTAATCCCAGACCAGGCACTTCTTCACCACCCAGCCGCCTAAGTGTGATCTGGAGCAGCGCTGTCAAATTAGCCAGGCAGCGCAGCGTGAAATCCGTGCTGGCTCCGTGCCTGATGCTGGAAGACAGATGTTACCTGATCCATAGGGGTGATTGGAACGGTGCAGGCGGGTAATACCTGAGCCAACATAAAGCTTGATAATGGAAAATGAACTTTTCAGTATTTGCTTGTCAGATTTGAACTGTCAGGGTGAATTAATACTGATGCGGTGCTTTGGTGTTTTTTTTTTAGGAGCCCGAGGGGTAGCTCTGCTGTAGTGTCAAACTACAGCCTAACTCTGATTCAGCATCTGTTTTTGTAAAGCTGGTGGTGAAACTTTGAAAGAAAATGAGTGGTTTGATGTCGCTGACTGCTTTTGAAACCTTACCATGAGAGAGATTTGCACACAATGACCTCTGTAGCTCTTCCTAACCAGCAATTGGCCTCAGCTTATCTTAATTTTAAAGTAAGCAGTCTGAGCCCAGCCGGTATGCAGTGCCACTAAATGAAACCAACTATATATGAAACACAACTAGATACATTGCTGGATACTTTATTTTTTCTTTCTCAGCTTTAATTTTTTAGGAAATTTTACTGTTATTTTGAGCTTGTTCATATTTCTTTATTCTTTTCCACAGTGGGAGAAGGGGGTTACAGTAAAATGATTTCTTTCCTTATGTTGTCAACAACACGATTTGCCATTTTAAAGGAAATGTTTGTAGTCTAGCAATGAGTTAGATGTGTTCGTAAAAGAAAGGAATACCTGGAAATACAGCTTTCCACCAAAAGAAAAAAATACCACAAGTGTGTACTTTTCTTTGTGAGGAAAATCACAAATCGTGTGTGGCTGCAAATTGGTGTAAATTTTTTGCACAATTTTAAGAGCTGTTTAATAGTTTACAGCTACTTAATACTCTCACTTCCAAATCCTGATCAGCTGCAATGAAGCATTGTTTCAACTGACGATAAATTTACAGCCTGCAGAAGTTGCTAGCAAGTCATCTCTGTGAGACAGATGTCCATAGCAGGATCTTGCCGGTGCAGGTAACTGCAAATTTTAAGGCTTTTTTTTTTCAAAATTACTTCATTTTCTAGGCTGAATCTGCAGCAACTATCAGAACCTTGTCTTAAGGATATAAATTGGTCTTAAAGGATGAGTAGGTGAAGGACTCCTTTCATGTGCAGTGTATTACGGCAAGGTTACAACCATTGAGGGGAGATTCTTGCTTTAACGTATCTGGCATTATCCTCTTGGAATCAGGATAGTAGCCTTTTTTTCTAGTGTCACTTATAGTATTTCGTACATACCAGATGTTACAGCAGTAGAATATATCATATTATTTGAGATTCTTTTAAAATATAATCTATACGTTGAATGGGTTCTGAACAGATGGCTTTTTAAAGCCACCAATGCTTTCTGTTTAAAATGAATTTTTCTGGTTCAGAAAAGGAGATGCAGCTTTAACAAGGTATAGAGTTTTTGATGTATTCATGTAGAATCTAATGGGACTTATTCTGATGTGTCACAATGGACTGTGTAAGTGATCACATGCATATAACAGGAGATATTCATCTAACACTGACTGAGTCTGTAGAGAAGAAAAGAAAAAAAAGAATCAGACCAGCCAGTTTTGGTTTTGTGGGAAGAATTTTATCCTAACTGCAGCTGCCAGTCTTTTTCTTTCACGCTGAGACATTCCTAAAAGCAGAAATTCATTGGTGTAGTGAACATACAGTCATCCGTGTGGGGGTGGGAATTAGATGCTGAAATGAAGTGTCTGGTGGTGGTTTTTTTTTTTTTCTTTTTCTTTCTATAAAAGCAAACCCATGATGCCTCTGTCATGCTCTGTAAATATAAGAAACAACGTCACAAATTATCGACTTACACTTCAATACTATAAATAGATTTGAAATATTGGGTGCTTCCAAGGTGCTACAGGCTTGAAGGAGATAATTTAAAAAATTCTTTTGTGTGTTATCAAAGAAATCTTAGTTGAGCACCACTTAAATGACACTCTTCTTTACTACGTTAAATTTTGTAGTGTTTGAAGAATTGTCTCCTGCAGTAGGAATATCAGCATTAAAAAACCAGACATAATTAAAAAAACTATCTTGTTGCAATACATTTTTTCTTTAATTCTCAATTGCAGCTGATGGAATGGAATTAAAGTTGGTTTGGAACAGATTGCTGTTCTCTAGGTCACCAGCACAGTTGTCCTTTAGAAAATGAGCTTTAGGAGTTGAGCCCTAATTCGATGAATGCTTGGTATGTTCCTGGTGCTTTGCTGAATCATGGTTTCTGTGCTGGGAGTACAGGCTTGGCTCCTCCTAATAGACTCCCCTTGGGGCTGTTGCAAAGTGTTGGCTGGATGGGATTCTAATTCTGGGAATTCTGCACAATTGGACTGAGCTTTTTTTGTTGAGGGAACGTCTTGTGCAGTATGTGAACTTGCCCGTCCCTTGTGTGGCACAACTAATACATTAAACTCGTTTGTGAAATAGAAGCCTGTGTTTCTGTGCTTCCTAAAGGTCGTGATTTCTGTCCCCTTTGAACACCCTGCACAGGGTGGTAGGGAAGGGTCATTCTAAGTTTATTATGGGTATTTGAGAAAGTCACCATTCAGGCCCGGAAAATGTTGCTCATGCATCTGAACAAGTCCATGCTTGTTGCAGTAAGCTGTGGCCACTCGCTGCAGCTGTGTTGCTTTTCTTTAGGTTGGTTTTTGTTTGGTTGTGTGGTTTTTTTTTTTTCCTTCTTAAACTGTGGGTCCTCTTGCTCTGAAAGGTTGTGAGGTCTTCTCTGTGTGTTTGTGTGCAGTTTAACAATAAAAATACTTCGTCAGTGGCTTTTGTTTTTGTTTGTGGGGTTTTTTTTTAATTATTAGCAATGTTGATTAAGACAGTAATTCATTACATTTTTGGCCATTAGCCTCCATTGTGGTTTTCACAATACACCATTATTTTCTTTCTTCTTCATAGCGGGCTACTAGCCCAGACTCCTTCCACTTCTGCTGCAGCAGCAGGATGGATTTAATAGAAATCTCTCTGGGCTCAAAAAGAAGAGTGACTCATTTCCCCTTGCTCATCCACTCATGTACATCTTAATAAATGGAAGTTTGTTTAATCGTTTTGTTACAGAGAAATCTAAGTTGCATTAGCTGAATGTGGGGTATAGATTCAGTCTTGTCTTTGCAGTCTGTTAAATTTTTCATTTAAGCTACTATGTTCAAAAGAGTTAACATTACCTTAGAGCCAAGTGAGCACTCCGGGCAGATCCCGCTCGCTCATCCTGCTATAACAGCCCTGCTACCCGATCTGGCTGCTCCACCTCATTGCGGTAGGAGATGTGAAAGACATGCTTTGCAGCTATAGCCCCAGTCGCTCTGGGAAACCAGGCACCCTAGCTAAAAATAGTCTCCTCTAAGTTAGCAGCTTTGCTTGTGAATACACAGGCATGAGAAGCTGATTTGGGTAATAAGAGATTCCTGTGGTAGACTGGGAACTGGGACTATCTGGGAAGAGACAAGAGAAAGACAGAGATGGCCAAGATGTAGTGGTTTTCATCCTGGCATTGTCAGGCCATGGAGTGCTTTATGTTGCATCCTTTAATTTTGCTAACCACTGTGTTTTTCCTTCCGATCTCAGTGAAGGTCAGAATTTCATCCACTAAATGCTTTACACATGTATGAGAGAAAGCATTTGTCTCAAAGACCATAAAGTTTTAGGAAGAAAAAACTAGATGAGGAAAAGAAAGAATTGCTCTGTCTTTACTCATGGGGAGTTAAGGTGAAGGATACTTCCTTAACAGGCGGATAATTTACCATCACAGGAACTTGATCTGAATTTTCGTTGTTCAGGATGTGAACCTCCAAACCAGTTCCCTTTTTGTCTCTGTTCCCTTTGACCTGGGTTCTTCCCCCTCCCTCTGCAAAGCTTTCTGTAACCTCGCTTCTTTTCACTTATGCAGCTGAACTGAACTCGGCCTGCTGCTGGGGGGAATTCCTCCGCTGTGGGGTGAAGCTGTACTCATCAGTCTGTTATTTGCTGGTGGGACTGGCTCATTTTGTGGAAGGTTTTCAACTAGATCATCTGTAGTACAAGGAGGAAAATAAAGATGTGGATTGGGAAATGAAGTAGATAAAGGCTTAAGTGGTCAGAATTTAAATCTTAAATTGTCAATTGCATGGCTTGCTAGAAAAAGGAAATGTGGAAAGAAAAAGAGGCAGTAAACATGATGATTAAGTGGATCTTACTCAGAGTAAATTATAGCATTCCTGAATGAAAGTCTTCTCTTTAACAGAGAAATCATTAAATGTTAAACTCACACTATTATTTGCGTTTCACTGGGTAGACTTGCTTGTGCAGAAATATCCATTTTAATTAGTGTTGAAAAGAAGTCTCGTGTACAGAGCACTGCCTAGTAGGTATTTTTATACTCTTTCTCAGTGAACTCATTTTATATGATGATGATTTCCTCTAATTTTTAATTAACATGTCTAAGTTAGAGTTGGGAAAATGATCAGTGTTTCATTAACTGCCTCACACTTGGAGATCTATGCAAACCTAATTGATATGGTTGCTATAGGGTACTTTGTCAAAATGAGCCATCCTGACACTACTGTTCTCCCCTTGCATCTCAGATGTATGAATTTGAGTGAAAAGCATACCACAACAGCATATAGTTTTACCTCTAAAATGACAGCAGATGATGTGGCATTATATTTCAATTCAATGTTTCATTCAGAATATTCCAAAGCATTTTATAGACTGTGTATTGGAAAAGTGTTTGTTTATCACTGGTATATAGTGCCCCCAGTTTGCAAAGAGTATATATAACAGTGCTTAGGAAAAGAAGTGAGAATGTTTCTTGCTCCTTCTCTGGGGAAAATTATTGGCTCAACTGTAAGCATCACAATTAAAAATATGCTTGCTAGTCTATAAGAAATACCCCTAAATTCATTATGTTTAGTATCACAAATTTTTAAAGCCAGTTGTTGATATTTATTGATTTATTTAACTGTATCTACAAATGAATTGTAGTATCTCACTGGAAAAAGTGGTTGAGATGTATGGAAAGAGGATGGTCTAGTGGTAAAGGTTGTGTACTTACAGGGCCTCGCCTCTAGTCCCAGTTTTGCCTACATAATGACTGGGACCAAATCACTGGGTATAACTATTGGTGTACTAAAGAAAGTAATTTTGAGGGAGGAAAAGACTGTTATTAGTCATACTCATGAGTGAGTATATTTATGCTAGATTTTTTTCAAGGAGTCTAGGTTGCACTATAGTTATTGTAGCTATAGGGTTTCTGTTGCCATACTCTGATAAGGAGAAAGAAGCAGCATGTTGGGTTTGTGTGGCAGGGTTTTGGTAGCCACTGGAGGTGGAAGGGGTGTGGGGGCACTATAGTGTTGGCTTCTGTGAAAAGCTGATGGAAGCTTCCCTGGCTTCAAGTTGGACCCACTGCTGGCCAGGGCTGAGCCAGTCAGTGATGATGGGAGGCCTCTGTGATAGCATATATAAGGGGAGGGTGGGGGGTGGGAAATGTGTTGAACCTGCAGCAGAGAGAGGAGTGGAATATGAGAGAAACAGCTACACAGGCACTGAGGTCAGTGAACAAGGAGGGGAAGGAGGTGGTCCAGGTGCTGGAGCAGAGGTTCGCTTGCAGCCCGTGGTGAGGCAGCAGCTGTACCCCTGCAGCCATGGAGGGTAAGGGGGGAGCAGAGATTCCCCTGCAGCCTGGGGAGGATCCCATGCCAGAGCAGGTGGATGGACCTGAAGGAGGCTGTGACCCTGTGGGAAACCCACACTGGAGCAGTCTGTGCCTGAAGAACTGCACCCTGTGGAAGGGACCCATGCTGGAGTAGGGGAAGAGTGTGAGGAGTCCCCCCTGAGGAGGAAGGAGTGGCAGAAATGACATGTGAAAAACTGACCGCAGCCTCCATTGTCCATCCCCCTGTGCTGCTCAGGGAAGGAGGTGGAGCAATTTGGTGCAAAGTTGAGCCCAGGAGTATTGGGGGGGTGGGGATAAGGTATTCATAAGTTTTGGGTTTTTTTTCTCATTATCCTACTCTGATTTGATTGGTAACATATTAAATTGTTAACCCCCCTCACCCCCCCAACTGAGTCTGTTTTGCCCATGACGATAATTGGTGAGTGATCACTCCCTGCCCTTGTTTCAGCCCACAAGGTTTTACCTTTTGTTCTTCAAATTCTCCTCCCCACCCCACTGGGGACAGGTGTGAGTAAGTGGCCCTGTGATGTTTGTTGCCATTTGGAACTAAACCACAACACATGAAAACAGTGAAGGTAAAAAAGAGCTGAAACCTATCAATCTATGCAGTACTCTCCCCACAAATGATACCATGATACTGAGGTAGAGACTGTAAAGTCTGAGTAGAAGTGCCATCTCTGAAATTGCTTTATCTCAGGAAAAACAAGGCTTTTTACTGTCTACTTATCATAGTGAGAAGAGCGGCTGCAATAGCAGCAGTGGAGTTGATGTGTTATAAATTATTCAAATGTGTTTTTATGAAGCTGTTATTAAAAAGAGAAAAAACCCTTTGTTTTCTTTACAAAGTGGTGAAAGTGGTAATAAAAAAATCTCAGTTTCCTCTAAGGTTTTGGACTTAGAAATTTGATCAAGAAATATTTTGTCTTAAAATATTATATTCACATGAGATATGAAGGCACATGAGATTAATTTAAAAGCAGTTCATGTGACGTAGAGTTGCAGAATAATTGAGGTTGGAAGGGACATCTGGAGGTCATCTGGTTCAGCTTCCTGCTCAAAGTAGGGCTTATATCAAAAGTGAGATGAAGTTGTTAAAGGGCCTGGTCCAGGCATGTTTTGAGATCTCCAAGGACAGAGATTCCTCAGCTTTGCTGGGTGACCTGTCCTAGTACTTAACTACTCTTATGGTGAAAATAATTACCCTCCAGCTTGTGTTTTTTCTTCTCTTGTTCTCAGACTCTGGTGAGAGTCTTTCTTTCTTTAGGAAGTAGAAGATGCTGCCTTAGTCTTCTCCACTGGACAGATAGTGCACCCTTTTCTTTATCTTTCTTGTGCTTCAGCTCTCTTAACTGTGATCTTCTGCTAGACTCACTCCAGTCTGTCATTTTTGTTGCAGCAGGTTCCCCAAAATAGATGTGATATTTCTAGATTTTGTATGTAGTGGTCAGTAGGGAGTTGTTGAAGGATAAATATCAATAGCAGGATCCCCACAACTAACTGAATGTAAGGGGACTTAGTTAAATGACAAACTTGCCATGAGAAGCTCAGTGTAACCTGGAAGGATGAGTTACATAAATCTTTGCCTTTGCACCTTGTATTCCAGTTCTGAGGAAGAAGGGATAGGAGAGAAACCCAATTTGAAAGAAGAGAGGAGGGAAGAGAGTGCTCATTCATAGTGGCGATATTAAGTACAAAGTCTAAAGCTTGATTTTCCTGGAGAGGTGACAAAGAAGCCAGTTACAAAGAGGTGAGTGAGATTGATTGGAGCAAGCCCGTTGCAAGCCCTCAAGCTAGCTGAAACACTGGAGCCACTTCTGCTCTAAGCATGACATAATGCAGCAGTTTTCTTTTTTAACTGTTTCCAGTTCTGCAATTAGGAATGTAACCCATTGTGTTATGAGAGTAAAATTTATTTTTCCTGGGAAGCTTTTTAGTGTTGGGTAAATACGACAGTCGGAACACATGGTGTTTCCTTAAAAGCTGTGAATTCAAATGATGTCTTTGTGTTCAAAAAAGGATCTTGAGTGTTTACAATCCAAAGCAGGTCTGTCAGCTACAGAAGTCAGAGTTTGTTTTCCACCAGATGGAATAGTCCATTTGGGGCAACTGCCAGGAAAAAAAAAAAATCCCTTGGGGAAGCAGCAAGGACTTAATTCACAATTTTGTGAAAGCTCATTACCTTAGTTGCTAGGCTTTAGTTCTGAATCCAGTGCTAGTCAGTATTTACGTGTTTTCAGTCACTGATATGGACACTGACGCGAACTTTGCTGTTAAACTTGTAGATGTCAGGAAAACTGCTAAAATAATGAAGGTTGTTGCAAGGATAACATGAAATGACTGCTTAGATGACAAAATTCCAGCAAAATTCATTTTAATATAGTCAAATGAAGAGCTGTATATCAAGAATTAAAGAAACAAATAAAAACAAACAAAAAAAAAGACTCTCAGGCTGGAAGGCTGCTTTGGGAAGGAGTAACCCAGAAGTCAATGTGAGTTTATTGGGGGTAACTTGCTCAACATGTACTGAAACTGAATTTGTATGGCAAAAAGGGCTCATGAGGTTTGTTCCTGATGCTGAACTTGGAAGATTGTTCTCTCTTTCGTCTCTTTTTTTTTTTTTTTTTTTTTTTTTTTTTTTTTAAAACCTTGATCAGCTTTTGACATGCTTCTGTCTTCAGGAGGTAGCCGAGTAATCTTGAATGGATGTTTTATTCATTTTATTGTGTCTACAAGATAAACTTGTACAAGCTATTTCTTGGGCTGGATTGAAAGCATCTTTTCCCTTCTACTTGCTGTTGAAAATACAGACCTACTGCCCTATCTGGGAAGATAATGGGATTGGGAGAGGTTTTTGTGCTGATGAAAACATATTTTTTGTTCCAAAGTGGGGAAATTAAAGGAAATGAATGTTATTTTAGATGTATGGGTGATATATTTTTCCTATGGCATTTAATCTTGTAAAATTCTCACAAAATACAATATTTTTAAAAAACAAATATGTGTGGATGATCATGGATTGACATAAGAGGTCTGAGGTAATTTCCAGTAGTCTACCTCTTCTCACTTTCTCCTCTACATTGTGAGTGAACTTTTACTTTAAGAATTGTCGATGTAGAGAGATCTTCAGGAGTCTAAGTTCCCACTATAGGATAAAAAAAGCTTGCATCATTAAGTATAACCCTAGCTATTCTCTTTGAGTAGTCTCATCTCCCTTGTAACTTGACATTTAAAGTCATAAATTTGTACAACGATGTGCATTTCTTGGAAGATAGAGTGTGGTTTTTTTCTTCTGTGCAAAGAATATATGAGACTTTTGCAAATACTGCTTTTGTCAAAATTGGATCCTTCCCTTAACAAAAAAATATTTCAAGATCTGATTTACTTACAATATGTTTAGAATGAGCTTAATCCAGATTCCCATTGGTTTAAATAGACTTTGGATCAGACTCAAAATAAATGCATGGGTATGGAAGAGTGAGTGGGGAGCAAGAAAAACATTAGTTTGCTAACAACATCGAGCTGAAAAATTGCCATTGGGTTTGGGCTCTATCCTCTGCACTCTGGTTATTAGTACCTTTCTGTCATGGCATCAGTTAAACTACTGATGCCATGAAAAACAATTTTAAAGAATTAAAAGGTTCAGATTTTTTTCTTTATTTTGAGATAAGTTAATTTCCATAAGAAAAAGACTGTTGACTTGTAAACAGGGAAAACTATGCTGTAAGTTCAGAACTAGAATATAAATAGAGACAGGCATTTACAACAAATATAGGAACAAACTCATTAGAAAAAAAGATTGGAAAATAAATAGCGGTTCCAGAGAGATGCTCAGTATAATGAAGGACAACAGTAAATGTTATGTACACTGTACAGAAGTTTTAACTGTTTAATAGTATTAAGTTCTGTAATGAAGTACCTTGATATTTGACACATCATAGTCATACATGTCATTTTGAAGAAATTAAATGTGGTTTTTTTTAGTAGTTACAAAAACCAGTCTGCTGCACCTTCTGAGATGATCTATAGTTGCATAAGTTTCTTGTAACTCTTTCCTCATATTTCCATTTGTTCCTTGGCAGAAAGGCAGGTAAGGGGAAAAATGAATGTTTTTCGTATTGAAAAAGTTGACTTTTGGGCATAGTTTACATTACATGTCAGACAGGACATCTGTGGTATAGAAACATATAACTGCTTCAGACCTCCTACTCTGCAAAGTGCTGGTGCATTGCTGTTAGATCATGGGTTGCAGTGTTAGGATAAGTGGTCTTGAATGGATGCAAGACTTGAGTCTGGGAGCATCATGTATTGGAAAAGAAGATCCTTAAGGTTAGTGGCACACAGAATTTATGATGTCAGTTTGTCCTCTTTTTACATGTTGCTTTCTGCTCTGCCTGAACTTTTTCTGCAACTCCTGTAAGCACAGATTCATCCAGTCTTTCTGAGAGGGTCAAGCTGAAAATGTACGTCCTCAGCATGATAAATCAGTAGGAAAAAAAGTACTTATAAAGGACTATTCAGGCAAAACTGATCTACAGAGATATCTGTCCCTGCCCCTCTGGTCTGGTATGTCCTTAGTTTAGATGGACTAAATCAGAGTGATACATCTCTGCCTCCATTTCCCAACTGTAAAATAGACAGTATTACTGTCTTATGTTAAGTGGATGTGAGAAAGCTGAAATAGCTGCGTTTCTGCAGAATAGAGCTATGAGAAGTTGTGTTAGAGATAGCTGTTCAGAAGTGTTCTAGGCATTAATTAAAAATATTTTCCTTGCAAGCTTTGTGCTACTTTTACCTGTTGTACCTATCCTTATCTTTATGAAGACAGAGAAGAGTAGTTCTCGTAACATGAAGAAAGTTCTTAACATATTTCTAAAACAATCTGGGATCACAGGGGAGAGGCCAAGCATGAAAAACATCAGTCTTCAAGGGGGAGAATTTAACATTAAGAGTTTGTCTGCAGCCCTAGCTACAGCCTGCTAAATGCTGACATACAAAAACTGTCTCCAAAGAATCTGTTGAATGCCTAAGTCTTTGCTGAAGTCAAGAAATATAGACCTCATTTATCAGGGGCTACAATCTTTCCTACTTGATCTGAAGGTCATTTAAAATGTATTAGAGGTTTAAGATTGGAATGCGAGGCTAATTTAAAACCTGGCTCTAGGATGACCGATTGTGTTAATATTCTTCATACTGGTTAAACTAAAGCATACTGTCCGTGTGACAGGACAGCATTAGCTAGAAATCCAAAATAACCTGGCATTGCCTGGTGAAATAGCTGTTTCTTTTCACAGATAATGCTGTATAATTCCACTTAGTTTTAATGGCCCCATGGCTCTTAAAGTAATGAACACCTAGAACAAAGGCTGGGTGAGGAAATACAAAAAGCTGGAGAAAACTCAGTGCTCACAGATTGGAAGCCTCCTGGTTTGGCTTTGGACTGAATGTGGAGAATTTTCCAGCACTCCCCCGGCCCCATCCAATGTTTTCTCTGACATATTTGGCCCCCGCCCAGTTTTTCCCAACTGTTCCCAAGCCCCCTCTAATAGTCTCCTAACCTAGTTGGACATTCCCTCAGCTCCTTTACGCCCTTTCCATTGGCACGGATATGAAGTTCTGCTGCTTCAGGGATAATACTGAAGATAAATGTGCTTTCATCCTTCTTCCCCTCAAAGGGGGTTACTCCCAGTATTTTACAGTAGCTGATTTCTGCTAATGTCATTTGGAGTGTTCCAAATTTATTCTGAAGGTGGCCACAGGGAACAGACAGGCTTGGCTCTTGAGCGGGAATGGGCTCTTTTTACCCTGTACTGGGGCCTGTGTATTGCTACTTCTGATGAAATTATTTTAGCAAGATAAGTAGGGATGAAACAGTTAAAATGAAAGGCACATGGAGAGAGACCAACTTCCACCCAGTAAAAGGACAGTGAGGTGGTCCTAGTCTGTCCCTGCGTGAAGCTGCAGAGCAAATGGTCCTTGCTTGAAGAGGCACTAGCGCCCACCCCGTGGAGAGGATGATCGTGTTGGGGGAGTAGAGGACTCTTTTTAGACAGCACTTAAGTAACATGCCCAGATATGTTTTCTGTTATTCCTGATCTACTAGGTAACCTCCTGACTTGCCGCCAGCCCACTCCCTCCTTCTTCCCTACACCTTCCAGCCCATATCTGTGTCTTTGTCCAGGCCTGATTCTGCCTTTGGAATGAGATGTTAAAGTATCCCTGAGCATGTTAATGCCGTTCAATGGAACACACATGCTCCGCATCACAAAAGGTGCAAACCAGGTTTTGCATCTGTCTCTGCTATGTCTCTAGTCCTCTGACTAAAGTGTTAACCAGCATCACTCCGTCACTATAATGTGACTGCCTTGACCTTTAGCATGTTTGTCCTGGCAGTATCTCTCTCAGGTAGGAGTCTGCTGTTGTCCCTTTCTGTAGAGCATGTGGCCATGTTTATCTTTCTCATTTATAAAGAACAAATTCAGGTACCTACAGTATTCAGGAAATATAAAGTCCAGTCCTTGCTCATGATAAGAAGGATATTAAACATTGTGACTCTCTGGATGATCTTGATGCAGCATCAAAGTCCTTGCTGCCATACACAGCCTTATAAAACCATTTTATGATAGGTAGTTAGGTCTTGTTTGAACGCGATAAGCCACTCTCGGAGATAATTAAATGTAATTTTGAGGTCAGTGTAGGTTGATGCAACCTCTGATAAATACGGTATTATCTGGTACAATGATACCGAATCCTGTGGTTGTGGTGAAGACAGAGCAGCTGTGAGGGAAAGTAACCAGTATGAACATATCTGCCAACAGCCCTGCATCAAATGAACAGTCTTCCCAGCTTGTGGTATCCTCTACAGATTTTTCCATATGTCTTGCATAGTAATATCTTTTTTGAAATAAAGAATGTAATTATTTTTATATTGTAATGTTAGAAAAAAATCTGGCTTTGAAAAAGGATCTAGTGATGCAGATTGGAAACTCACTTTCAATTTTTGTATTTTACTATTAGGCAGTAACACTGCATGGCAGACAGGAATATTTCACAAACAACACTTAAAATTTAATCTTTCTTTTCTGGTAATGAATAGGTATAAAACATTGCTGACCAAGGTGAACTGCCTATCCATACTATTGGATTCCTGAAGAGAGTAGTACTTTACTCTGGAAAAGAAAAAAGATGTTTTTTATGACTGTTGTGCTTTAACCCCAGCTATCAATTAAACACAATACAGCTGCTTGCTCACTCCCCCTGCCCCGGTGGGACAGAGGAGAGAATTGGAAGAAAAAGAGGAAATACCAGCTCTGCTTCCTCTTGAATTTTCATGGGAATGGAAAAGAATATTCAGATAATAGGTTTGCTTCTGCAGGAAGAGTTGTTAATTCAATTTAGAATGTGTTATTAAAGGAAATAAGTAAAGCTAGTCTATATTTAAAAAAAAAATTACAATTAGGCGTCAAGCCAGACTAGGAAAAAAAATACTCTTGCTTCATGCTTTAGAAATTTATTCTCTTGGCGTGTTAGCACATGTGGTTTTAAGAGCTTATCAAATGTTATGTTAAATATTTAAACATAAAAAATACTCTAGTTTTGTAGAAAAAGGCAATGGCAGAGAACTGGAGATTTTTGTGTCTGAGGTGGAAAACAACAGAAAACTTAATTGAACGACCATTTAAAATGTTAGGCACTGTTTCCCAAGAGGCAGAATTAATCTAGAATTTTGGGCCCTGTAATTCTGTGGCCTTCAAATTGAGTTCCTGTTTGCCTGAGCAAGGTCTGCATCTGCAGCATGCCCAGAAATCTCAGAGCTGCATGTAATGGTTATAGAAATGAGCAGCTACATGAATGTATTAGAGTATCAGCAATCCAGATTAGTTGAGCAATTTAAAATATGCTTTGTTTTTTTGTGTTTTTTTTTGAAGACTAAACATTAATAGTTACACATGCAATAGCCTCTTTTGTGCTGATGAGTCAAACAGGAATGTCCAGAAGCCTGTGCTTGTCCAAGCAGCCAACTGCTAAAACCAGAAGTAACAGCCCAAATGGCCGAGTTGCAAGCTACTGAAGGCTGGAAAATACAATTGGGAAGCATCTTTGTTTATATGCTTTCCTTATTCTGATATATTTTTTTGTTTACCACTGTTGGAGACAGGCTGCTGACCTAGATGGACCTGTGGTAGGAACCGGTACGGCTACTTCAGCCATGTGGCTCTCTCTCTCTCTGACAAATATGATTGGAATCAGTCAGTGGATTTAGAACTATAAGGTAGGGATGAGCAGCCAAAAGCATATATATACAGTGTATGTGCAGTGCCATCACATAAACATAATTTTCTTAGGAGCTTGCTCTGAACATCTGTCATCAGTTGTTGACAGTGTGAAGACTTCTCTTTTCCTGGACTTGGACTGTAGGCTTCTGAAGGCAGCAGGTTGTCTTTTTGTTCTGTGTTTGTACAGTGCTAACAGAATATAATCCTGTTCTGTGCTAGATAGTGGATTAGATGTATCAGATATCTTGAAGTTACTCTTCTGTATAAATGTTTGCAGGGTCAATATGTAAATTACTGTATTTAACATGGTTTTGAATCCAGAAGCATTCACAGCCACCACTTTCAAGACTGTGCACTTACATGGCTCTTGTGGATAGAAATACCTCTTAGAGAATAGGAATTGAGCCATTATTGTGTCTTGCCTTGAATTATGGATAAATTCACTGTACAGAATTATTATTATTAATACTTAAGACAAGTGCACTGGTCCGGTCATGCACAGTCACTTCTCTCTTCTTCCAATACAATTTAGTTGGAAGAACTATAAATCTAATTCTTAGTTTTTCATGTTAAGTCGTGGGTTGCTTTTATGAACTTTATTACCAGAGAGGAGTAGAAACTTATACAGTCATTTCTTAATAGCTTTAGTAGTGGTCTGTCTCCTTTTTCACCTTTCATCGTAACGCTGCAACAGAGTAAACGGAAGCACTCTTTCCATTTACAGTTCTCCCTGTAATCAAATTATTATGAAGTTGTTAATAGTATTGTGGCAGTTGGTCCATATAACAGACTTGTAGTAATATACCTTCATGTTAATAATCTCTTGGTTTTTACTTTTCTTGTAAGAGTCTTTGTTTTAAATAATAAATGTAAAAGCTAATGTTGATGTCAGCATGATGATTGAAGAGCCTGCTGCTGCAAAAGTGGAAGTGGCTTTAGGGATTGGAGCAGTAGGTGGTTGCCTATGATTTGTTGGGGAGTTTTTTGATTATTAGTTGTCAAGAAAGTTTTGTAAGTACAGGGGGTGGTGGTGACAAATTAATAGATGCCTAGAACATCTTGATCACCCTGAAATAGTTGCAGTTTACAGTGAAATAGTTATAGTTCAATAGCTGAAAAGGTGAGTTGGACTGTGTTCTTGAACAAAACAGCAGCTTATGTTCAGTCATGCAGAGTATCAAGTGCCTGTTAAGTGACTCTCATAAACACTTCTCTTGATTTCAGTGGGTTTATTCACATAAATTAAATTAAGCAGATGCTAAAAAGTTTGCAGGAACTTGAGTCTGTCTGAATAGTGTATTTTCCTGGTAACTCTGGCTGCCCAGAAATATTTACAGTGTGCTCTCACCTTCTAATAAACTTGGAAAAACACAAAAACTTGCAATCATACTTGTACTGACAAGTTTGAAAATATGAGTCTTTTGCTGCTAAACTTCTGAATAGATGCAAAAAAAAAAAATTCAAATCACAAATGGCAGGGGTCAAATAAAGCTTAATCTATAAGAATTAAGGGACCTGGACAGGCTGGAGAAGTGGGCCCATGAGAACCTAATGAGGTTCAACAAGGCCAAATGTAAGGTGTTGCACTTGGGCCGGGGCAATCCCAGGTACTTGTATAGACTGGGAGAAGAACTCCTTGAGAGCAGCCCTGCGGAGAAGGACTTGGGGGTCCTGGTGGATGAGAAGCTGGACATGAGCCAGCAGTGTGCTCTTGCAGCCCGCAAAGCCAACTATATCCTGGACTGCATTAAGAAAGGGGTGGCCAGCAGGAGAGGGAGGTGATTGTCCCCCTCTACTCGGCTCTTGTGAGGCCCCATCTGGAGTACTGTGTCCAGGCCTGGGGCCCCCAGCACAGGAAGGACGTGGAGCTCTTGGAGCGGGTTCAGAGGAGGGCCACTAAGATGATCAGAGGGCTGGAGCGCCTCTCCTCTGAAGAAAGGTTGAGGGAACTGGGCTTGTTTAGCTTGGAGAAGAGAAGGCTCCGGGGAGACCTCACTGCGGCCTTCCAGTACTTGAAGGGAGCCTGCAAACAGGAGGGGGAGTGTCTGTTTACAGGGGTTCATAGTGACAGGATGAGGGGGAATGGTTTTGAACTAAGAGAGGGGAGATTTAGGTTGGGTATTAGGTAGAAATTTTTCACGCAGAGGGTGGTGAGGCACTGGAACAGGTTGCCCAGAGTAGTTGTGGATGCCCCGTCCCTGGAGGCATTCAAGGCCAGGCTGGATGGGGCCCTGGGCAGGCTGCTCTAGTGGTTGGCAACCCTGCCCACAGCAGGGGGGTTGAATCTAGATGATCTTTCTTTTCAACCCAGGCCATTCTGTGATTCTGTGATTCTATGATAAGAATCTCCATGTAGATAGAAACAAAAAAATCCATATGTCTGTGTTTATCAAAATGAGAAGGATCTTAGCAAAACCTTCACAGAAAAGGAAAAAAAAAAACCAAAAACCAACCCAAAGATAAAATATAAACACCAGGGAAAGTGATTGATCTAGAATTTGTTCCTTTTTGCTTTCTTGCCCCTCTTAGCTGACATGGTGATGAAAAGAGAGGATTAAAATGGGCTTCTTTAAAGCCAAAATTTTATTAGGAAATGATTAAAAGCACATTGTATCTCTTAAAGTGAAATTTTGTTCTTTTTTGTCTAGGGTTGCTGCAAAGTATTTTTCAGAACAGAGGAAGAGAATAGGAGAAGGGTAAAAACATAGATCATTCTAACTTTAATTATTCATGGATAGTATAATCTGTGGAAGTTTTGATTTGTTTTCCCTGTCTGTCATTAACTGAAAACCCAGTGCACTCCTGAAGACAGGTCTACATCCAGAAAGGATTTTTGTTTCAGAAACTGCTACACTCTTGCCTAGAGAACAGTTTTGGGCTTTAACTACTGTGAGAATCCATCCAGGCAGGAACTAAGTTATGGAAGCAGGGGAATGGCATGGGAGAATCAAAATTCAGTCTGTGCACCCTCCCACCCCCCCAGAAAAACTGGTGGGAGGATGATGAAAAAGTAGAGGGAGAGAAATTTCTGAACTTCAAGGTCTGCCAGCCTAGACAAATTGATCAGAATTACAGTTATTGCTTCCACTGAAAACTTATTTCCAATGCACATTGAGTATGACTTTTGAAATCCTAAGGGATTTGTCTTCCAGACCTTGGCCCATATTGAGAAATACTGGCCAACTCTGGCTTTATGGAGAGGCTAAGGGTTTTATTAACAAAGCAGTTAATAGAGCACTAATTTTGAGACAGAAGTGGAAAGTTTTCATTTTCTTTTTCACTTCTTTATTTTAAATCTCTATGCTGTGACATGGTTGGAGTATGCCTGTTATGTAGTATCAGAATAAAATTATTTCTTGGGAAGAAAAAGGTGAAAATATTGTCTCCTGAATTCTATGCAGGGAACCTGGCAGAGAAGTGGAAATATGATACTCTGTTTATTCTAATGTTCTCCAACGGAGGTGAAAGTGCAGTGATCTGGCATCTTGCTGCGAAGGGGCAGAAGGGGCTGGAATCAGATTAAGCAGTAGAAAGGTAATCGGAAAGCTGTCAGATACAGTAACGACTGCTCCTAATAGAAGTCTGTGATGCTCGAACACTGAGCAAGGGGTCTGTACCAGACATTCATGTCTTTAATTTGGACCAAAAAATGTATGTATTTTTACCTGTATTTACTTAAAACCTCCAAACAATCAAAATTCTGTGAAGAAGGAATGCCTAGGGACTTTTGTTTCAGGGCAATGAAAGCAGAACTGGTAAATTTCTTGGGTATATTTGTCCAGAAGCACCATCAAGTGTTTGCAGATCCCTAGCACACAACAGTGAATTACTCTTTCTGACTTCATTGACATACTCAGGGGACTAACTCAAAGAACTGTGGATGAATTTAAGATGAAATGGTTTAAAATGGTTTCACAAGTCTTCTGATAAAACAGGAGACTGGATGGACTGGGAGATAACCCCATAAATCAATCTTTATTTAAAGAAGCTGATGAGTCTAATTCTCGTCCATTGTCTACATTTATTTTAGCTATAATATAATAACACAAAGCTAAATTTATTTTAACTGTCCATGACTGATGGTACTATGAGCTGTTTAAGAATCATACGCTTGGTCGTTGCTCAGATGCTGTTATGCTTCAGGCCTCTCTTCATCTACAGGCCACCCAAGTGCTTTCACTAGGACAGCCGTATGTATGAGCCATTGGCTTCCATCCAACCTGTGAAATGCTTGTAATTACAGAGTCCCATTGAAATGAAATCGGTGAAATGGGGCCCTGCTCTTACAAATGATGCACAGAATCCGGAGATGCTGAAGACTTTTATATTTTTATTGTGAAATGATTCTTCCTGTTCTTTGAATCTGTTTATTAATTGGAAAAAAACACCGTTCTGGTTAGAAGGATCCCTGTTTAGCCTGAAAAGATGCCCAAATCCAGAGGACAATGCTGCAAAATCTGTTAAATAGCTGACCTACATTTTTCGGATATTGGCATAGTTGAAATAGTGGTCAGCCCTCTGGCAGTCTCATACTACTTAGGTTGTGACAGGAATCTGCTAATGGTGTTTAAGAATACAAAGATGGCTCATTATTGCTTTGTGTTTCCTACTATGTAATTCTCCAAACTTCTGAAATGCAAAATAAGGTATTTTAATTTTTGAATTAATTTACTGGTCAGATTGGAAAATACTGACATCTGTTTCTCAGAGCTATGACTTGGATTAAGGCACCAATTGTGCAGCATAAAGACATCTTGCTGCATATGGCTGCTCCTCAATGCAGTTTGCAGTTACCTGAAAGCCATTCATTCAATGTGCGTGGAACAGTAACTTTCTGATGTGGTGTGTACATCCCCTACATGAACTGCAACTACCAGGCAGTACAGTGAGCTCACCCCCCCTCGTTCCTGCAAGTCTTTAACACTTAGGACAGGTGCTGAGTTATAGAAATGGTTTATCTGGAAGGTGCTTTGTTGGCACTTCCATAGAGGGTAAGCTCAAAGCAGATGGATTGAAGGTAATCAAGTAGGATTTTTTTGTGTGTGATAATAACCAGGTTAATTCAGGAGTGAAACACTGGGCCTGTGCTCTGGCAGAGTGGCTCCAAGGTACATTGCTGAAAATAATCTGAATTAAAAATGTTATGGTTTTTCAGTGTACAGGGATGAAAAAGAGTTGTCTTACCAAGTTCAAGTTCAGTCTCTGGTTCTGCATGAATGCAAGGAAATAAAGTATAATCTTGTATCTTTCAATATTTTCTTGTTTTCATGCACCAAATATGCATTGTCTCTCTCAGAAAAAACTCCTAGGTCAATTTTTGTGGCCTAAGAGGAATTTCAATTGTTCAGAAAAGCATGGTCTGAAACTTTTTCCTTAATAATTGGAGCCAATAGATGCTCCTAGTAGTGACATTTCTTTCTTTTTCTCTGTAATTGCAAACACTGGCAGAAGGCTGTAGTAAATTCACTGACAATAGAATAAATAGCTGACCTGATGGAGCATGCTTGGGCTGTAGCCAGGAATCTCATCAGCAGATAGTCTCTCTCTCCTTCCAGAAATGTTTCTTTCATTTTGCTTTCTAAGTCTCATAGTAACCTATTTAAAAGTAAAAGTGTTGTGGGTTTTTTTTTTCTTGCTTGCTTTATTTGAAACCAAGCCTTTATTTTTATAAATCATTAATTTCCAACAAAGTGGTCCGGTAGATTGTGACTCTTCTGAGAATAGGAGAGATTAATACTACTGGTGAATTATGTCTTAGTTCTTTTACTTATATCGATATACATCCAGCAATATGTGTTGTGAATTTTTTAGGCTTAGATAACCCTGAATGAGACTGGTGTTATAGCACAATTCTGTGAAACGCTGTGTTATTTCCAAAATGCCATGTACTTAAAACCCATGATCTGGAATTCTGGTCTCTCACAGGCTCCAGCATACAGAGACTGAGGCATAAACATATCATTGGCACAGTAATTATCTGAATAACCAAACTGAATGCCTACAGTTGCTGTTTGGAGATTTCATCTGGTGGTCAGGAGCACAGGAAGTGCCAGCTGAATAACAGTATACTCCAAACTGCTGTAGACTGGTGTTGACCCCACATTAAATTAAGTCAACAGCTGTGCAAAGAACCAGAGGTTCTTCTCGTTCTACCTCTATGGGGTTGCTATGGGAACATGGGTATAAAAACCACTAATATGGACTGTCAGAAGAAAAATAAATCTGTTTAAAACAATCTAAATATAATCCATAGCATTCAGCTTGATAGGCCAGTCATGGACTAGTGCTTTTGTTGTTTGACCAGTAAATTTGTTGGATGTTGAGCGAATGAAAAGTGTTTCTTACTGACTGTTCTCGTAAGTTGAAGATGTTTTGTGGATGAAATTAGTTTGTGTATTTTGTTGGCTGTTGATGACATAGATGAGTAATGCACAGAGCTGGTTTTTTTGAAGGGAAAATGTAACACTTCTAGGAGCGGAGCAAAAAATGACCGACATGAAAGTTGCGTTCTGTTCCTGTAGGAAAGACCAGAGCTAATCTTCTGCCTGAATTTGTTATCAGGATAATCAAAGTTAATTGACGTTGTTTAACACTTTGGATTAAAAAAAATATATGTCTGTAGTTGTCCAAGACAGTTGCCTCCTAAATTTAAGATAGCAACCAAATTGGTTCTTCCTGCTGAGAAAGTAATACAAATTGCTTGGGGGTTGTTAGGTGGTAGGGGGGATTTATGTGATTATTCCAACCCCGATGCTCAGGTGAAATGAGCAGTCTTTCACAAAGTCACCAGGTTTGCAGAAAACTTCAAGTACTGAAAAGAAAACAAACAAACAAAGAAAATGGTCTAAAAGCAAAGCTGGTAAGAAGTGAAAATAAAGTGAAATACAGTTAAGATTTTTCAGAAGCCTCACCTTTGCATTCATCACAATAATGTTGCCCATGATCTATTTCTGTTTCTTATATCAGTTTATATATATATATATATAAATATATTTATTCTCTTTTCTTTTTTTAGGTGATCCTGATCCTTACCAAGTATTATCATACTGATATGGGGAAAGTGCTGGAGAGCTCTTTGTGGAGGTAAGTTCTCTGATTTTCCTATGATCCTGTTTTCCCTGTTCTCAGAATAGAGCTCTCTTTTTCCTTTTCCAAACTGCTGCTGAGTTGAGTTGGTAGCTGACTGATGCTAATATAGCAAGATTAACCCGGTTCTCATCAGCTCTTACTCCTTCCTCAAATGAGCTGCAGTTCGGTAAGAAAAAGCTTGAAATGAACTTTACCATTAGAAACAGTGATAGAGAATATAAGGTACCTTCCTGATGCCACTTTACAAGATGCCATTTCTTTTCATTTTCTTGGAAATTTTGCATCAAAGTTACTTAAAAACTTTGAAATACTTACTGTGTTGAGATGTGTCTGTTGGGAGTTCTTGCTGCTTTTGAGTACTGTACTGAGGTTAGTAAATAATCCTGATTTGAAAGGAGTCACGGTTGTCTGGATGAAATATAATACCAGTGCAGGTTATATTGTGTCTTCCAACAACTGGGAACATGCAGTAAGCCAAATGCATTTTCTAAATTGATTCTCATTTCCTTAACATTCGTGAATTAGGATATCAATGTGCTTGTTGCCTGTGTGTGGGCAAATTACACACTCAGGAGTATATCAGCATGAAACCAGGGGTAGAGTAAGCATGTGTTATACTAGTTCCATGTCATAGATCAAGATCAGTATTTTTCTATTACTTACTCTCTCTTCACAAGTGTACATATTTTAAGCTTGCCTATAGGAGATGCGTTGCTATAATTATGCTGTGCTGGTGGCGTGTTGAGAAGTCTTGTTCTTTCAAGGGAAATGGTTAATGGGTACCTAGCTTGCAGAGATGTGTATCTGAAAGATTATAAAATAATACATGTGAACCTATTTGAAGTTATCTCATTTAAGTGCTTAAGTATTGAATGAGAGCTCTTAAACCAGACACCTAAAATGTGGTTATCTTCTGATGTGTTAATTTTGTTTTGCTAGATAGGCTTTGTGTGCTCTAATTTTCTGTGTATCTGTATAAATCTTCCACCACAAATTTTTGCTAGACCCATTATGTGCTCTTCAAAAGTTAAAGTATTTCACTGTTAGCAGTAAGTGTAATGTCGTTCCAATGTTTCTATGGTAGTTTTGCTGGGTTATCTGTAGCAGTAGAAATATTCTTAAAATATACCAGGATATCCAAATAGTTGTTATGAATGTCAGGAGACTACTCGAGGCAGAAATTCTATGTGAGTTTCTTGTGTAGTCCATAAGTTTAACATGTAGAAACAAATGAGTTATCTAATACTTTGTGGCTTAGTTGCTTGTAACTTTCCCAAAAGCTTGTATGGGGACCCAGCCTTCATCTATGTGAACAAGGAGCTTTACAGAGACCATCCAAGAAAAGAAGTGGGCAAGGGAATAGGGAGGGGGGAAAGTCCATCATCAGGACATGCTGCACACCAGACTTACTACTTGTTTTGAAGGAGGCTGCATTGTTTTAATCTTGTGTGATTTCTCATAGCAACAACATGTCTTTGAATGCCTTGTTGTCATAGTAGTGGTTGAGCAGTAGAGTCTGGCCAAGGGCAGTGGTCCGTGCAGCAAAATTATATTTTCAAGTAAAAAAGAAACTCTTGTCATAAAAAGGGGGTGTTCAGGAAAGAGAGTAAGATCAAATGGAGACTACTTAGTATTGGCTCAGGATTGTCCTTTTTAGGGCTATGATGGTTCATTTGTAATTATCCTTTAAACTTCCAAGATGCAAAATTAATTGCACATTTGTTTCTGTTTTAATTTTTGTCCAACATCTTGTGGAAAGAAGGCAACCAAATGGCAATTTGGATACTCCCATAATTGCGTCAGCACACATTGCTTTCCTGTTACATGCCCCTGGCCTATGCAACGTGTGCAATGTGTTTCCAGTTTTGCTATCCACACTTCAGTGTGATCTATCATAGAAATCTTTTAAACTTATTCAGTCTGACTCTTCAAAATAAACTCTTTGCCCTTTCAAAATAAACATAAAACAGGCTTCAGATAATGTTACTTTCTTTTGAGAATATAAACACTTTAAACAAGGTCATTCAGACCTTGCTGACAGCTGGTGTAAAGAAGAGCTGGTGTGAACTGCATTCAAATAAAATTGGTGCTAGCATGCTTCATAGGGAAATCAGGCCCTTTTACTTACAAGTAGTAGATGTACCAGATGCTTTGGTTGTTTATAGAACTAGAATGGAAAAGCTGAAAGGAAGCAAGTGCTTCAGATTAGCAGTTGGGCCAGAGATGGTAGCTCATCCATCCCTAGATATGTTCCGCTCTGGGTTCACCTCCTTCCTCCACCTCTGCTCGCTGTGATGTAAAAACAGCACATGTGGTTGTCTGACTGAGGAAGTTACAAAGTGCCTGGGTTTAGAAAAGCGCAAATAAGACTAACTGGTGCAAAAACATCAAATAGTGCCTCTCTCCGTTGAGATGTACTGTATAAAGTAAATACTGAATGAAACTGTCTGTGAAGTCAGGGAACTTCTGTGTTTTTTCTCTGTGTAAAATGGTTGAGTGTAAATTGGTGAAGCTCTGTGTTTGCTGATGGAGTTGGGTGTTGAACTGGCAGCCTGCCCAGAATGCACAATGTATACATCTTTAAATTTTTTTGTTTGATTCTCTTTTGCATTCCTCTCATTTACATCAGAACAAATATACAATAAAACAGGTATGAAAAGTGTTATAGGTTTTTTTGTCAGTGGCCAAAGGCTGTTAATCTTTATGAGGTTTCTGTGCCCTAGTGGCAGTAGATCCTGTCCAGATGTCAGTCCAACGTTTTTCTTCTTCCTGTTTTGCCCGGCTAGATCATACCAGATACTTGATATTCTCTAAGTCTCTAAGTGAAAATAAACTTGTTTTATAACCTGACCGATCCCCACCAGGGTAATTTTTTAATGTTGTTAATGTCCCACTTTTATCTTGCCTGTCAGTAAGTATTAGCTTAGCTTGGCATTTGTCAGGTCTTTATTTTATTGACACTGCATCTTTCTTTTCTTCCTCTAAAGCATATTTCCTCTTCATCTCTCTTTCTTCTTCTCACATCACTCAATATAATTAGTTTTTTCCTTGCTCAGTAGAACAGGGAACGAGAAGGGAAGGGTGACTCAGTGGTCCAGTGATGCTTATTTGTTCTTAGTGACCTTGAAGTTGCAGTCAGACTTTTAAAGAGTAATGCAAATGGTGGGGAAAAACACCAGTTGGAGGTACGTACTTGAAGGGGCATTCTGCGAAGAAGATAGATCGACTTCCAGGAAGGAGGGGGGGGAAAAAAAATCTAAGCAATGAATTTCTGTACCTCTGCAGAGTGCTAATTTGTGTAGGTATTTTATGCATGCCCACACAGTTTAGGTTACAGGATTGGGAGGCCTAAATTTTAATTACTGTGGAATCTTTTCATTGTTGAATAAACACAGAAAATGGTGCTGTATAATGAAAATCTTAACAACTTTTTACTACTAGCAGCCCCATCTGGTTACACTGAAGAGGGAGGGGCATAAATCTTGGTGGAAGCATGTAGTTGAAAAACACCAGGGTGTGCTTCTCTAGTCAGCTGTTTTTGATACTTTGCTAATTTGCTTATTAAGTACTTGTTAAGGTAAATTGTATAGTTGGTTCCTTACCTTATTTTGAGTCAGATAAACAGATTACATCGATTGCCTCTTGAATATAAATTAAAATAACTTATTGAGAAGGAACAAAAGATTGTTTTCAGGTTTATTTTTAGAGTTTCTAAGCAGCGTACCTATTGGAAATACAGGTTGGTTGTTGTGGTAGGCCTCTTAGCATAATGAAAAAAATAATGCCGTGACTAAAACTTAAAATTCAGGCACTACTTCACAAATTGTGCATATTTTGAAGATATTTTGCATACTAGCACTGTTCCTGTCAGAGTCCATACACATCTTCATTCAGCACATTTACAGTATGAAGGACTTGAATCAAACAGACCATTTAGGATAATGCATGCTTGAGTATGTGTTCTCATATGCTTTATGGACCAGTTTGTGCACATATATATATATGCACATATTTTACAGCCTGAGATGCCTGCTTGCATAAGATGCATGCCTGCAGCTTTAGGTGTATGTACTTGACTCTTACAAGCAAACATTTTAACTTGGAATTGGTAGCTAGTAAGAAATTAATGCTAATAGTTATCTGCAAACCTGAGTTAATCCTAATAATGCATCTTGGAAATATATTTTAAAAATTATTATTCCATTTTATACATGAGGTATCTATAAAATGCAACTGAGATGGTAACTGATTGCCAACGATGCACTGGCCATGCAGTGACTGAACACTATATGGCCATGGAATTGGGTTACAACCCTGTGCTTAGGCTGCCTCAGAGTCCTCTTTCTGGTATGCACACAGCCCTTCCATTCTTAACTTGATCTAAGTAATGAATAATAGATGCTGATGATGATTGCTAATAAAGTTCTGATTGCATATTATCAAGCTGTAATGATACGGTAGCGCTAAAGTGACTTGCTGTGGAATTGCCGTTGTTCCCAATGGCATCACCATGTTGTTATTGCTTCACCACAGAAAACAAATGACATTATTCGATGTTAACTGCATGGTTAACTCCTCTTAGTATTGCATGCTGAATCCTAGGTAGACCTGTTTTCAGAGGTGTTGGAATATTTTGCTCCATGTTGTCAATAATGAACTGCTAAATGAAGAAGCAGGCTTCCCCCTTCTAAATATGGTTGAATACTCTAGCTGAACAGCCTGGGACTCCTTACTCCAAATGCAGCCTGAGGAGGGAGCGAAGTCACAGCACTGTGTGAGAAGGTTGTGAGTCCAGGGCAGTGGCTGGGCAACTGGAGGAGAGAGCAGTTGGGTGAGCCTCATGGACAGCATGAGACTTGGCAATGAACCTCAGGAAATTAGGAAAATTCTGTCTTTGGTGGCAACAGCTGTTTCTGTCTGCACCCACAAAAAGCCATGTGTTCAGGGCAAGACCCAGCTGTATAAGCCCACTGGCTGTCAGTACCAATCAATGCATAGTGACTGCATAGTGCTTTAGGCATTTACACAAAGGTGCATCCCTACACTAGGGTTAAAATGCAGACTATGAAGAGCAGGAGATTCTTTTAAGATAGATGCAGTGAACATACCACTCAGGAAGGCAAAATTTCGAGACGCTGTGTGGCTCACAGATTGTGAGAAAACGAGCATGGGCATTTGTTTACAAATTCTTTGGACTTGGAGGTGAAACACCTTTCACCTGTTTCCTGAAATTAAATTAAAAAGCAAAACAAAAAGAACCAATAGAGAATCTAGTTCCTCAGTGAAATTCTGTCTTGGGGTGAAGTGCTACTTAGTAAGTGAGCAACTGTATTCTGCAGCAACTTGCACTTCCAGATGGTCTTATATTGTGGTTCTGCTCTGAAAAGTGAAATGGCCCCAAGGGATGGAGTTATTGAGTCTGTGATTTCCATATCAAATTTACTTTCTTTACAAGTAAAAACAAAACAAGAAAAGGCTTTCTAATTCTTAGCCCAGTGAACTCAGCGTGGGATCTGATATCTAGCTGTGCTTTCTCTGGCTAATGTATCATCCTGAGTAGTGCAGGTTCTGCAATCAAAGTAGAGTGCCCTCAATTATGCCTGTGCAGCTCTTTAGTCCTCCTGTTGTATCCTTACTTACACCTGTTCCACTGTGAAAAGGTTTTGGGCAGTACTGTTGAAAAAGCAGTCCTATGATTAGAATTTTATTTCTCTTATTCAACACCAGATTTTTATGCTTTCTTTGATCATATTTCCATATTCACCTAATAGCATTACAAAGACTTTCATTATCTTTGCTGCAATTTCTGTCTTGCTAATACTGTGCAGTGCATCATTGTGAGTTGAATAGTGTAGGAAAGTCTCTTTTTTAAATTTATTTTGGGTGTTTAAAATGAGCTGTAAAATCACAGTCAGAAAGTGAATGTAACAGATTTCAGCCTATCATCAATGTTTTATTATGTGTGTCAGGTAAGAAAAATATATAAAAGACAAAGGAAATTAAAGGAATGTGTTTTGACAACCTTTGAATGTGCAGGATATCACAGAGATGGTTATTGATGTTTTTAATGGGCAGTGGTATTTATTGATTTAGGGACCTAAAGAGTGCTGATATTGCAATGTGCTGTAAGAGACACATGAGCCACCTTATTTCCTAAGACCAAGACCCATCACATTGGTGATAACTTTGCTGTCACCCTGGTGCTGCACTCATCCTGACGTGTTTTGGCTGTTCAATAGAGGAGTGAAGGTTGCTTGTGGATGTTGGGAACCGTTCTCTGCAGGAGTTATGACCAGTAGACCCCTCTAAATAAGGTGTCTCTTAAATGACTCTCCATGGGCAACAGACTTAAGGAGATCCTTTTGTGTCTCTGTTACCGTAATGGCATTTTAAAAATATTTTCATGTATAGTTTGTATGAAGGTTTAAACTGAAAAAATCAGATCCGCAAGCAAGTAAAAGCTACCAAAGAAGCCTATCCAAAATTCTTCACTGAATATCAGTTGTTCACATATGAGAGTGCTGTGTCATAACTACTCTTCCAAGTCTTCAACAACTTGGAGTGGTGATGGTGATTTCAAATATTTACATGTTTCTAAACTAGTTTGTGAATACACAAAGAATATATGACATATGGAATAAGATTCCAGTTGGAAATTTATATAGTTAGGAAAAGGCTCTTGCTTGCAATACACTTATGTTTATTGGAGCTGGTTGCAGCACGGCTGCTGAGCATGTTAAATATATCTTGGAGCATGGGGATTTTGGTATTTTACAGGTTGATTTTTTTTTTCTTTTTTTTTTCTTTAATCCTTCTTTTGGAAAAGGAATTAAATCATCTTGAGATGTAACTCATAATAAATGAGTCAATTTGTTAAGAAGGAATAACCAGTAATTTAAAGTAGTGTAAGAAACTTGTCTCATCGTTTAAGTAACCTGAACCTAAGTCATAGAATTTCTTATTGCTTTAACTGGAATTGGTATCCTAAACATTTTTTATGGGCACTGCGTGGAGGCTCTGGTTTTGAGTGGATTCCTTTTGTCTGGGACTGATAGTAGTAGAATATGCAATCTTTCCTACTTAAAATCCATCCAGGTCAATTGCCGTGGGAAGTTCAGAAAAGCCACTTTGCTGGTGTTTCCTCAGATATGTTGACCCAGGGAGGTCGTGGATGCCCCATCCCTGGAGGCATTCAAGGCCAGGCTGGATGTGGCTCTGAGCAGCCTGGTTTAGTGGTTGGCGGCCCTGCGTATGTTGGGGGTGTTGAAACTAGATGATCTTTAAGGTCCTTTTCAACCCAGGCCGTTCTATGATTCTATGATTCAATCTTACTGCATAATCTTCCCTATAAGAAATAATCATCTTTCTTGCTAGCCTAAGCAGACAGGTTTAACATGAGGAGTTGAGAGACAATGTCCTTCTGTGTGTTAGTCCTCTGTGAGGTTTGTAATTTTGTGTGTGTGTTGGTTTTGCCCTCGGTTCTAGCATAAAAGAGGGAAGCTTGCATCAGCACTCCCCACAATCCACTTCTGTGTGATCAAACCGAGTTGCATTCTCGGAGCGTTTATTGTGGCATGATTCTTCTGTACTAAATTCGTATAGAAACAGTTGAGCCATCAGTTTTTAGCTAATCAGAAGTACTTTGCTGCATTGTCATCCATTAACTCCCACTGTCAGCAGGCCAGCACAGCGGGGAGGTAAAGGGCCCATAACCTAGGGGCAGATGGAATGACACTGTCTATATATTAAGCAATGTTTCCTTTGCTACTCTGCAAAATGGAATAAATGGGAAGCCACAATCAAAGCAGCTGGTTTCATTGCTCATCACATTTTTATGATGATGAATGAGGTATGAAAACCTGAATAGGATATATTTTTAAAAACTGAAAAGGGCAAAGTCATGGCTTAGCAGAGCATCTGGTAAAGTAGGTAGGACATTGCACTTGGCAGCTAGTGACGCTACTGGTTCCACCCTCAGCCTACTGTGTGACCTTGTTTGAGGAATCTGCTGTTCCTGGGCTTTGCTCTGCTTGGTTTTTGCCTATTGTGTTTCTTTGAAATATAAGTAATTTGCAGAACTAATTGTACAAGCACAGTAGGGTCCCCATCAGTGCTTGGGCTGTAATGCTGCCTTAATGCAAGTAATACGAAGGGGCTGTAAAGCATAGGGATGTTTTGTCTATTGTTTCCTTAAAGTTTTTGGCTTGAGCCTGAGAAGGACAGGAGACCATCAGGGAGAACTGACATAACCGTGAAACCCATCCGAAAACACCCAAACTCTTACTACAAGGCAGCTAATGATGAAGTGCCTTTTCTCATCTACTGTTTCAGAAGTGCTGTTTTGCAACCCCCCATTGCTTCTCTTAGTGTTGGGCACCTTTTGTCACTGATGTGGTATGTGGTATGCCAGGAACTTCGCTTGCTTCTGTAGTACATGCGGTTTGCTCTAGTGCATCCCCTGAAAACTGATTGCAAATTATTTTGATTGTTGGGCCTGAATGAATGAACAGCTGCATAGTTAATTATGCAGAATGGTATAGAAAAACATAGTGTTAGTGTTTTATAATCTCATTATCCCTGCAGTATGGAATATATTTTTTCAGTGTGAAAATAACAAAGGCAATATTTCCCACGTAACTTATTTATTAGAAACCTTGTGTTAGGCAGCTTTCTCTGCTTTAATTTGGAAAGGATTGGAACAATTAAAAACTCTATACAGGCCAGTTTTTAAAATGCGAATATAATCCTGTGTGCTGAAAAATTTGTTGCTGTGGGTAGTTTACAAAAATTAAACCCATCTTACAGTGATGTCTTGCTTCTTTTTGGTGTTCTGAAACGTGGAAAGTTAGGCGAGGTTTTCCTTCTTCTCCCTGCCACCTCTCGTTGAACAGAAGACTGTTAATTAGGCAATTGAAGCTCCGTTCCAGCTACTTTTGATTATTTTTGTTGTTGTTTGTTTTCGTACAATATTTTGTCCCTTCCTACTTCCTCTTTTTAGTTCAGCATCATTTCTTCCTGTTGCATATAGGGAGTGCAGTATAAGGATAGCAAATTACTTTGTTTTGACAGCCATTCTTGAGCTAACCTTCAAAAAAAGATATTTCACTTTCCCATCAATTTTCCCTTCTAGTGGTCTTTTCTTGCTGTCTATTGCTCTCCCTCTTTCATGGGGCTGGGTTTCTGTCTATTCCAGGCCTGACTTCTCCAGTCCAGACTGAAGAAGCTGCTTTTTGGATGACATATAAAGTGCCTACCAAAAGCTTTTGCATTTTTGCCAAACACATCAAAGGCTGGCTTTTGAGGCTGTTCTAGAGCTGTTGTCCTTTTGATGGCAAGGCTTTTCCCTGGTAGTTGCTTTGACATACTGTAGATATTTCCATGACCTGTGAGCTCATTGGATCGCAGTTTTCTATCACAGAGTCTGAAATTGTAATTTCAATCTGAAGGGGTGGAAAGTATGTAGTTTCTTGGCCAAATTAATATAGTTTTTCTTCAAGAAGGTGCATGCAGTTTGAATTACGCCCATTGATAAAAAGACATGGCAGTATCAGTGAAATAGAGCCACCTCTGGGCAAAAGCTAAGGAAACAAGTAAAGCAGACATGCAGCATAGTGTGCTTTCTCAATATCAAAAAGACTAACAGTTCAGCTCAAAAACATCTACATCATTCAACCTTTTGATATCCAGTCTTTCAAGCTTTTCTTTCTGGCAGGAAGAGGATGTATGGTCGTGCTTTCTGTACAGTTTGGATAGTTTTCTGTAACGCTGATCCATCCTTAGGATGGCTGGCTGTTCTGAAGATTTCAACGTAAAATGTTAACACATTGGACAGAAAATGATTTGGAAGAGAGAAAAATTTTAAGAGTTTGGAGACTTATCACTGGTTTATCTTAATTCTTACCATATGCTGTCCACTCCTTAATTTTGTAATGTCTCTTTGGATTACAGTGTCTATGGAAAAATGTGGTTTAAAAATAAAGTGCTGTTCTGAAGTACACTGGCAATGAAGTTTGAAATTTCTTTTTCTTTACCCTACCTCTAGGCAGTGTCTGGGTTAAATACTGGTCTCTCAGGTTTCAGCAGTTTTTAATTTGATTTTTCTTCAGCCTGAAATGTAAAATTAAAAAACAGTAGTATTTTACTTTTTAGTATCATTTAAAAATAGTTGGAGGAAAAATATACCTGTGATGGAGTTTTCTATGTGTGATGATTTCAGATGCATAATACTTAAACTCTCAGTGGTATTTTGGTGCAACTTTCAGCTTAGTTCAGACTGCTCTGTGCTAATGGGAAGGATGTAACAGTAAAATGTTATTCTGCTCTCTGAGACAGCAGCACTTTCCGGCAAAGTACAGAAGCCCAGAGTGAAAACTCTCATGTCTGCTTTCCATATGGCCTCAGGTGAATATGTGAATCTGTTGGTGTTCCAGAGTGGAAAGCATCCAAGAAGTACATTTAAATAAAATTAGAGAAGGAAAGGAAGTTAATTATTTAAAGATCAGAAAAGTATGTTACAAGTATGCTGCATAAAGCACCCTGACCTATCACAGCATTACCTTAATAGGTCACAGTTAGAGGAAACCTTGACTCCTTGCTTAAATATACTTCAGGTACAACGTCTCTTAACATGCACTGGTATGTGAAATGCAGGGTTGGATTTCCAAAAATGTCACAGTGATAGCTGGACTTAGCCTCTGAAAAGGCATGTTAATGTTTGTAATGTACTTCAAGAAGTAAATATGAGTAAATATTTTTCTCTTGATTTCCACATTAACTGGAAGTCTTGGTCTTCATACTTCCAAATGTTTGAGTTTTTATAAATTTTTTTTAGATTTACATACATGTTAATATTATAATTAACATTTTTATTTCTTTAGCATGGTTGGTAGAGCTGTGAATAGGCCGTAAGTTTTGCGATTCCCAGTTGACCACTTACATGACTGCTTTACTGGGAAGTTTCTTCTGTATTGCATACATTCAAAGAATGATTTTGGTTGCAAGGGGGAGCTCTGGTGGTCATCAAGCACAGCCCTTGCTCAAAGCTGGGCTCACTGCAGAAGTTAATCAGGTCTCTCATGGCCTTGTCCTGTCAAGTTCTGAAAATCTTCCAGGTTGGAAATCCTGCAGCTTCGCTGGGCAACCTGTGCCCATGCTTTGCTTCTCTCATTGTGAGGGGTTATATCAACTGTAATTTCCCATTGTGGAGCTTGTGCCCGCCATCTCTCACCTTTTCACTGTGTATCCTGGTCCTATCTTATTTATAACATCTCTTTAGGTAATGAGATTTCCAATTAGCCTTGCTTCCCAGACTAACCAAACCCAGCTCTCTCAGCTGTCTCTTGTGTGTCATATAAGGCGAGGCTGGATGAGGCTTTGAGAAACCTGGTCTAGTGGAGGGGGGTTGGAACTCAATGATCTTTAAGGTCCTTTCCAACCCCAACCATTCTATGGTTCTATGTGCTCCACTTCCCTTGCCATGTTAGTGACCCTCCACTGGACTTGCTCCAGGTTGTGGATCTCTCTCTTTTATGGAGTGACACATAATTATTTTATCCCATTTGTAGAAGTGAGGTGATCTGTCTTCTGTGGGTCCCTCTCTGCTGCTCTACCCATACAAAACAGGCTGTGTTTGGGTGAATGGTTTAGAATAGTTACCTTATTTGTCTGAATATAAAAATAAGTGTGAAAATCCCTAAACACTGAAATCAACAACTAGTGGAGGTTAAGAACCTTAAAAATTACTTAGACACCCAAGTCACTTCATTATATCTTGACAAAGATAACATTGGTCTTGTTTGCATTGAACCTCTCGGTGTAAGAACAGTGGGGATGCCAGCATTAACTTTTTGTCCTCACTTTTGTTATGCGCTATGAATTCTTGATGACTTTTGATTTAGTTGCTGGTACATTATTTATGACATCTCTTGGCTGCAGCTGCTGTAATCCATGAACCAAAGCCAAGCCTATTGTTTCTAGTCATAGAATTGTAGTTTGTTGTGGAGCGACTCCCAGGTAATTAGGCAGGATGTGCTGTAATAGGTTGTAATGTGGGCTCTTCTAAATAAAGCATTAAGCAGACTGAATGACAGGTTAAAGTTGTGTTCTTTTTTTTTTTCTTTTGAAGATTTGTGTACCACAAGTAAACATTATTGTGGCCACAAGCATTAGGAAGATTAATTTTGCCAGGAAAGGAAGCAGAATGTTTTCTTTTTTTTAATGGTCCTTCAGTTAGAATTCTTTTAAGTCAGAATATTGAAATGTGCAAAGCACATTTAAGGGGAAGAATTCATGTACTAATCCTGGGATGTGGGTAAAGCTACACTCTCATTCAAAGAGTGGATTTCATACAGCAGTTTTTACTGCTATAGGTTTTATGATGTTTTGGACAATTTTTGGGTTATCTTTAGCTTGACCTATACTTTTGTTGATGTATATTCTTGATTGACAGGGTTTCAAGCATCAAATATAGACACCTGAAATTGCTAGAGGAAAAACTGCTGATTGCTTTAAAAAGTGATTATGAATAGAAGAAATTGTAAGAGGCACAACATGAGTTTGGTGTGTTTCTTGTCTCTTGATCTTCCCATCAAAGCTGGATTCTTTTGTGGGATATGTGATGTATGCAAGCTAACTGTAAACAAGACAAAGGAAATGGGATGAAATTCAGAGCATTAGCTCTGAAAGTCAGAATATACAGTAGCCACTCCAAAATCTTTGAGAAGTTAATGGATTTGCCTCGATTCATGCAGCAGACTTGGAAACAGTCCTTGCAGCAAGAGCATTTAGGACTGGGGATGGGAAACAAAAGGGAGTCAAATTGCATTCGTTCATTGAAAGTTGTTCCCTCGAATGGGTTATTTTGCCATATTGTTTTCTTAAGAAGAGAAATTAAAGAAGGAAGGGTCAAAGCTTTTCTCTTTTATGACTCTGTCCTGTTTTGAATCTTTATGCTCAGTTTGACTGGCTAATCAGAAATGGTGTTCATGAAGAGGCTCTAGTCAGCTCTCTTGCAGATGGCAAAGTCAATTACTGTGTCACAAGTTACAAAGCAAGTGTTGGGATGACACTAAAGCCAGACAGGGATTCTTCCAGGTTTTGTTTTGCTCCACAGAGTGCTGCATATGCAGTATTTAATTTTCCTTTGCATCCTCTCTGTAGAATTCCCATGAGTAGTAGCAGCTGTTGTTGCTGCCGTGCTCACAGTGAGCTGGATTTCCTTGTCAGCAAGTCACAGAGTGATTTCACTACCAGAAAACAGTCACTCCAGAAGAAGTGAACTGTGTGGTGTCATCCTTGGGGACAAGCTAACCTGCATGGGCTTCCACATTCTCTCCTTGAAAACAAACCATATTTTAGGGCACAAATACATTTACCCCACTGGGGGACAAGGCAATAAATTGGCATAGTTGGTGTAGAGACTGTTAGTGCTTTTGGAAGCAGTGGAGCTATAATGATCTGCACAGGTTACAAGTCAGGTCCTACAACTAACAATAGACTTCAACCGCAGTTGGTACTAATTGTGGATTTTTTTAGAGCAAACATTTGTGGAGTGAAGTGGTATTTATTATGGAAGTAGTAATCACCTGTTTCCATTTTTTTTTTCCCCCCCTGATTGGTAGTCTCTGAGGAGACATTCCTTTGATCACTGGAGTATCTGCTCCACAGATGAAGCCCTGCAGCAGAAAAGGGGTTAAGCTTGAGCTCAACAGCAGGAATTTTTTCATCTTGACAGTTTGCACAGCAATTTTTCTTTTTTTTTTTTGCATCATAAAGCATTTTCATCTAGGCAGAAATTTGGTGATCTTAATTTGGGGTGGGAGGATGGGAGGAAGGCAATGTCGATTGTATACAGGTTAGATTTTTCTGAGTAAAAACTGTAAGCTTGAAAGGCCTTGGGCTTCCTCCATGCATCTGTTGATGATTTTGTTTGTTTGGACATAGGAGAGAATTGACGTGTTAGAACTAAGTCTCCTCATCTGTTTTTTTCTCAGCTTCCTGACCTGTTCTTTGCTCTGTCACAAGCAAGGATCATTGTTGAGTCTCATCCCTTAGCGCTCATTTTGTTAGTTAGTGTAATGGGAGAAGATTCTGAGGAGACACACTGGAAGCCAAGTGGCTCTGGAGTAGATTCTTGGCTCCTGGATTCCTTTTGCATTTGGTAACTGTTGTGGTGTAGGCCCAGCTGGCATAAGCACCATGTGGCTGCTCACTCGCACCAACCCCCTGGTTTTCTTGTCTGTTTATTTTCATCAGCATTAGGTTTTAAAACTGTGAAACCTTGTTAGTTGATCCTTTTAAAGACCATGTGAACTGAGAAAGTATCATAACCTCGGTGCAGCAGAAAGACAGCAAGGAGTCCCAATGCTCGAGCATGGACAATGCACATTTGCTTACCAGAAACCTGCGTAGCTGAGGTGTCTGTGTGTTAGCAAAGTGCCATGTGTACAGGTGATTTCTGTGTGCCTTCAGGTGCATGTGAACTCTAAGGCTTTGGGATTTCCTTCTGAGAGCAGAGGCAAGGATATTATTCCTGTTTTGCTTGCTTCTCATCCAAGTATTCTGTCACTTTGAATGGGAATGTTTTCCCAAGAGAGCGTTAATTAAAAGGAAACCTGATATTTCAAATTGAAAGGTTATCAGCAAATGCTGCATGAATGAAAATGTTAAATGAGTGAATCTCCTTTATGTCTTCTGTGTCACTGCTGCTTGTAGAAACAATCCCAAGAAAGAGATGAAGCACCCAATGGCTCAGTTTGCTAGCATTTAACAATTTGAAATACTCTAATTACCCATGTACTTATTAGGAGAAGGGGTTGGTACTTGGGTGGAGAACAAATGAGTTACGTGATTCAGAAACACTATAGATTAATAAATGCGAATTTTGTTTAGGTTTAAATAGAGATGATATGAAATAATGTTGGACAGCTTGGATGTGGAGCATTTCTCTGAGCAGAGATTATATGTTTTCGGTAGATTTTAATGGTCAATTTGGAGCAGCATCTGTGCTGGGTAAGCAGTCTTCCCTAATTTGAAAAATTATTCGAGTTTTGTTCTGAATTGCACTGTTACATTTAGATGGATTGAGAATTATTATAGTTTAATGTAAATGAGCAGGAAGGGGAAAAATAAATCAAGATGAATTCTCTGTTGGAGTATATGTTTTTTAAAACCCCTACCATAAATACCCTCTGAAACACCTTGTACATGCAGAGAAAACTTTTTAGATCATTGTTTTAGGAAAATCTTCTTTAACATTTTTCATTTTCTTGCTGTACTTTTTTTTTCTTTTTTTTCTATCAAATAAGGGAGTGAGGGAAGGTGAGGAAAAACTCATTGAGTGTGGTGAGAGTCAGAGTGATGTAGTGCAAAGCAATATTAGAGTTTTCAGCTACACATCATTTTTAGCCCTGTATTCTTTGAATTGGGATAAGAAGACATTGGGTCATCATGAGTCAGCTCCAATCACCATCTCCTTTAGGAGGCAGATAAGGAGGGAAAATAGATTCTTCAAATAACATAGCCTCTATTTAAATCCCGTGGAAATTATATTAAAAGGAGAATCACTCCCTGGAAAGCTTTTGCAATGTGAGAATTGAATTTAACAGGTTAAGCTTTCAGTGAAAATAATTGCACAGCTAAGGAATATGCAAATTTATGTCTAATCAAATGAGGTGAAAGAAAGCAAACATTAGGTTTGCACTTTATTTTATGATTTGCTCTACTATTCATTCTTCTGTGCAAGAATAAAGGTATGTTGTGTGTATTGTTCCCATTTTTTTTTCCTTCTCCTTTTTCTTTTTTTAACCTAGAAAGCTTTGGAAAATATTAATCAAATTGTGTGCTCTTCATTATTATAAACTGATTGCAGCTTAAAATTATAACATTTTGCAACATTTAAATTAAAAGAGTTTATTGTAATTTATCCAATAGAAAATGAGAATGACCATAGTATGTCTCAACAAAGGACTGTCCAGCTCAGTGCTGTCTCTGCCAGTAGCTCATACCAAATACTTATGAACCGTACAAAAAGGCCACAGTTCTGTAGGAGAGTTTCACAGAATCACATAATGATTGAGGTTGGAAGGAACCTCTCAAGATTGTCTAGTCCAAGCCGCCTGCTTAAAGAATGGTTGACTATAGCAGGTTGCTCAGGACCATGCCCAGCTGGGTTTTGGATATCTGCAAGGATGAAGACTCCAAATGTCTCTGGGTGATTTGTGCCTGTGTTTGACCCTCTTCACTGTAAAAGGGTAGTTTTCTTAAGTTAAATGGAATTTCCTGTGTTTCAATTTTTAGAATGGTTATTGTTGGAAAGGACCTTAAATATAATCTAGTTCCAACCCCCCTGCCAGGGGTAGGGACACCTTCCACTAGATCAGGTTGCTCAAAGCCTCATCCAACCTGGCCTTAGGTGCTTGTTGCCTCTGGTCCTGTCACTGGGCACCACGGAAAAGAGCCTGACTCTGTCTTTGCACCCTCCCTCCCTTCAGGTATTTATACACATTGGTAAGGTTCCCCCGAGTCTTTATTCACAGGGATAAACAATCTGAGTTCTCTCAGCCTCATGTGTCAGATGCTCCAGTTGCTTTAACCATTTTCATAGCCCTTAGCTGACTTGCTTCAGTATGTCCATGTCTGTCTTGTATGGGGGAGACCAGAATTGGACTCAGAACTCCAGACTGATTCACCAGTGCTGAGTGGGAAGGGTCACCTCCCTCAGCTGGTTTGGCATACTCTTCCTAATGCAGCTCAAGAGGCTGTTAGCTTTCTTTGCTGCAATGGTACATTGCTGGCTTGTGTTCAATATGTCATCCACCCATGTTGAGTTTCTTGAGATTTCTGTCAGTATATTTGTGAAGCCTGTTGAGGTCCCTCTAAAGAGCAGCAAACCTGTCCGATGTATCAGTTTTGTATAACCTGCAAACTTGCTGAGGTTGCAGTCTGACACCATCGTCCAGGTCATTAATGGGGATGTTAAACAGTGTCAGCCCACCGGGTATACTACTAGTGCCTCACCTCTGGCTGGACTTCATGCTGCTGATCTGCAACACACGGAGCATAGGATTTCAGCTGTTTTACAGTCTACCTCACTATTCACTTATCTAGCCCATACTTCATCAGTTTGTCAGTTAGGGTATTATGGGAGATGGTTTCAAAAGCCTTGCTAAAGTCAAAATAAACAATATCTACTGCTCTCCCCTCATCCTGTGAGCTACCTAGCAGGTTAGCAGTTTGGCTAAGTGTTATTTCCCCCTTCATAAATCCATCCTGACTACTCCCAAACCTTCTTGTTCCTATATGTAGAAATGGGTTTCAGGGATGAAGGTGCACTGCACATACCTGTAGTTCCCCAGGTCCTCCTTCTTGTCCTTTTTGAAGCTAAAAGGGACATTCATGCTTCCATGAACACTCTCATAGTCTCTAACAGTTTTTGACTCAGGCAATTCCTGATCCTGAAGTGCTGTCCCTTTATTTAATAATTTAATATCCCTTCACGTATATTTTTTTTCCCTATCTGGGATTCCTTTTTGGTGTTTGTTTGTTTTTTTTTTTTCCCAATTTGGGCATATTTTTTTACTACAACTGTGGGTTACGATGAAATATCTCCTCTACTTTATCCTGTAATCTTTTGATTTTATGTACACTACAGTTTTTGGTCCTTGAGAAGTCATTTTATTCCTTTGCTTGCCCTTGTCTATCTTATGTGTATTGTGCTTGCTTGTGTCCTGTTCGAGGTAAGTAAAGCAGTACTGAACATAGTGTTAAAGATAAGGGCACAATCAAGGGGATAATACAGTGCTATTCTGGCATTTTCTGTTTTGTTCTCTATTGCCTTCCTAAAATCTTCTGAATTTGTCTGGTTTTTGAATCACTGTTGAATGGCAGAGTGATGTTTTCATGGTACTCTGTATCATAGCACTCAGGTACCTTTTGGTGGTATTGTATGCAAAAGCCTTCATTTTGTATGTAATATTAGAAAATCCCTTTAAATCTATCTACTATGAATTTCTTTGCCATTTTAATGACCAATCACTCAGTATCATGAGGTTCATCTACAACTTTTCATACATACTATCTTACTTGATATTTCCTTACCTTTTTTTTACTCCTTTAAATTATGTAGTGTTATCAGTAGGCCTTGGTCACTGTCTGCCTCTGTTTCTATAGTTATGAGTATGTTAAATAGGACTGACTGTAGTACCCTGTGGGACTCCTTTGATGACTTTTTTCAATAACAAAACCAAATCAAACCTTATGTTTCCTGGTTTTAGAATAATTATTCCTCCAAATGAAGACAAGTCTTCTCATCCTCTTATTCTGTAGCAATATATTTTTTTGAGCATGTTTTGTGAGGGATCTTTCTGAAGGATTTTTAAAGTAGGCTATTTGGTTGAATTTTCCTTTTTATATGTTCATTGATTCTGTCAAAACCTGAGGATGTCAGTGAGTCATGCATTCCCTCTCCAAAGTCATGTGACCTCTCACTTGGTACCTCTTATTTCTCTGTGTGTCATATTACTGAATTGGAATAGTTTTTACTAATTTGCCTAGTGCTGACATCAAACTTTACTGCTCTGAAATACCTCTCTAAATTGCTCTTGGAGATCTTTTAAAAATTGGAATCCATATTTGTAATGTTCATTTCTCTAATACAAACATTATTTTAAATGAGAAGACACTCTCTGCAATTAATGGCTTAGTGATTTCATCCTTGAGTTCCTTTAGAACATTTGGATGAATACCATCTGGTTTGGGCAGATGAGTAGAGTTGATTTGTGTAAAATGTATTTCACTGACGCTTTAATATGAGACATATCTTAATACAGCGACAGCAAAGAAGAGCTCTGATGTGGGAGCCTTTCAGAGCAACACCAGGGTGAAGAAAGTTGCGAAACATTACCTTCTCTGCTGCGGACTCATGTGTGGATGCTCTTTTCTCACCTTGCTCGTGTGTTGGTTCCACAGATTGCTGTGGCAGGCTCTTTTGGTAGGCTGACAGAAGATTCATGATTACAATGTAAACTTTTTGAAGTTGTTTATGAAACATTTTTTTTTTGACCTATTGCATTAGGGGACTGGGAAAAGGAAGAACTGCCAGCTGTAGGAGAAGATCAGGTTCGAGACCATCTAAAGAACCTGAAGGTGCACAAGTCCATGGGACGTGATGAGATACATCCGCGGGTCCTGAGGGAACTGGCAGACGAGGTTGCCAAACCGCTATCCATCATATTTGAGAAATCGTGGCACTGTGGTGAAGTTCCCGCAGACTGGAAAAGGGGAAACATAACCCCCATTTTTAAAAAAGGAAATAAAGAAGACCCGGGAAACTACAGGCCGGTCAGTCTCACCTCTGTGCCTGGCAAGATCATGGAGCAAATCCTCCTGGAATCTATGCTAAGGCACATGGAAAACAAGATTGATGACAACCAACATGGCTTTAGCAAAGGGAAAACGTGCCTTACAAATTTGGTGGCCTTCTACGACAGAGCCACGGCGCTGGTGGATAGAGGAAGGGCAACTGACATCATCTACCTGGACTTGTGCAAAGCCTTTGACACAGTCCCACATGACATCCTTGTCTCTAAGTTGTTGGGACATGGATTTGAGGGAAGGACCACTCGCTGGATAAGGAATTGGCTGGACGGCCGCACTCAAAGAGTTGTGGTCAACGGCTCAATGTCCAAGTGGAGACCGGTGACCTGTGGTGTTCCGCAGGGGTCGGTACTGGGACCAGTGTTGTTTAACATCTTTGTTAGAGACATGGACAGTGGGATCGAGTGCACCCTCAGCAAGTTTGCCGATGACACCAAGCTGTGTGGTGTGGTGGACATGCTGGAGGGAAGGGATGCCATCCAGAGGGACCTTGACAGGCTGGAGAGGTGGGCCAATGCAAACCTCATGAAATTTACCAAGGCCAAGTGCAAGGTCCTGCACGTGGGTCGAGGCAATCCCAAGCACAAATACAGGCTGGGTGAAGAGTGGATAGAGAGCAGCTCTGAGGAAAAGGACTTGGGGGTATTGGTGGATGAGAAGCTCAACATGAGCCGGCAGTGTGCGCTTGCAGCCCAGAAAGCCAACCGTGTCCTGGGCTGCATCAAAAGAAGCATTAGCAGCAGGTCGAAGGAGGTGATCCTCCCCCTCTACTCTGCTCTCGTGAGACCCCACCTTGAGTACTGTGTTCAGATGTGGGGCCCCCAACATAAAAAAGACATGGACCTCCTGGAGAGAGTCCAGAGGAGAACCACAAAATTAATCAGAGAGCTCGAGAACCTCCCCTATGAGGACAGGCTGAGAGAGTTGGGGTTGTTCAGCCTGGAGAAGAGAAGGCTCCGAGGGGACTTGATAGCAGCCTTCCAGTACCTGAAGGGGGCTACAGGAGAGATGGGGAGGCACTCTTTACCAGGGAGTGTAGTGAGAGGACAAGGGGTAACGGGTATAAGCTAAAAGAGGGTAAATTTAGGTTAGACGTTAGGAAGAAATTTTTCACTATGAGGGTGGTGAGACACTGGAACAGGTTGCCCAGGGAAGTTGTGGATGCCCCATCCCTGGAAGTGTTCAAGGCCAGGCTGGATGAGGCTTTGGGCAACCTGGTCTAGTGGGAGGTGTCCCTGCCCATGGCAGGGGGGTTGGAACTTGATGATCTTTAATGTCCCTTCCAACCCTAATCATTCTATGATTCTATGATTCTATAATGTTATCCTTCTGAGGATTTTTTTCCCCCTGTTACGTTCAGCTAGACAAAAATTCAGCTTGTTAAAGTTTTCTTTTTCTTTCTTCAAGTGACATTTATTTTTAATCGTGCCTTTATCTGTGGTCTACTTTAGGCGTATGCGCTTGCACTGAAATTCAATTTCATTACTTTAAAAAGACATTTCCGATTTTTTTGCTATATTATTGCTTCTTTTGGCTTTCTTTTTTTAACCAAGCTTCCTCCTTTTTGTGCAAGAATCCTACTGAACCCACTTCCATTGTGGATATTTTGGCTTCCTTACTTATGCACAGATGTTAAATCTACGTCCATGCTGATCACGGTTGCAGAGTGACTCACTGACAGCCCTGCTGAGACGTGGTGAAGAGTTGCTTCCCCTCGGAGTTTCCGGCTAGCTGCTCACCAAGCAAGGCCTGAAAATTTGCTCTTGGCATCGTGCCCTGATATAACATTTAAGCAATCTACATAGGGTCATTGAAATCTCCTATTACTGCTGGGTTTCCTGATCTTTCAGTCATTGAGTTCACGAAGCAAAGCAGAGTCACTGCTCCCATCCAGGCCAGCCTGGTGGTGGTATGCTGAGTACTGCACAGTGCACTCCCAGCCCTGTGTGGACTGAACTGCCAGTTCATGGGGATAGTGTGTTACTTCATATGGTTAACTTATTTGTTGGATTTAACTTTAAGCATTTCCTGATGAATAGTACCAGTGCTAGCTATGTTCTCTGCCCCCCTGGTATTTAAAAAATCTGACAATATCTTAGATATCTAATATTTATATAGAAGGACATTTACTTAATCCTCTGGTCTTATTTTCAACTTTTTTCATATTTACTTAAATAAGAGTTTCTTTTAGGTGACTGCTTTTAATCATCTGCTTTTTCAGATTTGCCAACATCTCTCCTGTTTGTTGCTCAAGAATACAGTGTCTGATTCACTTGTCAAAAAAGACACATTGTCCCAAACTGCATGTCCTTCTGCACTTTTTAGCATTCTTTTTCTGTATGTCTTTTCCTAATTTGCTTTCTCATCATGTGGATATCAACATTATTGACTTAAAATCTACTAGTAAGTAGAAAGATAGGAGGAAAAAATCTACATTATTTTTTCTGTTAAAAAAAGCAAATGATGCTAAATATTATTAACAACATTTTTTAATTATTAGTATGTTTTTGAGGGTTCTTTCATTTTCTCTCTTTCCTATGACTGTGAGTTTACACAGTGGAGATGTTAAAAATGAGGCAGCACTAAATTTCTTTTAAGAGAAGAAGGTCCTTAACTTGAAAGCATTCCTGCCTTTCTCCCTTACTCCAGTGGCTTCCCTGGGAAAATTCTCACTAAGAGCAAGGAAGCCTTTGTAGAATCTTTGGCCATGTGTTTTGTGTACATTTGTCATCTGGTCTTTTCCTTTTTTCTTTCTTTCTTTTTTTTTTCTTTTTTTTTTTTTCTTTTAGTTATACATATTTGGTATAAAAGCAAGTTGAAGTGAACCAGAATTCAGAGGCTTTGGCTTTTCTGGTGAACCAAAACAAAGATAGTGCACATGAATAAAACAGACTTTGCGTGTCTGCGGCAGCTTGCCTCTCTCCTGTCTAGCAGCCAACACTTCCCGTTGACGTTTCAATTAAAGTTCTGTGCATAGGGATGGATTTGCATCATTTAAAAGAAAACTGCTGTTTAATGCCTCGTAGACATTATCTCCAGAACATTATTATTCGTTAATTTTTACAGCTAGAAACATTTTAGTCATCTGCATTTTAGTTTATCTCGCTACCACTTGTGCCTGTAATAGATCTTGTCTGTCTGTGGTTTGAGCAGTGATGTTTGGTAGTCCTTTTCTCTCTGTCTGTGCCTCTTGCTTCAGCTTTCCCGTTTATAGAGAGATGTCTCTTATGTTCTTTCACCCAAGTAGAGATCTTTCTCCATCCTACCCTACCCATTTTTTCAGGGTGTTTTTAGAATATTAGCAGAAATGATAATAACTGGCGATCAGCATTTCTAAGACTAAATACAATTCTTGATTGTTTCTAAGAGGATAATTGTGGATCAAATTTCCTAGAATTTTCTTAAGTTTTCTATGCATTTCCAAACATAATTTAATATATTTTTAAGAAAAAGGCTTTTGTTTGTTTTTGCAGTAGTAAAGCTCTGTCCGTGACCTTCCTGTACAGTGGAAGGTCCTTGCAAAGGAGCCCATTACAAGAACAAGTGTTTGTATCAGACCTCTCAGCAAAAGAGGAGGAGGAAGCCTTGTCCGCTTCACCCTGCATATATATTCATCAGGTGTATGTCCGAGGAAGAGGAGAGAATGGTAGGAGGTGAAAACTGGAAAAAAAAAAAGAGGTGGGAGGAATTCGTAGGAGACTATTTCATACTTTCTCTCTTCCTCTGCAGAAAATACTAATATAGAAAGTATAACTGAATGCTGCATGCCAGATAAACTGTATATGGAGACTTATATCATCATTAGATTATCAGTATGTGTATATCAACTCAACTGTGTGTAATTAGGGGTATATGGCTGCACAAAGAGGCTACTTGGGAATGTGGAGTGCTTTGTAAGCAAGTACCGATTGTCCTTCCTTTGGGATTTTGCAGTGTCCCTCATCATCAGGACCAAAACAAGGTCTCAGCACCAAGCAGTGCTTTTTAATTGGCTTTTGCTGACAGTTGCAGTGGTTTATTATGGGACTTCAGGAGGTGGCACGTATATAGAGAAAATGAATTTGTCAGCCATGAGGTGGAAATCTGTTCTGTCGTTCAGCAGTGGAGCCATAATCCCTTCAAGCTGTGATAGTGTTGGATCCCATCACCCAGCAAGCAGGGCTAGGCTAGGCTTCCCTGCTGCTCTGTCAAACCTGTAGCATGCTAAGTGTGGAAGAGGTGGCCACCAAGAAACTGATACTGCTCCTCTGAGTGATGAAAATTGATGCCAGTGCTTTCTCTTGGATAAGGTGCTAAAAGAAATAATTATCTTTAGTTATTAGCAACCTAGTCTTTATAAAAGGAGAGGCTTAACCCTGTGATCCCAGACATACTTCAGCTGCTACATGCACATTTTTCAGACTTTGATCACAAACGCTGATCACAGGTAATGGTGATGTGATACTCTGTGTGTTTGTATGTGTGTGTTTCTGTATTCAGACATGTATACCGCCATTGTACCCTCAAACAGAGGAAGTACCAAGTACTGGAGAGCTCTACACTCTAACAATAAAAGGCATGACTAGCAGCAGTGGCTGGAAATTGAAGAAAGACAAATTCAAATTAGAAATCAGGCACACAATTTTAATTGTAAGCATAATTATATGCCGAAACAAACCAACCAGAGTAAGTGATAGATTACTCTAGTCAAGACCGGGTGGCTTTTAGAAAGACATATGTTGCTCAGACAAGAGTTACCTCTTGTCCTCTTCTGTAGCTGTACTTGAGCAAAATGCTCTGGCCAGTTTTATGCAGCAGGTCAGGCTAGAAGCTCTAATGCTTCTTTCCAGATTAAAACTAAGTGAATCTAACTGCTGACACGATTGCTGTGAAACAGATGTATCTAAAACTGGAAAACAACAACCTTGTTAAAGTGTAGAGGTGCAAGTGTTGAAGGGAGGTTCGGCTTAAATTTCTAGTTTAAATTCCTAATTTCTGTCACTGTTTGTAGTATGATTTTTTTTCCCTTCTCATGGACATGTTCTTTACCTGTGTTGGCAAATAATTTTAATGTAGAACAGCTTTACAAGCTGGGATCTGTGTTTCTTAATGTACTTTTGTTGTTGGTTGGATTGGGGGATGCTAGGATGCTTTCATTTTCCAAGGAAGAGAAGGAGCAGTAATGTAAAATTGAATGTATTTTCCTTCATTTTTTTGGCACATTTGACCCTTTTCACATGTAGACATAGAAATATTTTTCTCTGTGCTTTTTCTGTTGTGTTGTGGGGACTGTATCCTTCGATTTGTCATTGACTTGTGGCTTCTACATCATCCAGAAGCTTGGAGTAGAAAACTGGACAATGTGTATGAGGAATTTCCAGTGATCTTACACTGGAGGAGGCTGCTGCTCCATCAGCCTTAATGTCAGAGGAAGAAGCAGTGTGCCAGTGAAGTGGGGACAGGGAATGCTGGAAGAACTGTACTGTGCCAGCCTGGGAGGAAATGGTAATGATTGTCTTTGTATTCTAGCAAACTATGACTCTGTTCGTATGTCTAGGAGGAATTAAGGGAAATAAGGTTTGAACAGGCATTTTTAATTGTTTTTCTGTTCCTTCTTGTAACACTTACTGTCCTGCCTGACAATATATTGGCAGTTGGGGACTGCTGGCATTCCCTGGAGGAGAAGGAGGAATCCTGCCTTGAGATTACATGGACACGATCAGCTATCAGCAGTTGTAGGATCTCAGCTACCCAAAGCTGCTGTTGCCATCCATCTTCTTTGTTTCAGAAATTTGCTTTTGAATGTGTTTCCTTAAAGCTACAGGAAGACATCATACAGCGCTTAGTACAATAGAATGCAAGATTTTATGTACGTGGTACTGTGGGAGACTATGCAGTGCACAGGATCTCTTGGGGGTGTGTCTGTTTCTGTCTCTATTTCTTTTCTTCTTTTTTTTCTGAGGTATGCTGATTACACAGGAAGTAAAAATACCTTTCCAGCTGTTTTCCCAAATTTTAAATAGGTTTGGAAGCTTCCTATGAAGTCATCAGTCACCTAGTTACTACACATAAATGTGATCCTAAATGTAACAGGTTTCAGATTTCTGGCTGATTTCCTCTTTGCCTGTGTCAGAAAAGCCCCACAAACTATAGACAGCTGGAGCTAAATGGAAATAATCATTCTCTGGAAGTGCCTTTACTATGTATGGCAAATGGACCACAGTTACTTAACTGCTTTTTAGGTTTGTCTATATATTTTTGTGAAGACTCTATGTGATATTAAGGAAGTTATAAAATTTAAATTGCCCTTTTTGCTACTTTTCTTACAGTCAAAGAATAATTTGTAGTTGGGGACCTCATTAATAGGGGCTTAAATCAATTTGTTCTGCCTAGCACAAACTATCTAAAATATTTAGCAGTGCTACTAGAAACAAAGAGGAAAGCAAAGAAAATAAAGATAATTAAGCTTTAATGATCACAGTTGCAACTAATTCCGTTTCCCTTTTCTCCTCTCCACGTAAGTCTAATTTTTTAAAGGAAGAGTTCTCCTCTAAATGCATCAAGTCACTGTGAGACCCAAACATTCCTATAAACTTACATGCTTAAATTAGGTAGGTAGTTGCCTGAGGTCATATGTGTAGCTAATGGAGATGGGTAGAGGGCCCCAGAAGATGACTCGGGAGATTGGAGCGATGACCTGACCATGGCAATTTCCTTTCTTTGTCCACTGATTTCTGCAAGGTGAATGTTAAGTGGGATGGATCTGGATCATGAAAGTCCCACTGGGAAGGGAGTCAGTAGGTACCAGCTCTCCTATTCTCTTGTTTTGGAATCCGAGATGATGAGCTAAGATACATTTAGGGGGAAGGGGGAAACAAAAATACAACACAAACAATTTTGAGGAAATAGGATCAGTGAAGTTCAGCTTGGTGCCTTATTGAACAAAAAACAGTAAAGAAGGCAGGGGAATACCGTAAGAGAATGACTCAGAGTGAGAAAAAGAGAAGCAGATCAAATTCATCTTTTCTGAATACCTTGCAGCTGATGCTCATGTCTGGTTCGCTCCCATTGCCTGGGCCATGCAGGACATTTCTGAAGGAGGGAAAGATTTGCTGATTATGTATTGTATACTCAGAGATCTTGCCAGGTGGATGATGATAACCATGATTGCAGTCTTCTTGATGCAACAGGGATGTTGCTGCCATCACTTCCTACCTTGTTCAGTGATTTTTCCTTCCAAGAAGAAGTGTCCAAAAGAAATGGATACTGCAGTCCTCCCCAACAAATTCCTGGCTGCCTGGGTAGGGGGAGTTCCTTTTTTTGTGGAAAGAAACAGCTTAGTGTGCCATCTCCATCTGCTGGTTGAGCAGATTGGCAACAGAATTATCTGAACTATGAGTCGGAAAGTAGGAAGCATAATATACACTTTAAACCTTACAAAAAATGGAATTTAATCAATATATTAAAAATTACAGCCTTCCCTTGGATAATTTAAATAATCTTTTATATTTTCATGGCAGGGATATAATTACATATTGTTTAATTAATTTCATAAGATATTAGTGTGGGATGTAACTTGACTGATACAGGTATATCAGTATATCTGTACTACTGAAAATATGGTAAAATAGGCGTCTTTACTTGGAGAAGGTATCATGGTTTGTTTCAAATTTCAACTATGTGTAAAGCAATTATATAAATTGTACATTTTACGAACTCTGTGTGTTTAGTTTCTGACAGTGTGTTTCATAATTTCATTGTTATCCTTAGGAGGTAAAATTACTTAATTGCTAATGAAATAGTTCAGCCCACCTGAAAAAATCTATTACCTAAGTACTTCTGTTAAATATTTTTTGTTCTGTACAGAGCAGAGGAAGTTCTCATTTTTAAGCTGGTTGTCACTGAAGCATTTACGTACTGTTGCTACACTTCATCATTTGAAATGTGGTTAGAGGAGGAACTTAGGAAATATATTTTCCTTTTCAGGCTTTAGTACATAAAACAGTCTGAATGGCATGCTGATAACCTTCAGGGCAAAGGAATTTCTTCTGTGCCTGAATAATGGAGGTGCACATTAAAGGCTTTGCTGGAACAAACTAGAAACCTTAAAAAGGGTAGAGGTGAGCTCTACCACTGGCAAGTCTTATTGGCAGGTTGACTTCACTAAAAGAGGGCATTAATGAATTCATGATATGTGACTTTGGAGTTCAATCATTAAGAAGCGCGTATTTACATGTTTTCAAATGTATATGTGTATATTGCAAGTATGTTCCTGAAGTTTAGCATTTGGATCTTCAGCATAACATTACATTGATATAGTCTCCCTACTGTTGTTTTAATCTATATTCAGAGGAAAAAAAGGTAAAGCTTCCATAAGCACTATGCTTTCCTTATTTCTGGGGAATATGATACCCCTGATATTGATCTATTCCTTTATTCAAATGTGGGGTATTTGGTATGCATATGTAGATGTAACTACATGGAGAGGTAGAGAAAAGAAAGGTGTGAATTTCTCAGCTGCACACTTCAATGAAAGGAAAGCCAAAGTGATACACAAGCAATTACTATCATCATTTTCTGACTTCTCTATTTAGGTTCATGGGTTTTTGTCTGGATATCATAGTGACTTCTTGATGGAAAACCAGTGTGGCTTAATCTTCACTGAATCCATTGATTTGAAAACAGTGAGAGTCCAGTGGGTTTCAAGTGCAGGCAACATATATTAACCACACAATTGAGGATAGAATTAATGTAATAGTTTGTTTTTGTGTTTGGGTTTTTTGTTTTTTTTTCTGTTTGACTGGAGGACTAAATTAAAAATGTCAAACCAAAATAAAACAGTATGAGTGTTTCAAAATTTTGGAATTTTTTTTACAAATTTTTACAAATTGAAAATAAACCTTATGCTTAGCTTTATATTCCTCCTGTTCCAGAGCGGCAGACAATGTAGTTAGTATTATGCAATTGCAACATGTAACATTAATAGTTCAGCATAACTAGAATACAAAAACTTCATGCAACAGGGAAATGTTAAGTGTTTGGTCTTGAAATCACTGATTCTTGGTTTTTGGTGTATTACCTATGAGTAGTTCTTCCAAAAACAGCCGAATATGGGAAGGAATTGGTGCAAACCTGATAGGCTATTCATTCCTTAAGATCTGGTTTTCCTTAGGTAAGTTCCTCTGTCCAATCTTTGCCAGTTTGTGAACTGTGAATGGCAAGAATATATATCCAGTACCAAAAGGAATTGCACTTTTCATGAAGTCTCCTGCAGGTGATTGTCTCATATACATCCTTTTACCCCATTTGAGTTTCTCTCCTGTGAGAGGAGATAGTTTTTTGCCTTCCTGACAAATATTTTCTCTCAGTAAGCACACTTTTGATTAAGAGACCATTTCTATCTTAAAAAAAATTCAACCCAAATAGAGTTTGAACCACTATCAGCAGCTGTGCAACATTTACATTTAATCCTATTAGAATATGCAATATGTACCCTGGTACTGCAAGCAATAGAGGAAAATACATAAATGCACTTTAAAGAGTAATAGTAGTCAACCTTCTCGTATAGCAGTTGAGTGTATGTTCCCTGATAACTAAGAACTGATACTAAGAACTTCAAAACCTGTTATTTGTTGCTGCCTGGGTTGGTGGAAAATATTTTAGCAATAATAAAGCCTGGGAATGTTTGGTCAATGGGCCTATTAGTGGGGCTTTGTGCTAGCTCTCACTTCAGAGGCATTCGCTGATATTCCTTCTTCAGCCTTGCCTATAGGAAACTTAATGAAAAAATGAGAGCTTGTCTTATTGCTCCAAGATTTCAAATCCTAAGAGCAGAAAATATGCTCAAAGGAATCTGAAAGGATATGCTGGTATGTCTGCCGCATAAATGTCTGGTTTTGATGTCTTTCCTGGAAAGTAAAATTCATTCTTGCGATACCCCTCAGGCTTTTGAACTCTTAAGCCATTCTTCAAGCTGTAGATTATTTGAACAAATGACCCATGCTCTCCAGCAGGTCCTTCCTACAGAGGTGATAGCACTGAAGATTTTTTTCCCTTTGTCTTGGGTTTATTTCAAGTGAGGATATATAGTTCTGGTGACGTCTAAAAGAGGCTAACCGTATTTCATATACTAAAGAAGAACCAAATTTCTTATACCAACCATATTTCATATACCAGGTACTTTTTATAAACCCCTCTGAAGGGGAAGATCTACCCCAAATCAGGATGGCAGCTGGAGTTACCCACTTGCATGGTGTCTGGTGTTTGGTGAGCAGGCCAGAGGCAGGATTCACACCTTTGGAAATGGTGAAGCCTCAGCTCAGGGAATGAGAAAACACCAGAGGATACCTGTGTTACGTAGCTGAGTTGTGGAGCTGATGTAAATAGAGAGGTGACAGGAAAGGAAAGGAGCTTTCCCAAGGGTCCTTTATAGTGCTGAATTTCTTCCTCCATTCAGTGCTTGAACTGAGTGTGCAATGCTCAAGTTTTTCTTCTTATTGCTGTCTTTCCTTGGAAGAAGTATGTTTGAAACTATTGTTATTCTGTCTTTAACCTTGGGATCTTAGGGACCTGGATGTCCTCCCAGGTGAGAGAGACTTCTGTATCCACGTCCTACAGAGTGCAGTGGAGGCAGCAGGTGTCGGGATGAAGCTGAGCTAAAGGCATCTCCAGGCTGCCCCTGGCCCAGTGATGGTGGTTTCAGGAGAGATGGCATGGCACAGAGGTAGTGCAAGAAGTCTCTTGGCATGAGGTGAACACAAATTCCCTTTGTAGGGAGAGATTTGTTTGTGTGTGGTCTAGTCTCTGACACTTCATTAACCACAGTTTAAAGCTCATGGGGAGGGGTAAGTGAGCTGTGGAAGCAAGCTTGTAGAATCACAGGTGTGTTGGCTGGAAGTGACTTTTGGATGTTATGTAGTGCAGTCTCCTGAGATCTTTACATTGGGCAATTTCACTGTCAGCAGCTGTGCAAACTGAGGTGAGGGATTAATGCTGATGTATCTGTGGGGCTGGGTACTTAGCTTAGACATATGCATATGTTTTAGTATTTTCTTTTAGTGATGTTTCTTTTCCTTGTAATAAAGGTGACTTATAAAGGGCTTACGAGAGGGATCAAACCACTGACATGTACTCATATAAGTAAGAACCCCTTGGATATTTGCATCCTTCCACCTTTTTTGCTTACAACACTGCTCTAAACAAGAATTTCAGGACTTGGCTCCAGATATCTGACTTTGAATGAAACTGGATTTTGGGAGAGGTTTTTTTGGAAGGGACAATGGCAATATTTCACCAACACATGTTAGATGAAGACAGACTGGTTTTAGTCTGTCCATATAAGCAATAGAAGTGCATAAATGAAGTGATAAAGGAAATAGTATGGAAGTAGAAATCAGGCTTACATACGCATAGGGCGCTCCAGGATTTATTATGTATAATATACTTTTATCCCTTAATGTTATTTTGATAATAAATAATAGCTGAGAACTCCCTAGTGCCCTGTTTCCAAAATATCTTGTGGTATCTGAGGATGAATATTTAAGAAACACCTAGTGGTTTTGAAATACAAGAGAATCATAGTGTTGGGAAGTAAAGGCCGCCTTCTGTTTGCTGACCTTTGGTTCAGCAAAGGTCATGGTAAGAACTGTTTATCAGCTCATGGTGTTTGGAAGGACCACCTCTAGCAGAGGGACGGTGCTGCCCCTGTTGCTTTTGCCCGTTGAACCACTAAAACATAGTGTGTGACTGCCAACAAGGCTGTCAATTAGTGCTAATTGTGTTGGAAGATTTTGTGAATCTAGTTAACTTTTTCAAGCTATTCATGTCTTTCCTTGGTCTTGCTGGATTATTTAATGTTACCCACAGCCTGTGAGAAGACATTTTTGCTTAGGTTGCATTGGTGACAAATTAGATGGTTTAGTGGCTGCACCTTGTTGCAAACTAATGCTTGTGGTTTAGGTGTACCTGGATGTAAATAAACACTGACAGGATCTAGGAATAATAATTTGGTTTCTTATTTTTCAGTTATGGGCTTTTGCACACAGATGACGGTTGCAGCTAATAATAAGCTCATCTGCTCTTCCAGCATTTGCCCACCAACTCAAATAGGCAATGTTATAAGCAACTAGAGATAAATGATGGTTTATGTCTTTGAAGATGTGGCTTTGCCTCCATGAGCTCTGATGAATTTTACTTTAATTTCTGTTATATAAGGATTTGTCTGGGGGTGGTGTAAGAGGGTGTCTGTGCTTCTGTACTTACTGGACTAGCGAGTAGGGCTGAGAATTTCCAGGATATAAAAGTGAAAACTTGGGGTGGGGTGTGTGTGCAAGCTGTTAGACTTCTTCTTAATTCAAAATTTTTCTTGTTTATTGGAGGGTTCCCCAGGTTGACAGGAGTGCTCAGCTGAGTGCTCCGGCATGTTGCCATTTACTGACTTTCATTTGAGTCTAATCTGCAAAGTAATACTAATTTTTCAAATAAAAGTTTTAAAACTGCAGGATGTTCCCACACTGAAAAAAACCCCAGGGGGTCATCTGTTTCCTCTTTCCTGCTAGAGCAGGGGAGATTATTTCTACCTCTTTCTTTCCATACCATTTTTTCCAACAATACCTATTGTCCCAAGCCATGCAGTACACAGCACTGCCAATCACAAGTAAACCAGGAACTCAGCATTGAAAATCATAAGCAGAATGAAATATTTCCCACCCTTTATTTGGCTATACAGTGCTGGATGGAAAGAAAAATGTTATTGTACTTTAGGAAGTGGTGAGCCTTTATGCTCCATAGATTAACTTGCTGTGTGTTCAGAACTTGATATGTTCTGGCTTTATGTTCTTTATAGAACCAGGTGTAAAATTCTTGTTCCATAGAAAGTTGTTACAGTAGGAGGTGAAAAGCCTGTTCGGTTGATTTTTGAGGAAAGTTACAGAAATAGAAATATCCATTGGTGTTTTACTTATGCACAATTTAAAAATGAATAAGGGAACTAGAAAGTGTATAAAGTTTCTTGTTTGAATATGTTTTTTTAGATTAACTAAAAGTTCCTGTTACACTTGTTCTTTCTAAGTAGTGATCTATCCAAGATGAAAAATTTTATCCTGGAACCAAATGTAGTTTGTGAGCATCCTTTCTTACTGCTAAAAGCCATGGACCTGAAATTGTGTCTTTAAAGAGGTAGTGGTTAAGGACTAAGGGCATGTTCAGATGTGGACTCAAGCCCATGGATCTGTCTCCTCTATTGTCAGATTTGAGAACCTTTAAATATTCTGGGGTTTTGCCATTCTCTCAGCAGTTCTTCTATTCCTTAGGCTTATTTTGTAGAAATGAGTCAACTAGGGTTTTTTTTTTTTTCCCCTCCATTTCTGAATACTGCTTTTGCTGTCAGGGCACAAGAGAGTTTCTTTAAGGAAATTTATTGCTGAAATAAGGGAAGAAAATGAAATTCTGCTGGCTGCCACTTAAGACTTATGGACAAAGAACATACGGACAATAATTACTTTTAAAGCCTCCCTGGAAAATATAAAATCTCTTGCTATTAACTAAACTGCCTTTAAAAATAAAGAAGGCATGTACAAGGCCTGCACAATTTTTTTTGTGTCTATCATAATTCTCTGTAGATTTTTTCATTTCAATTCTGCGTTTGCAGTACTCTCCATTTCTTTCCTCTTATTCATTTAAAGAACTATTTTCTGTTTAGACACAGGGAATCCAGAATTCCACTACTGAATGTGTTTATTTTAAGTTTTATTATTATGTTTTATTATTATATTGCATGGGCATCTTGGTTAACTAAATATATGTGTGTTGATCTGATTATTTTACAGTTGCAGCACTTGTCTTAATATAGGCAGTTCTTCCTTTGCAGTGACTTTTCTGGTAGCTTACATTCTGTTTGTACTTTCCTTGGTAATATTTCCCAGAGGTGGGATTTAAGGAAGGAAATAGAGAAAATCTAGATTTAGACTTCGCTTTTGGATCTCCTCTCTCTGGAGGATCAGAATAAATCCCTGAATTTAATGATGCACACAAATGTAATGAAAATTTGGATATTAATCATCGCTGGGAACCTGTGTTCTGTGCTCATTAAATAGCAAATTTTGGTGAGTACTTCACATTCCCTTATGAAATACCAGAACAGCAGGTAGACATCAAGCAACATCGGGTCATAATGCTAATTTTATTTGAGGTAGGGCAGTGCATATTGCATTAGTTTTGAATAAAACCTCAGATTCTGCTTTTACTAGTACAACTTTTAAATCATAAGCATGCTGCAAAACAGCTTTATCGTATGCAATACAGGATTCTCATCACTTTTGCTAGTGAAAGTCTGGGCTATTTAGAAGGACCACTTGTTTGAGCTGACGTGTGAATTAGATTGAGAAACATATTTTAAGAGTAAAGAATAATAATTCAAGTGGCATTAGAAATGAGTGACTGATGAAATCTTTCTTGACTTACTAGTGAAGTATATATTTTTTTGACTAATTATATTTGTATACAAGGATGCAGCATGACCTAAATCTTTAGGGTCATACAGGACTCTCAGCAGTGTTGTCAGTCTAATGGATTCAGAAGTCAGAAACAAGCTTGACTTATTCAATTTTGAATTCCTTTTGCTTGTCTCCTGGTATTTTTGCCTTTAGGACCTGTATTTTGAAGGTTTTTTCTACATTCATAAAACACAGACATTTTCTTTCCAAATGCTGTAAGAAAAAAATAGGCTGGGATTTTTTGGGTGATTGTGTATCTCATTAAAAGGAAGGAGATCATTTAAAGCAGGAAAAAACATTGTGTTAAGTCTCAGGATGATACTGACATTTGTCGTAAGGTTTACCAGTATGAAGCAGAAGATAATTCCTATGGCTAGATCTGTGTCTTCTTGCCTGTTCCTAGGACAGTTTCCTTCTCTCTCTGTAATGCCCCATACCTGGTGCAGCCCAGGTGTGTTGAGTCATGTTATAGGTATTTCCTATTCCGATAGGTTCTTACTCAGCAGGACTGTAGAAAGACATTTGGAATCCAGCTACAATTCATGTGCCAGGTTGCTTCACCTGTTGACATCTTCCCTCCTGACCCCAAATAGCTCTGGCCTTGTAACGCGTCCTGGTACAGGGCTGTCACACTCATGGGAACAGTAAAGAATTGCAAGTTTTAAACAGTGAGGGCTGCATATTAACCATGTCACTGAGAGTTTCTGCAGAACCACAGTGTCAGGGTGATGGCTTTTCCACTGTGCAGGAAGGCTGGCTTTTTATATTCTGTGTGGGCACATGGAGATACCCCTGAGTTATAGTTTGGGTCATGCTATAGGAAGCAAATGACTGATGGGAAAAATGATTCAGGATACACGTATTGCATCAGAAGGGAAAAAAACCCCAATGTTTTTTGGGAATGTGGTGAGCTGACCCTGGCTGGATGCCAGGTGCCCAACAAGCTGCTCTATCATTCCCCTCCTCAGCTGGACAGGGGAGAGAAAATATAACAAGAGCCTTATGGGTCAAGATAAGGACAGGGAGGAATCACTCACCAATTACCGTCACAGGCAAAACAGACTTGCCTCAGGGAAATTAGTTTAATTTATTGCCAATCAAATCAGAGTAGAGTAATAAGAAATAAAAACTAAATCTTAAAACACTTCCCTGCCACCCCTCCCTTCTTCCTGGTCTCCCGATTTCTCTACCTTCTCCTCCCCAGCAGCACCACAGGGGAACAGGGGTTGCAGTCAGTCCGTCACATTGTCTCTGCTGCTCCTCCCTCCTCAGGGGAGGACTCCTCATACTCCTCCCCTGCTCCAGTGTGGGGTCCCTCCCATGGGGGACAGTCTTCCACAAACTTCTCCAACATGAGTCCTTCCCATGGGCTGCAGTTCTTCTCTAATTGCTCCAGCGTGGGTCTCCCACAAGGTGCAGTCCTTCAGGGACAGACTGCTCCAGCGCAGGTCCCCCACGGGGTCACAAGTCCTGCCAGCGAAACTGCTCCATCCAGCCTGGGCTCCTCTCCACAGGGCCACAGGTCCTGCATGGGCTTCTCACAGGGTCACAGCCTCCTTTGGGCATCCCCCTGAACTGGTGTGGGGTCCTCCCTGGGCTGCAGGGGAATCTCTGCTCCCCCCTTACCCTCTGCGGCTGCAGGGGCACAGCTGCTGCCTCATCAGGGGCTGCAGGGGAACCTCTGCTCCAGCACCTCCTCCCCCTCCTCCTGCACTGACCTTGGTGTCTGTCTAGCTGTTTCTCTCACATAGTCTCGCTTCTCTCTCTGGCTGCAGTTGCCATTGTGCAGCAACTTTTCCCCATTGTTAAATATGTGATCCCGGAGGCGCTACTGCCGTTGCTGCTGGGCTCGGCCTCGGCCAGCACCTCTATCAGATGTAGGGGAAACTTCTGGCAGCTTCTCACAGAAGCCGCTCCTGTAGCCTCCCCACTACCAAAACCCCACCACACAAAGCAATGCAGGGGGTAATCAGTGCCGGGCACTTAGAAGCAAAGCAAATACCACGGTATGTTTAAATTGGCTCTTTTCTAAGTGCTTTAGAGGTGGAAAGCAATATTTAGGATTACCTGTAAGAACATAACTGAAGCTGTATAATGTGAAATTATTGAGTGCCAGAGCTAAAAATGCAGTTTTAGAATACACGTATGAATTCACTAATGTGTATGTTTTTAAACATGGAAAAAAGTTAGGAAGAAGCAGTTGGATTCCCTGTAAACTTTACTAACAAACATCACATGGGTAGGGTTTTGCTCAAGTGGATCTGCATCAAATCTTTCTTTTCTTTCATTCACCTGGCAGGTCTGATGTACTAGGTTCAAGACACTGCAGTTCCCTTCAAGGGCTAGTGAGCTGCATATACATAAGGCTTGTGATCCCAAATCCAGGATTCAGCAATGATCTAAAGGACTGATTTGTTACAGTGTTACTTGAATATGCTTGTGTCCAAATGCTGAATGGGAGGTGGTGGAATGGCATAGTGTTAATTCATGAGCAGCTCTTTCTAAGTAGTTGCATTTTTCAGCTTTGTTGATTCAAATAATTTTGTTCTTGGAATATTAGCTGTGTTTTTATGTTTGTCATGGGTGTTAAACAGCTCTCCTTCCAAGACCGACTTGAGCTCACCAAACTATTTATGTACTTTTATTCTAATGAACTTAATATTAGCTTTTATATAATCTGCTTAAAAAATCCCAAATGGGAGTAGACTATTGATGATATCCTTCTAAACCTTCTTCTTCTGTGCAGTTTCATACTGTTCTGTATAATCTGTAGTAAATTAGTATCTCCAATTACTTGCTCAGTTTGCATTCTTTCCTAAATGCCAGCTTCTTGTTTGCTTGGTTTGTACGCAGCAGAGGACTTGGGGATACTGTGGCCTTATTTATTCTAGTGTTATAATATCACATTTTAGTTTATTTGTGTACATCAGCAAATGTATATTCCATGCCATAAAAGGAAAAAACCCCAAAACCTCTTTCTCTAGTATTTAGCATGAATTGCTTTAGTTGAGTTTAGGTTTTAAAAACTGAGATCTTCTGCACTGTAAACCCATTTGTCCGTAATTTACTAACTATGAAAGCCTGTTATTTGCTTGTCATTCCCATTCTGTGCTGACTGACTGGTTTGAATTTCAGGAGTAAATGAATTTCTGAGCAATGGTTTGCTCCGTTCTGGCTTTAAGGCTTAATGAGACTGTAATATATCCAAGCTGAAGTTTCCGTTTGATCTCGTAATAGTAGGAAACAGACAAGTGGATTGCACTAATCATTAACGGTTTGTTAATACATTTGTTTCTCTCTGTTCTGACAGAACGAATGTCTAATGCATGGGTTGGAGTCAGGCACGTGGTAAAACCAGGAGGGTTATATTATCCTACTTAGGTAATGCCACTGAATAAAAATACATAGTTGGTTATGGAGAAGTCTGGCCATCTTTCACATCTCCCTCCGTAGGAGTTGAAGATGGAAGGGTCAGTGCTGTTTAGAATAACAGCATGTTTTTATTGGGAACCTCCTCCTTCTGTGAGTTGCTTTGCAGGCGTGACAGAGCTGATCCCAATACCAGCGGAGGAAGCAGGATGCTTTCAGTCATGCCCTGTGGGAATTAATAATCGAGAGCATTGTGTTGGAACTGGTAGCACATTCATCCTGTGAAAGTAAAAGATCACCTTTAAAGTAGTGACTCTGGTGCTCTCTGAATTCATTCTTGAGACTCAGTCTTTTTTTTCTCTTGTAGGTAGGTGTTCGAGTGAATCATCTGTCCTGCCAGAACAGTCTGAAATGAATACACTTCCTTTAGGAAAATTGCAAAATTAAATTGAACTTTAAAGAAACCGTAGAATCCCTGTTGAATATTTGACTTAAACTTTGAGGGTTTTGGGGTGTTTTTTTTTCTTCCTCCTTTCACTTGGCCTGCCATGGGACAGAGCCAAAACTGAGGAATGGAAACCAGGGGTGGGAGGGCAGCCCTGAGCTGGAAGTTGGGTTTTTGAATGGTGGCCAATCATGGGAGAAAGCCAAACTGGAAAACTTGCAGAGGTGTTAAAGGCTCTGAGCCCACAGATGTGTCTCTCACTGATCTAAGCTAGAAAAAAACTACTGATCTGAAAAGGTAACATGAAATGCTTCATAAAACATTGTTTCCTGTTTCCCTGTATATATTATTTCATCATCCAATCTTGGGCTTTTCAAAAACATCTGGAAGTTCTGGATTGTTTTTTGTTGTTGTTACTCTGTCAGCAATGCTTAACTGTGGTGCTGATAAGTACTATAAAATAATGTGGATGTTTTCTAGAGCCAAATCCTGATGGTGTTGCATTAGATTTGATCATGGGAATATGCATTCTCTTAGAAACAGTTCTGATATTAAAAACAATCTTTTCTTGCACCAGCATTTGGCTGGCAGCTATGTAGACACTTCCCAGTAAGAACACAGATGGCTTTATTTGCTTTTGGAAGGTTTTGCTGCCTGAGTTCATGCTCCTTCTCTGCCTTTCTCCACCCATTTTTTTTCCTAAACCAGGACTAGTTCAAGGCACAGTGGGTTTTGCAAGAAACCTTATGGTCTTTGGTGTCTCAGTGACAAAACAGATAAGGAAGTCGAGTGTCTCTTCCTGTCATACAAACATTCACTGACTGGAAGAATCAGTATGTGCAGAGTATCCAAACATTTACAGAGAGAAGAATGGCCGTGGCAGCTGTGTGGTATTTTATAACTGTGATAAAGATAAAATCATTCTGGTGCTTTTTTGAACCAAAGGAAATTATCTAGTTAAGGAAAAAAAATATTTCCTGTATATATGAAAAAACCCACATGCATGCTACAGACATTCTACTGCAACAGTTTCAACAGGTTTAAGAGCTGGGAGTGTTTCCCTTGCAGCATGACATTCCTTGGGGACACACGGAGCAGGGCCTTGCAGCCCAGACAGGGTGCAGCAGGTTCTTGGGGATCCTTATGCCTTGTGAGGCCTTTTTTTTTAAAGGGAGTTCAAGATTAGGTGGTGTGGTTTTCAGGGGTGAGTACTCAGCAATAGGTGAGGTACTTTCTTTGAAACTTTCTTGATGTTTGAAGCACTGGAATAACTTCACAGTTCAGAATGTGTTAAACCCAACTTGGTAGCATGGTGAAAATATTAGATGTCATATGGGTGATACAATATTGTGGGCAGATAACAGGGACTATCAGACTTGTGGAGGTCCAGCCATAATAGAGACCTTCAGTAACAGGTGCTGTATAATTTTCTATTGCAAATGCAGTGAAGAGTATCTCCCTGTAACTCAGAGCATTAGCATCCTGTTGAGTAGGCAGATGGTTCTGGAAACCAACAAATAAAGCCATTAGCTGCCTGTTGTATGTGCTAGTCTTTGCTAGTAATGATGGTTTATTAGTCTTAGAAACAAGGCACACATTTTCTTTGTTGTGTCTTTTGAAAGATGTCTTTGTATGTGATGACTAATGTTTTCTTTGCCTGGAGTTTTCATTGAGGGCTGGTCTGGGTTTTTGCTTTTTTTTTTTTTTCCCCTCTTTCTCTTTTTACTGCTTTTAAAGACACTAAAGATAGCTAAATAACCTTCAAAAACGGTCTGCTAAGTTAGGAGATGTACAGGATTGTGCCTAGCCCTCAATAATAAAGACTAATCAGATGAGAGCAAAATGCAGTCTATTTTTTGCCTTGTATTCTGGGAGATAGAATAGATGGATAATCAGACAAATCCTGGATTTGGCTCTGCTATAGAGTTCATACATGGTGCTCTCAGAGGCCATTCAAGGAGCTTTCTCTAGGCATCTACAGAGGATCTTGGTGACCAATTTTGTGCATTTAGGAAACATGAGGCTTCAAGGTCAGTCGTGGCTCTGGGAAAGTGGTTCCCTGGGCTGGGTACACATCTCTCATCACTGACAGCTTAAGAGGTACACAGATACTGCATTTCTCAAATCCCATGCAAAGTGCTCACTTTTGTGCAATCCTATCTTTTTGGACGCTATTCTCTGTTTATAATTGTCATAGTCTCAGTACAATTATGATCTCCACCAGGGCCACTCGGAAAATGTTACAAGTCTTTCATGTTATATTTTGACATGCTGAAACTCAACACAAAAGCACCTGATTTGCTATGAAGATATAAGCTGTACTTCACAGGGTTTCAGGCCCAAAGGAACTACTAGAGAATTTAGTTCTAATTTTCTTTAGATAAAATCACTGTAAAAATATTTTTTTTGTTATACCCAAATACTCCTTTATTCAAAATAAAGAATTTTTGTCTTCTGGAGGCTAAATTCTTTGTGCCAGAGAGCAGGAGAGATCACAAAAACTCCAATAATTTACACCCTTGGAATGACAGGGAATTTATTAGGTACGATCAGAAAAGAAAGATTTTATAGCACCATTTTTCTAGTTTTATCTTTTGTTTTTGCTTAATCTCTAGTGCTGGGGAATAAGCTAAGTAGAGTTCCTTCCTATTTTGCCTTTGGACTAAGTCTAGGTAGCTGCATGGGAGGGAGAAAGTGTTGTTTCTGACCTCAGTGGGTGATTTTGGAAGCCCTAAAATGTGAGACTGTAATAAAATAATTTTCTTAATGAAGAACGGAAGTCATTCTGACCTTTTTGGGAGAAAGGCAAGAAGCACTGTTTTCCTGTGACCTGTGAAGAAAGAGAGATGAGCAGGCAGAGGTTTTGGAGTCTCTCTACCTTTATAGTGTTTCTGCCCCTGAAAGTCAAAACATGATCTTTTCTGCCCAGTCCAACAAAGCATGTTAACTGCTGAGAATTTTTTCAAGAATCTGCAGGAAAAAGTGAAAAGAAGAATGTAAGTTTGTTCTAGAAGGATAGAATAATTTTCTTTTAAAGACTTCAGGCAATGCAGGGTCCCCTGATAAAATATTTCAGTTTGATTTTCCCAGCTGCAAAAGTAATCAAAAGCTTCTTTCAAAGTTCAACTTGCTAATGAGATCCAGTGACTGGAAGTTAGTTATGCCATTGTCTGCATGATTAACTATTTCCATCCTGTTATCAGATAGCTTTTGTGTGAAAATACCTGTGTGTGGTGATGAAGTCAGCCTATAACGTTCTCTTTGATGATCTGAATATGTTGCGCTTCTTAAGTCTCACATCATAAATCATGTTTTCTAGGCTTGAGTCATTTTTGTGGCCTTCCTTTGAATGTTTTCCAGTATTACCACATGTTTCTTAAATTGTGGATACTGTGCTGGTATTCTATCAGAGGTCTGCCTCACAAATAATATAAAAAAAAAGTGAGATGATTTCTATTTGCGTAACTTCTATTTGATTTTTTTTCCTCCAAGATCATAATAGATGCTTTTCAAATAATGTCTTTCAAGAGTTTATCCTGAAGTTCTCATCCTTCTCTTTTCTTCAGCTTCTCTTTTTTATCTCACTTCCACTGAAGCTCTTCTCTGTGTTCCCAAAGTGGGTGGCTGCCATGGCAGTGACCAACTGCTAGCCTTCAGGCATTCAACTCTGGAAGTATCTATTTCTTTTTCTGTAATTCCGTAGGAAACATAGGCTCTTATTTTAAAATCTTTGACAGGCATCTAAACTAAATTCCTTAAATAGGCAAGTCAAGTACAGTCCTGAAGTTCCCATTAGGCACATAAAAATTCCATTCTTAATTCCCCTTGTGTTACCTTGCGTTTGTTTCTCTTGAAATTAATTTTGTTAGATTCTCCTTGTAGGCAGCAACTCAGCTTCTCAAACACCACCTTGTCTTCACTAACCTTTGAGATGTGGTCTCACCTACCACTGTTGCCACAGGAGATCTTACATTTTTGATAAAAATAACTTCAGATGGAGAATGAATCCCTTACGGCTCCTCTAAATGAAGAGTTCTTGGTATCAGGAACATTTTGAGACCTGTGAGTATACTACAATTGAATCCTACTGAAGTACACTCTGTTAATTTCACATCATAATTTTTTAATTGAGATATCGTGTTGTACTAAGTCAAATGCCATGGAGAAATCAAATGCACTATAACATACAATTGCCTTTGTCAACCAGACCTGTTATCTCTTCACAAAAAGACAATAGGTTTGTTTTACAAGACCAACCTTCCATTAAACTAACTGATTGACATTAATTAGATTTTTAGCCTCTAATTCTTTGTTGATGAAATTCGAAATTAATCACTTCTTTTACTGAATGCTAAATAACTATTCTAGAGGTCTCTGGCCCATCTCTTTTATCCTTATTTAAATATTGTCTCTCCTTTGGCAGTCCTTTTATTTCTTTGGAATTTCCCCAGTTTTCAAAGGTTTGTTTAAAAATTAATATTAGCAATTCAGGGAAGCTGCTCAGCATGTCCTTTTAACACTCAGGGGTACATGTTATCCAGGCTACTGATTTGAACATTGTTTAATTTTAGCAGATGTTGTCTACCATCCTTCTTTATCGCATATGGCAAACTTTCTATTCCATCCAGAACTTTGCATGAGATGAATGCATCCTCCTACTTCATTCTGAATACAGAACAGAAAAAAAAAAAACCCAGCATTGGAGCATCTCTGTGTACTTTACATCACCCGTTACACTCACCTCCTGCAGATCACCTGGATCTTTTCTTTTCTCTGTTATATTTTATGCATTGTCATTCACTTGCCTTTCTTCAGCCATATATATCCACACACTCTTCTTTCCTATGAGTGTTTTATAGGTTCTAGGGTGGTGGGATGTATTGGGTTTGCATGGCAAGGTTTTGGTAGCAGGGGGGCTACAGGGTGGCTTCTGTGAGAAGCTGCCAGAAGCTTCCCCTGTGTCACATAGAGCCAACACCAGTTGGCTCTGAGATGGACCTGCCACTGACTGAGGCCGAGCTCAGCAGCAATGGCAGTAGTGCCTCTGTGATCACATATTTAACTATGGGGAGAAGTTGCTGCACAATGGCAATAGCAGCCAGAAAGAGGAGCGAGAATGTGTGAGAGAAACAACTCTGCAGACACCAAGGTCAGTGAAGAAGGAGGGGGAGGAGGTACCCCAGGTGCTGGAGCAGAGGTTCCCCTGCAGCCCCTGGTGAGGCGGCAGCTATGCCCCTGCAGCCATGGAGGGTAATGGGGGAGCAGAGATTCCCCTGCAGCCAGGGGAGGATCCCATGCTGGAGCAGGTGGATGCCCAAAGACTGTGACTCTGTGGGAAGCCCACGCTAGAGCAGGCTCCTGGCAGAACCCGTGGCCCCATGGAGAGGAGCCCAGGCTGGAGTAGGTTTGCAGGCAGGACTTGTGACCCTGCGGGGGACCTGCGCTGAAGCAGTGTGTGCCTGAAGGGCAGAGGGTGGACCCACCACTGTCCAGCTGAGGAAGGCAGTGACAGAGCAGCTTTGGTGGGCACCTGACGTCCAGCCAGGGTCAACCCGCCACAATGTTCTGGTTTCTTTTCTGTTTTCATTGCTAATTCCATGTCTCATTTTAAGCAAGATACCTTCTTGGTCTTTTTTGTGTGCATCTGGGTAACGATCAGTTCTTGGGAATTTAGAAGGATATTTGGAAGGACACCTGTATTTTGTTAAAAGTACAACTTAAATTTAATTTGTGGGTTTTAGTTTTTAAGCCAACAGTTGCTTTAAATTTTGGAAAAACTATCCTCCAGAGTTTTCAAATTTCCTGTAAAATACATGCTTGTGCTTTTAGGCAGAATTTATTTATCTGTATGGAGGTGTTTTGCACAAGGTAACTGCCTTGAAGTCGCAATAGTGGGTATCGCAGTCTGATGTTGATCATATTTTTTTTAAACAGTGTTTCACATTCAGATGTCTGAAACAGATTGTGGGTGATGAATCCGGAGTTTCTGGGGTTCTGACATGTTGATTTTGTCAACCGATGAAGGCAAATATTTGTCTTTGCTAGGATTTCCTTTACTTTTCTTGGTGAAGCTGAGAAAATCAGCTGGTGTAGAGCCCGTAGAGAGCTGTGCTGCTGTGCCAGCGTGGAGGCTCTGTGCCATCAGCAAATTCCAGCACTGGATATCTGCAAATACGACATCCTTTTAATGATACTCAGTGTTATTTACACAATATTGCAGTGAAAATGGTTCATTCAGGTCCTCTTGTGTATGAGCTATTAGTGCAACACACTAGATCTCCTCCTTGCTGTCCCTGCTATGTTACAACTGCAGTGGTATTAATACTGCTTCCTACTTTCCCAGTGTTTGAGGAAGTGTGGTTTTGGGTCTTATTAAGCTGTATTGGGTCTTTCCGGCATCTTCCATGTGCCCCTCTGGCCCCCACCCCTGCCCCCCATAGCATTTAGTCTGTGAACCCAAGACAGACAGGATGGCCACCCTGCAACAGGATCTGTTTGTGATGGGGCTCTGATCACCCTTCTTTCAATCTTCTCCATAGTTCAGTGAGCCCAGCTAGGCTCAGGGTGGTGCCACGGTGAGACAGGGCTGTGTGCACAGAGCTTTATGGGGCTGATTAGGAAATGTGCTTCTCAGAGAAAGGACATCTGTTGAGATTTTTTTAAGGAGCAGAAGAAGAGAGGCTGATAGTTGAGGATTGTGGCACATCTGAACCAAGAAAGCTACGTGCACACAGCAGCTCAGTCTCATGAATCTTTCTGTAACTCCAGCTGGATTGCTTCTAGTATCCGAGTTGTGGGTACATATTTTTAATACATATGTCGTGTAGAAATGGCTCATATAGCTGTATGTTGCTCTTAGCCCTAAGAGAACAGTTGGGGATACAACCTAAGGTTTGAAATTTACATCAACTGCAGATTAAGAGAGATTTACAACAGTGTAGACTTGATATCCTAAGTGTAATTGCCTCCTTCAAAATCTGACATATTACTGCAATATTTTCTATCCACGTTATCCACCTCTTTAGATTTTGGCTAAAAGTGTCCTGTGCTTTCTTCCCTTGCTTTTTAATACTCCTGCAAATAGAGCAGTCGAGGATGCACTTGTGAGTGCTGTAGTAAAGATGACTTTATTGTGAATACAATTACAAATGTTACAAATATGGTTTGTTTGACCCTTTTTAATCATTTTAATCACTTCCCTTCCCTGAGTTGTTGGCTGCTGACAGATGGACTTTGTTTTCTAGCTGTCACTGAACGTGTGGAGACTGAATAACCTTGTACTTCAACCACATCTTCAATGCTTGGGTCTCTAATAGAAAATTGATTGATCAACTAATTGATAAAATCTGGCTAAGAATTACTGGAGCGTTTGTGGGCACCAGAGAGGTGAGGAAAAAATGGAAAACCTATTTATTCTAATTAATTCAGTAAGAAACTATTTTAGGAAACAATGCCTGCCTCAGTGGTGTAGAAACCTACAGATATAGGCAAAATAGCTTTATGTAATGTTTCTCATTTTATCAAGACAGAGGTTCTGATTTGCCAGAGGGGCTCCCTTTGCAGTGTTTTTGCTATATAAGCAAGGTAGAAGAAGAAAATTGAGTATCCTAGGAGCTTGAATGCAAAGTGTACTCAACCAGTAGTCTTTGTTTTTCTTACTTCTCCTGTGCTGTTTCATTTCTTGCCTCAACGCATATATTTGAAGTAAGGCTGAGAGTCAAAATCAGTAGTAAAATTCCGTGCCTGAGACATGGGAGTGAAATGGAAAGGAGCTGCAAGACATCAGCTGCATGACTCTAAATCTTGTTGATTTTATCTCCTTCGTATGTTGGAGTTCAGGACAAGTTTTTTGCCTTTTCCTCCCGCATACTCCCCAGGAATGACAAAAGGGTTGTTTTGACCTGTAAATGCTTTGGAGTCGGCATGTATGTGCATGGGTGGATAATTCAGTGACTTTCTACAACCCTTTATGCAACACATAATATGCTGCAGTTGATTCCTTGGGTTAAATGTGGTCCTGTAGTTAAGCTTTTATTTAAAATAACCCCAACCACCACCACCACCAATAAAAAAAAACCAAAAAACAAAACCCAAACCAAAACAACAACAGCAAGGAAAAACCCAGTCAAGCTGCACTTTCTTCAGTAATTTGTTTCAGTTGTTAGAACTGTAAACCAACTCTTTACTTGTTTGATTTTAATGCCTGTCTGTAAGAGTAGTCTCTAAGTCTTTTACTGCGATGCCAAACTTTGAAAAAAATCAAATGATACCAGTGTGAATAGTAGCTCTTTCAAATTTAGTTAATTATTTCATTGCCTAGATTAGGCAGTGGAATAATTATCTAAATAATATGCTTAATGCCCAAATTTAGAGAGCTTCCTCAGGTAGCTAAACATTCCAGTATTTCCTTTCCATCTGTTAAATTTTCTGCTTTCCCTATAGCCTTTCCTGACAGGATTTATAATGTCCTTGTGTGTTTTCAGTGCAAAACTTTCTCCGTGTTGCCATTTAAATCTTCAAAGCCACCTAATTTAGTCAAACGTAGTATAAAATTAAATAAGGTAGTAAATGAGGACCTGATTGTTTAATATTTAGTTTATTTTAAAATATTTCTCAGTGTGATTTTCCCCTACGTTGCAGTAAATGCTAGACTCTTGTCTTCGAATTGAGGTGTTTTCCCCACAGTGCGTGGTTCTTGCCTGCAGCGAAGTTATTCCCCATGTGCAGGGCTGGGGTGGGCAGCAATGGATGCTCACTAACTTGAGCTGTGATTCACTTCAAGCCCTAAACAGGGTTATTAGTATCTCACTTTAGCAGCTTTGGCAGATGTACTTTATGGATCAGCTATAAAAGATACAGCTTTGCGAGGGGTACAGCCCATTTTCTTCCTAAAATCTTTGACGACTCTTCCACTTTATGAATAGCACAGCGCTACAGCTGCTACTGCAAGTGCTGCACTGAGTGGCAAAGAAGCTCATACAGTACAGCTGCTTGCCATCAGAAAATGCCGTCGACTGGCCCTCTTGGCCACTTCAGATATGCCTAGCTATTGGAAGACCAGGAGCAATGTGCTGCTTTAACTAACCTTAATTTAAAGAAGATGAAAATCTTTTTGAAATTGAAGAAAGATTGTATTTCTACAAAACTGTCTTTGATTTTCTAGAAGAAGCATTATTATATTTTATAGCTATATTACAAGTATGAAATAGGATTAGATTTAATACAGAGAGACTGTGATCTCTTCAAAGAGTTTGTCTCCTTATGCTTCTGTGTACCATGAGCTATATGTTGTCAAGTAAGTATATTGTGTCACGAAGTTACAAGTTCAGTTCAGGATGACTAAGCTCAAATTGCTGCAAACTGAATAGTTCTGGTTAAAGGCTCTGATAAGCTCCTCAAGTCTAAATGTTCTGACTCAAGATATATATATCTCCTGCCTGTGAAGGCTGGGGTAGTTTGTTGGTTCTGCAAGAAGAACAGCTTGAGACTTCTTTTCTCCATTTCTATTTATTTCGTAATGTGTTTGCTTGGGTTTTTTTCTTTCTTCTAGGTTTTTCTCACTTCTGAGCACTTATGATACTGTAAATAAGCAGGTCGCACACTCGTGACTTCTCTTCAGTAGGGGTGAAAAAGAATTTACACAAACATTATGGAGCTGAGACTAAAACCTGAATATCTAGCTCTAATTTGACCTAAGTTGTATTTGCAGTAAGATAATATGTCATTTTGTAACACTGACTACTAACTATATGATAAAATTGATTGTGCTCCTAAGAGTTAGAATTTTCCAATACATCTTAAATTTATTGCAGGCATTGAGGGCAATGTAATATTTCATTTATAGACAAAACTGGTCTGAAATTTTTACATTCTTTAAAGTTACATTCTGCAGATTTAGGGCCTTTAAAATAGCATTCATTTCTTAAAATTAAAAACCTAACTTATATGAATATTTAATATAGGAAATGATATTTTATGTTTGGAATGCGTTAGTAGTTACCAATTATTTTATCATGAAGATTTGAAGCGATGTTCAGGTTAATCTTGGAGAGTTGGCGTGATGTAAGAGAGTCAGGGAGTCAGGTGAAAGCCAGTACTCAGTAGGATAGACGAGCCTCCGGGAGCCTGTAAAGCATGAGGCTGCAGATGGGCTCTGTAGACACCACAGATCCTCTGTGGTACCCACAGCTAGTGCGTGGTGCCGGGCAGTAACAGGAACCCTGCACTGACACCATGAGTTCCTCACGCCAGGACAGGGCAGTCACAATCCCAAACTAATTTTGGGCAAGCTGCCAGGTACTCTTACCACCTTTATCGATCTTCTTCTGGTGAAACCAATAAAATCTGTTGTGACTCACTTCAGCTATGTGTGGCGAACAAGGAAGCAGAAGAAAACACCTTTTGCAGGTCCTGCCCTGGGAAAGCAGTCGTAGGAGGAGGGAGCGGGGCTGCAGGGTGTACTAATGCCAGCGATGCTTAGGCACACAGACTTATGAGGAGCCTTCTCCTATAATATCATGGTTTTGTGGTGTGCAGGTTGAGCTTCTGCCTGCCTGTGATTTCCTGGGAAAAATATGATTTTTCCATATAAAATGTCAGTTTCTTTGGAGTTTCTTAGTTTGGCTCATTTGTTTGAGCTTCCTGCTTTATAGTCAGCACAGACACGAGCCTCTGCCCTGAGTTCAGAGAATTTGCAGTTCGGAGAGGTAAGCTGCTCCACCTTTAGCTCCTGGTGCAGAAACGTTTATCCAGATACAGCATCCAAAATGTGTTGTCTCTGTGGAAACGTTACCTGGCTTTGTACTAATGAGACAAGGAAAACAGGGAATGTTAGGAAGTCAGAAAGATTCCTTTTTTTGAAAGCCTTGTGTAAGGCAGCAGCAATGGTGGAAAAGGTAAATAGTATTCTACATGTATACTTTGGCCCTAAGCAAATTTTTGTCAAAAGTATGTCTTCCATTGCTCATCAATTTTTGCCTTATTTGAGCATTATTGTGTAGCATTATTTACACGTTTATGTAAATAAGCTTACTGATTAAAGCTGACACATTTTTTTTTCCTGTTAGATTTCTGATACTGCCTTCCCTTCTTCCTTCCTATTCCATTAATGAAAGGAAATTAATGGTCTTGGAATTCAGATCATACAGGATGAAGGCAGTATCATACCCTTGCACATTATCATTATCTATATCCATATATAGATATAAAGATTTTATTACGAGTAGAACTTTCTGATGTTCCAGAATTGTCACTGAGAGCTTTTGGTTAAAAAGGAAATAAAAGTAAAAGTGAAAATAGAAAGACAAAAGTTGGGTTTTGTCCTCTGATATCTTACAAGTAGGAGGTATGCATCTGGAAAATGACTGCCTTCTGAGGCCTCCCTCTGTTTAAACCAATCTTTTAAAATCGGTGCTTATACTCACTTTTGCTCAAATCTGGGAATAAAACCTGTTCTAATGATGACCGGTGATCTGCTTCTGTTTTTCTCTGCTCTTTTCTCTGCCTCCTTGCTTTCATATAAAGCCTTCTTCTAATGGAAAAAAATGGTCATCGTGCTATACACAGCTAGATTTGAAAAAATTCTGTGTGAAAATGAGTTCACTTTGAGACAATTTACCCTGTTCCTCTGTTTTTCTGTTAATGCCATGCCAACAATTACACGTTAGCCCCCTATCTAGCTGAGAGTCATCCATTAATTTTTTTTTATCTTAGGTTTGTGGGTTGGAAAGATACAAAAGATCTAGTGAATGCACATGCGTTCTCTGTAATGAAATGTGAATTGGACACAGATTAAGCAGAAATTTGTGTATCTGAATTCTGAGTAGAATTCTGAAGTGTACACATTTGTGTGCAAATCTGGGCCCTGAATGGTGCCTACATCCCATTTATTTCGGTTTCTTTGAGGTCTGGTGCTGTAGTTTTGACCCTGGCTAGCAAAACGCTACAACAACCACTCACTCACCCTCCCTCCTCCTGGGGATGGGGGAGAGATTTAAAGGGATAAAGGGAAAAGGTACTCGTGGGTTGAGATAAGAACAATGTAATAACTGAAACACAATAAAACTGAAAATAATAATTATAATAATAGTGATTATAGTAGTAGTCATATATACAACTATATTTTTATAGTTATATACAATATGAGCAATACATAGTGCAGGTGCTCACCACCTGATGACCAGCGCTCAGCACCTTCCCAGTTAGTGATCCTGGAGAAGAGAGGGTTCTGAAACCACAGTCCTGGGGAAGAGATAAGATCCCAAGTGTCAGAGACTGAAAGCTGACCAAGAGAGCGAGAGGACGCTGAGAGGGGGGTGACCTAGAGCAGGAGAGAGCGAACTTCCAGACAGAGCCTCATCTGTACACTGGGCGTGATGTGCATGATATGTAATATACCATTGGCCAGTTTGGGTCTCAATCCTAAACCTAAGGTGGAATCCTAGGCTAGTAGTTAGGGCTGTGCTCCCTCCCAGCTTCTCCTGCATCTGCAGACACTGGCACAGCAGAGAAGCTGAAAAGTCCTTGACTGTCCTGGCAACTATAAACATCAGCATGTTCTCAGCACAAAACCAAAACACAGCCTCACACTAGCTACTGTCAAGAAAGTTAACTCTGTCTCAGCTGAAACCAGGACAACTGGTTTTATGGTTTTAAATACTTTAGGTGACAAAATTAGTTGGTGTTTAATTCAGTTGATAAAGGGATCAGCATTATTCTTTCAGTAAGTGTCCTAGTCATGATAAATGAACTATACAAGGACTAGAACCTGTACGTGAGTGCCAGTGAATAATTCCCTTTTATTGGCCTGAGTCTAACCAAACTTATGTTGAAGTAAACCAAACATTTAATGGAAAACTTTGGAATTTAATGTGCAGCCAAGACACAAAGGATGCTTTGTATTTCACAGAATTTAACACCACCCATTGTCCAAATCTTCTGCTCATTTAACTTTTAGTATGTAGTCTCTGTTCCTGTTAGAGCAGGGACGACTGAAGTAGGTCCATGCGTAGTGATAACATGGTGCCTCACAAATCTAATGTATTGAAGTTTGCAGGATTGCTTTATTTTCCATCACTTACAGTTATGAGTGACTACTCTAACAAAGCAGACAGACTGCTTATTCTTAATGAATTGGTTCAGGAGACAACAGTGATGTAACTCATGATCTGTTGAAATCACTTTCTACAAAGCCAGAGCACAAATGTTGAACTAGTTGGGTATTGGTGGCTGAATACATCCATGGGAAGATGAAATGCTTTGCTGTAGTCCACACATTGGGGTAGGCTGCTGCTCAGTGTAGCCTTCCACAAAAAATAATTTAAAAAAAAATTAAAAATGTGTGTTTTGCATAGCTCAGAAGTAGCAGCCTTTGCTAGCATCTGCTGAAGGAAGCGGAGCATGAGGAAGATGGGAGGATGGTGGCACTGTGCCCCAAATTCCAGGGTGGTGTTGCCCATAAGTGGAGCAAGGCATGTGAGAGCACAAGATCATCTAAGTTGTGAATAGATACTGTTGTGTCTCATAGATTGGCACAAATGGTTTTGTTTCATTGGTGCCCATTTATGACTGTTGGCTCTGCTGTGCTGCATGTTCTGTTTGAAGGCAGTGTGTTAATACCATTGGTTAGAAAATTCAGACAAGTGATAAGTTGAACAGAAGTCAGATGGCCATCTTGAACAGTTGTTTTTAGGTGGAAGTGTGTTTTGGCCTGTTATTTAATGTTCTTTGTACAAACACGTAGCATCGAGCATCGTAACATTTGCATCTCCCAACAGTTCAGACTTTTTAAATGCCACAGTCTTGATGCAGATAATGATATCCGTGGAACAGCTAATGTCTGTGCTCCAGCAATCACTGTTACATCTCAAGATAACCTTTTCCCAGGAAAAAGAAATTTCATAATCAGGAGAGATGTCTTTCTCAGAATCAGTTAGCTATATATCTAGTATTACTGGGGCAGAAAGTATTATTGAATAACTGTAGATATGATTACAACCTTGTCAGTTTTGATATGAAGATATGTCTTAAGTTCTTCTCGGCAGTTTTTCTGGATCATACCCTTGTTCTGTGTAACAGAATTGTTATCCTCATGTCCCTGTCCCTTAATGGTCTTGATATCTAAATGGGATTATATAGCAGAAATTGAGATGAGTGCACTTTTGTGCCAATGGTTTGCAAGAGAATTGCAGTCTTTGCATCATGCCCAGTTTCATAGGAAGTTTATTTTTGCCATACTAAGACGACACAACTGTAATTGATTTAAGAAACCTGATTTTTTTTTAAAACTGGAAAATGTTCAGCACAAGGGTTTTTGAAGCCTGGTGTCCTCTCCCTAACAACTGAGAGCAGATGCCTAGGAAACAGTATGAAAACAAACACAGGTTGCACATTCAGAGAGACATCTCCTGCCTCTGCCAACAGTCAATGTTTTAGATTCACTGAACCAGAGATTACATCAGGATTAGTGCAGCCACTACAGCCATTTGTGAATCCTCCTTTGCTAGTGTAGTACCAAGGAAAAAGACCTACAAAAGAACCAGTAAGGTCAAAGTCTGTCCGGTGCATTTCCAGGATTACTCACAGGTGTAGGAATCTGCTGCCTGTGCTATGAGCACGTATTGTGGAAAGCTGTCCACCTTTTTCTATAATCTACTTTGTTATCACCTCTCTTTTATGCATATGGGTTTTCCTGTACTGCCTCTATGAAGCCGTATCTTCCAAATCACATTTTTCAAGAGGATTTGTATTTTCCTTAGTTGCAAAGTTTGGCTTTTGTAGTGTTTGTCTCAAGTACTTCATTCCCACTTCTGCCAATGATTTGCTTTGATTTTGGATGAGACTGATTATTCCACTTTGTGGAAACAGAGGTAATACTGTTTTTGTCTAGAGGAGAGGAGTTTAAAGGTTTTTATGTTTAAAGATACTGCAGTACTAGGTCCACATTATATCGTGAACTGGACAGTGAATAAAGCTTATAATACAGTGAGATCATGAGATATTGCTTGGGAGCCAGCTTAAATTTACCTAGTGGTGAAAATTCAGTACACAGCTGAGTAGCTTTGTCTGGCATTTCAGAAGTATACATCTGAAAAACATTGAACTTTTTCCTTAAACAACACTTCATTGCAGATTTTTTTTTTAGTAGAAGTAAGTAAAAGTTCTTTACGTCATATCTGTACTTGCAGAGAACTTGACTTTTATGGACTGATGGTTAAATATGCTCTAAATTTTCTTATGAGGTGTTAAACCTCTTCTCTTTCATGCTTTGCTCTCATTCTTAAAATGTAAAAAGCCCCTCGGTTCCACCAGCTTGCCCTGTCCATATTTGCCTGCTTACTCAACCTGGCATGCCAAAGTCAGTTCGCTGATTCCAGCTCTTCTAGAAACTGTTAAAAGAGCCAAGCTATATTTTTGCCTTGTAACATGTTGAAGAAATAGTGATTTATTGTGTTTATTTCCAACTTGAAGTATGGTGCAAGGACCTGGTTCTCATCAGGTTTTCCTCTGGTCTAAAGCACACACTAAAATGGGTATATGCTAGATGGGGCCCTGGGCAGGCTGCTCTAGTGGTTGGCAACCCTGCCGACAACAGGGGGGTTGAAACTAGGTGGTCTTTAAGGTCCCTTTCAACCCAGGCCATTCCGTGATTCTATGATTCTGTGTGCTAAACTACATGTTGTTTTTTTTTCCTGTGTCTTTGCTCCTGATTTTGGTCTTGGCAGGTTGAGAGCCCTGCAGGGAAAATTTGATAAATGCTTTACAAATCTTTAGTAAATTAGGCTGTAAGTTACATCAAAGTAACATTTGATTCATTAACTAGAAAAAGTATGGCTTGCTGCAGAATGCAATGGTGACTGTTGAATTAGATGATGGTTTTTATGCTGGCTACTATAATCCCTGGATCAGATGGATAAGCTATTACCCAACAGGACATGCATCTTAGAGAGCTGCGTAGTAAATAGCTCAAACTTGGACAGAAAGGTGTTGAAGATATTTTGGGGGTAAAAAAAGGACCCATTGATCAGTGAATACTTTTTTGATGCATTTAATCATTCTCATAATGCACATGGTATTAAATGAATCTGGCAGGTTTTATCTTGCAGATACAATGTGTAAAGAGGAAAGTACCTAATTCATTAAGGTGTGGGTGGCCTGAACTCTCACCAACAGGATGTACAAATGCTCATGTCTGCTAAGAACTGAAACCTTCAAAACACACACAGTGTGTCAGGGAATTACTGCAGCTGCTGTAGGTTGCTAAGCCACAGTAGGGAACTGCTATAGTTGCTTGTTTTATCATTTTTATTAATTCTTGAGTCTTTCCAACTGATGATCAAGCTAAGTTTTAGGAGTGTTTTTTTTCCCAGTGTGGACAAATATTTCCTTCTCTTGCTTTGAAGTCAAGGCAGTGGAGTCAATAATCAGAAAAAATGCAAATTATTCTCTTCATTCATTGTCCTCTGTGAGAAAAGATAAGGCAAAAAGCGTCTACAGACCCGATAGATTGAGACTTGTCTTTTAAAAGGTTGGTGAATTGCATGTAGTTTCATGAATTACATGTCTTTCTGTATGTGTGGCTTTGAGGCAAAATTTGACCTGTGATTTTGATAATTGGGCATCCAAGTGTAGTGATAGGTCAGAATAGAATTTAATCCAGATACTAAACAATGCATTTGACTGTGAATTACCAGACTGATGACTGTTTTTGTTCCAGCATTACACACTAGGTTTCTCTGAAGCTCTGCAGTGAAGAGAACGAAACCGGCTAGTCTTGTTCAAGTCTGACCATTTGTCAATTCTGATACACATAGTTGAGGTCAGGCTCTGGAACCTGTGACTGTTGTCTGTCGGCAGAGATGGGTAATAAAAGTCTCCAGAGGTGAAATGTGTTCCACCACCTGCAAGGACTCTAGTGACATCTCTCCAGTGCTATATGGATTATGTTTCTAGTGCTGTGTGTAGCATGATTATGAATTTATTTGTCATGGGTTTGTGTCACTTGTTGGGTTTCATTACATTACTCCAGATACAGAGATAGTTTGATACATCTTCCAGATCAGTTATTTTGCAGTTATTTTGTTGGCTTTTGAGTTGTGCGATGTATTGATTAAAGCTCCTTCAGAAGATCTTCATTTTCCATACATTACTGCAAGAGAAGATAATATTTTAGTGTGACTGCACTACCTACTAAAATAGTTTTGCAGAGAGCCAAGAAGAAAGTTTTGCTGATGGTTGCAAAGCATTTATATTCTGATTCCTCCTTTCCAAGAGTTACTCTACAAAGGCTGTAATTGTCCATGCTTGGTCTCTGCCCAAGAACAAGGGTTTTGTTGGTGTGAGGGGCGTTGTCTGTTTTTGTTTTTAGACTGAAGCCAGAATGGTTTAGTCATTATGCAGAGACGTGAGAAGACTAAATAAAACAATTGTCCCTGCTGCCATTATACAGAATTAGAAAAGTTTTAAAAGCCTAAACAAAAAATGAAAGTTAAAACTGAGGATTGAAAAATCCTTCCCTTGCAAGGATAGTGAGGTGTTTCTATTATGTTCAGCAGTGAGAAAACAATTTTTTATTATCTTGACAAATATGCTTCTTTTTGCTGTTGTATGTCTATGTTCCTTGTGAAATCTGGCTCAAGTACACATGACTGAGAATCATTCTCAGCAAGTTATGAACCTTACTGGTTTTGTGATATACTTACTCCAAGTCATAATCTTTCTTATGCACCTGGATTATGTTCTCTTTAGACCATGAAGAAAAACATATTATAATGAAGACTTTTGCTTGGCTGTTGGGCTGAGTACAGGGCAATATATGCACTGTGAGACCAGTTCTTTGATCATGCCTTCTGCTGAAGACCCAGGCACATTACTCCTTAGACATGTTCTTCTGAGCCATCCCATGGCAGCAGGACTGTGACCTTGGGAAGGGTGGTCCTTGAAGAACTGGGGAAAAGGTAGTCCCCCAAACATCTCTGTTCCTGTGGACCCTAAAGAAGGGATTGGCCAGGGATGTTTGAACAACCTCTGTAGGACAGGAAGACATTATGTCTGAAGACTGTGACTCTGTGATGACAGGTTTCCTAGGAATTATTCTTGAGCTTTCCAATATTTCCAAAATTGGTGAGTTTTCACAGTTCCCTAAGGGCAACCCCCTTGTCATCTCCTTAGTAATTTGTCTAATGGACAGAATTGATACAAAAAATGCCCAAAAGAGGTTCAAAACAAAAGCATACTTTCCCTTGTCCCTTTGTGTTTTCCTAATAGGGAATTTTGATTTTGGTTGGCATTTGTGGGGGGCTGGGATGTTGTTTGCTTTGATTCTGGGATTTGAGCTTGGTTTGAGAACTGTCAATTATAATTATTTGAGACAATTTAGTCTTAAAGCAACCTAGGAAGCCACGTGATCATAAATGATAGTTGCCTAGTTTCTTAAATAAGTCTATTCACAAAGATCTTTTAAAGATGTAATTTAAATCTTCATGATATATTCTTTTTAGTTCTCAAAATAATAATAATTTCTGTTTATAATACCAGTGTGTAGTTGTTACAGTATAGTACTATGCTCTGGATAGTATTCAATGTTTTTAATTGGAACAGCTTAAAGCATTTCACAAAATATTAATAATGCTTGCAATTGCCATCTTAAAATAAGTATTCATAGACCAGAGACATTGAGTCATTTTCCCTAGGTTACAAAAGAAGCTGGTGGCAGAGTGGAAATATAACCTATGGGTCCTGATCTCTGAGAAATTAAATAAATCTTCTAACACAGGCAAAGGTTTTTCACTGCATGGGAATTCCTTTATATGAAAAGGGGAATAGGATAGATGAGTAGGTTTTATGAGTGAGTGCTTATGGAATTATGTACTAATTTTCTTGAACTCTTTCTCATACCTTTTTTTTTTTAGTTATTTTTGAAAGAGTAGAAGTAAAATTTGCTATATAGGGCTGTATAAGAATGGTTATCTTCTGTATTTTTTTTCACGCTGGTATTACAAAAAATAAAAGTATGTGCAGTGCTTTTGTGGGCATTTGAATTGTAGATTAGTATTTAACTGTTCAGCTGCAACGATATCAAGCACTACAAACCAGGGCTGACACAAGTGATATGAAAATATAGAACAGTGCAATTTTTGCATCTCTGAGGAGATTCAAATCATTAGCCTGTGTAGAATAAAGTATATTCGAACAGCTATCAGTCATATTAGAATAGACACTTTTAATTGAGTCAAGCTTAGACCTTGAATATAAAAATGCTTTATTTCCATAACCAAAACTATGCTACTGTAGCATTTTTTTTTCTCTGTATGTGAGGCTTTTTCTGTAATTAGAGCTTTAAAAATGTGAAAGTTTGAATTAGTGTTATGGTTTCAAAAATTAACATTCTGCTCTAAATCAGCTGTGTAACTTAGATGGTTTTAGATCAGTTTCTCAAGAATCAGAACAACTTATTAATTAAGCTTCATATCACAAAAAAGCAATTCTATATTAAAAAAGGAAATAATGATCATGAAGAGATGATGTGTCTGAAGTTTCCTTTCTTATCTAGCACAGGGCATTTTATTCTTGGTTTCTACTCAGCAAAGAGAGGTGATTCCAATCCTTTCCATGGTCTGTACTATACTGAAATAATATTGATGTCTTTTGCATTTTGGAGGATGAGAAAGGTGCAACCCAACTGCACTTACGATCTTTTGCCTTTGCCATTGAAGGAAAGGTGTCTGGTGCTGTATTGGTTTCTAATGGAAATCTGGCACAAGTTCATTGCATCACATTGCTGTAGTGATACAGCAGGAAACAAAGACTATTTTGTAGCCCCCATGGAGAAAATAAGCTAGGAGGGTGCTCTGCTCGTCAGGTGCTCAGACCTGTGCTAATACTAATCTTTTTTCTGCTGCTAGTGATTTTGGAAAAAATGCTATTACTTCACCCTACTGTGGTGCTTTGTAAAAGGAAAATTACTGAATTTTAAAAATAAAAATATACTCAGTGGTGGCTTTGGTTGCTTTCTGTGGGGTTGGGCACTACTGAAAAGAAACTCTCTGTGAAACACACTCTGACTGGTTCTGTGCTTACTTTAGTTTATGAGAAGTGAGTTGTTGGTATTCAAATTTCAAAATCAGTATTCGTGCAGTGCTGCATGAAATGTTATAGATTGAATGTATTATGAGTAAAGCTGTCAGATCTACTATAGGAGAAGTAGTTACTGCTAGTTGCAAGGCACACTGTTGTTGTGACAAAATCCAAATGTTAAGTTGAATATACCTGATTTAGTGACCACTGATCTTTGGACCACCATCTCATTTGGAGTTTCCTGTATGTTTGTGGCCCATGTCTGAATAGCAGCTATTCTTTCATAGTCAAAAGAAGAAAGCATCACCAACAAACCAATTAAGACATACACCTTGGAAGAAAACTCAAATATTTAAGAGCAACAGATACAATGTTGCAGACAAGCATAAGGACAGGAGAAAGGGAGAATTTTACAACAGTGCAGTTACACTTTGAAGTAACTAAATTACTTTTTTCTTGCTGATATAAGAATACCTGTATGTTGATGTTCAAGCAGCTCATGATTACTAGGTGACCAATAATCCAGCTGGTCCAGTGTATAACATGTGAGTATGAATGTTTAAGAAGAAGTGCAGAACGTGTTAAGAGGTTTCTTTGGTATCTAAACTGGTTGAGAGCCTGAAGAATTGGCTTCAATAAGGTTTCCAAAATATTCTGGAACACTCTCCAGCAACTGTAGAAATTGTTATTTCTCTAAATATTGTGCCATGACCTAAATATCATTCTTAGTCTTTCTCTGCTTGATTGCTTTACTATGTGACAGGGAAATCCAAGGATTGGCTGCTTCAAAAAGATCGTTTTGCTTGATCAGGTTGGATTTGATATGTTCTTTGTTTTGTTCAGTATAGTTTTGTCATAGGGCTGCATTAAAATAAAGTGTCTGATCAGCCCTCCGTAGCCTGTGCTTTTGCTACACAGCACACTTATCATGTTTCTTCTAATTTTATCTTAAAAAATAATCTTTCAGTCTTTTAAGTCACTCTTTTTGAGGGAGTACTGCTATCACTCTATAATTAATCTTATACCCCTCCTCCCCAAACCCCCTTCGGCTCTTTAATAAATCGATTTTGCAATTTGAATTAAGCATAAAGCAGACTAGTTCTGTAGCTAGCAATGGATTTAAAGTTGTACTTTAATGTTGTGCTGAACCTTGGCCTAAATGAATACACTGGTTAAATCAGAAGTGTTTCTTAATTAGTATGCAGACACTAGTGAATCAATATTATGAATTTATTAGCTATTTTTGGATTAAGTTAATGAAATTACTGAGCATTTCATAAAAGACTATTTTTAAGATTTTTACTTTTGTTGACTGCCATTTAAGTATGTGGGGCTTTTTTCAGATCCTAAGTTTTTTTTTGCTCCTTGATGGATCAACAGCACATTTCAGAAACAAACTAGTGTTTAGTGTAGGACCCAAATCATACAGTGCTAAATTTTGGCATATAAAGAGTTCCAGAAAATAAATCCTCCACTTATCAAAGGCTATAAAATAAACCTTGACTGACCTTTAACTATAATGTCATAATCATGGCTTTATAGCAGATAACACCATATAAGATTGCAGATGAAATAATTTATGTTAAAACAATTTAGGGCTTTGGATCAAAACTATTCCCTTTGGTTCCAACAAGCCGCATGCTGTAGCAGCTTTGTTAATCTTCCAGTATATGTAAAGCACACCACAGTTTAAAAGTTTGCAAGGGATATGTACACATACACAAACAATAAAATTATTGTATGAATTAGGTGAAAAAAGTTTTATAACGTGGATTTGTTCGGATTACCTTTTTTCAAGGCCTGAGCTGCCTGTGCCGTGGGAGTGCCGTGGGAAATGAAATACGGTTTGGCTGGTGGGTCTTGTTCTCTCCCCTGCTCCCTCCCCTTTTTTCTTCAGTTCCCAGACGGAAACCTGAAGCGTTCCCAAATCCACGTCCAATCCCCTGGGAAAAGTTGCTGGGAGTCAGTTAACCTTCCAGTAAAACGTGGCTGGTCAGAGGCACTGACATCTGTGGCCATGACCTTGCTGTGAACCCTGTAAGGAGTCTGTCACTGGCTTTCTGCATTTCATTCAATATATGTGGCAAAGATTCGCTAATTGCGTTTGCTGGGCTGTGCTACCTTTAAAACACTGCTTTTACAAACTCCTTTCTCCTCATCCACTGTTTTTTCCCTCCTTTTCTGCAGTATCTGGAAAGTATCAAACTGATAGTTGCATACTGAGTGTGAGCTTTTGAAGTCCAGACATTTGGAATCTTGCTCGGCTTTAGTAGTGAGAATAAGTATGTTATTGAGAGATATTAAAGACAACTGGAGTCCCAATGACGTCAGGCCTGAAAAAATGATTATTCTATCAGTAGAACATTTAATTTCCGAAAATTAAATTATGCATCATTTCCAGATTTGTAATAAAATAATTAGTGCCTGCACTTTCTCATTATCGACTGGTTTGCTCCAATTTCTTAATATGAAAGGGGCTTTGTCATTTAGTGAGGAGTCATATTTTACACATTTTATTGTCTCCACTTCAGCTCCAAGAATTACATGTCTACTTGGGAAATGAATTCACAGTACCACAGAGGCTGGCAAACTTCCAGATTTTAATTGCGTACCAGTGAGGTTCAGGGCAGACTGTTCTTCCTAGGGTGGAGAAACAGAAAAGAAACAAACCTCAGTTGTGCTAAAGAAAATGAAAATCACCTTCTTGAAAAGAGTGTTCACTGATACATAAAACAAAGACCTGCATCGTAGTTGTCATTGCATAGTGGGCTCTGTGGCTGCATTAACAAAATTGTGGAACTAAGTAAAGTTGGAGCTGTCACAGTATTTAGCCAAGTCTTCCAGCTTTTTGTAACTAACTTCTTTTAGGCAGACTGAGGTAGCTGATGGGGAAAAAAGGGGCTTAAGATCAAAATACATGGCAAAAGTTGAGAAGGATGGGCTAAAAAGCTCTTTGGTAGCAAACTGGAGAAGTAGTCCTGAACACGTCAGCTGCAATGTAAAGGTACTGTGCAAGGAGGTCGAGTGATGAGATCCTGTTAAAGCCAAGGAATCTGGATTTTGATTTCTGGTTCCATGAGAGGCTCCTCTCCGTACCTGTCATGCCTTGTTTCTGGTGTCCTCTGTCTGCAAAGAGGGAATATTTTTCCAACTTTTGCCTGAAGATCTCTTCCTCTCTCTCTTTTTAAAGAAATATTTTCCATTGTGTAACTTCATATCATTGCTTTCATGTCTCCATCTTGTACTGTGCAGCCATCATGAAACCAAAAAAGCAGTGAGAATAACAGAGAGTAAAGGACGGGTGAAGGGTAAATACCTGAAGTGAAATAGTAACTGAAAGTGTAGGAAGTTCTTTGCAATTTATTGCCATCAAGCTGTCTAGAAAACATGTTATTTATTTGATACAGCTTCAAAAGCGATCATTGGTGTTTTGAGGAGGAGGAGGACTTTGTGTTTCACCTGCTGACACTACCATGGCAGCTACATAAGACTGCAGAAGGGAGAAAAAAGGAAAGAGCACAGTGTTGAATAGGCTCAAGTCTAGGCTTTTCTAGAAAGAGTGGTTCCACAAAGTGAAGCAATTCATAGGTGATATAAAAGCAAATTTTGTGCATGCTAAAAAGGCAGGTAGAGAACTAGTGCAGCTCTACTAGTAAGGATCTTTATTGTACTGTGCATGAATAGATGGAAAATAGCATGCTTGCGTTTGGATATGAGCAGCTTGGGAGAATGTGGACGAGGTGAGATGTGGTAACCAACAGCTGTAGGTGAGCTTGGCAGCTGGAAGGGTGGCTGGATTGGTGCGGGGGGGTCTCTGTTCCAGAACTTGTTTACTTGGAGCATGGACAGCCTGACATCTGGTTGTCTCCTAATGAAACTCAGAGTCTCCACTTCGTTGCCTCTCCTGAGCTTTCCTTTCATACCTGTTAATTGGCTTCTGCTAACATTTTAGCAACCCCTGTATTTTTCATTCTTCTTTTCATTGCCAGCCTGGTGAATGACAGGAAAGAGATCAGTACAGTTTAGCCAGAGGAAAAATATCTCCATGCAGTGCAACATGGGCACTAAAATATATTCACCAAACAAAAGGAAACATACTGCTTACATGATTTAAGATGTCTTTATCTGTCAACAATTACATGCCCCAATAGCTACTGTTTGATTTCAAGATACTGATAATATGCATGCTAAAATAGCTCTAGTTAGGTTTGTCAGATCCAAAACTTTGTAAGCCTTGCTATTCATTCACTAATGTTCACACTCACCAATGTTCATGCTCGTTAAATGTAACACTCATTAAAAATATATAATCATATTCATCATTTTAGTTATCCATCACTAAATCAGATTAATAGATCACCATACAATTTTACATTCTTTTTACAACTTAATGGAAATGATCTATTATTCAAATACTGAGCATTGCCCATCTGCATTCTTCTTTTTTATTTTTTTTTCTCCAGTTGAGTCCCCTGTTAATGAGTGAGAAAAAGAGCAATGCTGAGAAATGTATTTGGAGATCTCAAGATGTTACTGCCAAGACTCCTTGCAGGGCTTGGTCAGCCTTCTGAATCACTACTTTGTGCTTTTGACTTCTTGTGCACCCTCAGGTGGGGTGCTCCTGTTTTGGAAATGCCTCTGAAGGATCTCTGTGATTGGATTAATGGATACCCTTACTGTGCCTGATAACTTTTCATATTTCTTATTTTAATCAATTTTTTAAAAATGGCCTTGTGTCTTGGTAGTTTCTTTCCCATGAGAGGAGGTCTGTCTTAATCGAAACACTTCATTAAAGGGAATTTTTTGGTAAACATCTCATTCTTTTTTTTTGCCAATACTGCCATATAAATAACACATAGCATCATCACATATTTTTAAATTATGTGTATCTGGTGTAGTCAGGACGTTCGATGTTTTTCTATTCCAGTTTATGGTTTCTGAGCACACTAAGGAGGCAAAAGACAATATGATATCATACTTAACTTCAATATTAATCACAATAAGAACTAACTGCAAGCATATCCCTCACTGATTTGTTTCATCTGGGTTTAGCTCAAGCAAAACCTTCACTCCAAGAGATTTCTCCCTTTAGATTACCCTATCTGTCTCTGTTATTAATTCTAATTGTTTTTGTCTTGAACAACATTTCCAGAAGAGGTGGTTGCTGCAAACCAGTGTGTGGCAGTTAGTCCTTAGAGGACAGCCTCCGTCTCCCAGACCTGTCACCATGAAGCTTGGGAATAGGATCCGAAACCTTCTAAAAGTGTTAGCAGCTTCTCAGCTGCTGTCAATGATAAATGATGCAATTGTAGGAGAAACTCTTGGCAATCTGTTCTCCTATTCATAGCCAGCAGTGCACTAGCGGATATACAGGCTGCCTCAATTCCTGGGCAGTTCGTGTCGTTCAGTGCACAGGGATGAGCAATACTAACCAGAAGTCAGAGTTTCACAAGAAATTGCTGAGGGAGAGGGGTGAAAAAAGGGTGAGGGGGAGGTAAGTCTGGGTCCAGTCACTGCAAAAATAATTGCTTTCCAGCACCTGCAAAGGCTTGTATAGCTCATGATGAATTTTGTCTCTCTGTAGTGGTTTTTGTGTGTGTGTGTAATTTCTTTGGCCAAGGACTGACAGGCTGTACACATAATATATTATTTTTAAAATGCCATTTAGTAGATCCAGCACATTCCCTTTTATTCTTTTGTCCTCCTTTACCCTTCATTTTGCTCCTACACTTGATCCTATTTATATTTACCAAAGAGCTGCTTGTTGAGGCTACTGTAGCTAGGTGGACAGCGGGGACACCTTTTGCTTGTGTGCTTCCCTCACTCAGCCAGTGCCCAGGAGTGCTCCCAGAAGCGGTGTGGTGCCCTCCTGAACCTGCTTCCCACTGGTCTGATGGTCTCAATTGTCTGTGTGTGGAGCCAGGTCTTCAGTTTTCTGAACCTGCTCTTTTCCTCCTGCTTTTCCTTTTTCTTTCTACCTTGTTTCCCGAGTCTGCCCTCTGCCTTCCCTCCCGAGCTGCCCCCCGAGAATTGCTGTTAGGGGGAACGGGTGCAGGCTGGGCTTGCCGCCTGTGAAAGGCTTTCACAGAGGAACCTTGGGTAGGAGGCTGAAAGGTGAGAATTGTGTTCTTTTTCCTTTGTAAACACTTGAACAAAACAGCTTTGACAATGAAATAGGCCTTCAGAAGTGACACTAGAGGTAAAAGTGAAAATTTTCCACAATGTAAAAAACATATCAGGCAACATGTGTATTAATTACAAGACAGGAAACAAAGAAACCCATGAAGTTCACAGTTTTTTCATTCGATAATAGTAGCTTTGTGAATTGCTGAGAGAGAAGTGTTGCCATGCTGGGAAATCATCAGATTCCCCCATGCTTACCTTGTATCTGTAAGGCAAAACCAGCTTCACTTTCTGTGTTTATCTAAAGCTTACTTGCTGCTGCTGTAAGAGAAAAAAAAAAAAAAAAGAGTGGATCTGAGTTAATCATCACTCAAAAGTGAGGTGTTTTAATAACAGAAAAATAAAGAAAATAAAAATAAAGAGAACAACAGTATATCCTATATCAATATTTCAAACATTAAGCAAACGTATTTCATATTCGTACTTTCCAAATCATCCATTTAGCAGGAGATTTTTTTTAATGTAAGTCCAGTTATGCAGTGAGTTGGGTTTGTTTGCCTGTTGTACAACATTTGATTTCGCCAGCGTGTTTCCAGCTCAGAAAAAAGTGATCAGATAACCTGTACAGGTAGGATGTGAGCAATTTGTAATGACCTTTCTAAGTGTTTGGACAGGCTCTTACATTATGAGCATTTTCTTCTGATGTTCAGTGGTTTGTTAAGATTACTATTTACATTTCCTGTTTTCGTCTCCCTGCCTGCTAAGACTTCATATTTCCTTCTCAAATATATATTTTCTGTATGTCCTTGTGTCTTTTTCTGTCTTTTTTCCCTGTTGTCCTGGGTTCAGCTGGGATAGGGTTAATTTTTCACAGAAGCTGGGAGATGGGCATAGCCAAAGGGATATTGGATACCATGCTGAGGTCATGCCCGGGATGTAAGGGGAAGCTAGCCGAGAGAGGGGTGGGGGGCCTTTGTGAAGCGTCTTGGTGGTGAGAAGGTTTCCATCATATCAGTCTTCTTCATTGTATTCTATATCTTGTCTTATTATTATATTCTTCTTTTTCTTGTGTTCCGTCGTTACCTCAACTCAGGAGGTTCCACTTTTTTTTTTTTTTTTTTGTACTTTCTCCCATCTTACTGGGAGGGGGAAAGGTGATTGGGGAGTGGGTGTGTGGTGGCAGCCCTGACCCAAGACACCTGTCCTTCCTAATCTGAATCCCTTTGTTCTCTTCAGCATCAAATAGCCTCCCTGCATCCTCACCCTGACTCTGCAAAACCTTTCAGGAGCAATCCTCCTCTGAGATCCCCTAATGTCAGAAATGAAACAAAATAGCAGAAGAAAGAGCCCAACTTAATGACAAATGCGTTTTTCTGAGTTTCAGTATTTAGCCTGTGTTGTTTAGCTGGGGCTGTGTGCTTTGTTCACATGGTAGAGACACTTCCTTGGAGAACTTACAGGCTGAAAAGCACCACTGGAGAAAGCAGTTGGTTAAAGATGTTATCACGTGCAAGCATGGTATATTGGACAAAAAAGCCCCTACTAGAAAAGAAAGATTTTTTTAATAGTGTAAATGGCAGTAGTGAGTCTTCAGGAGGGATGTGAGCAGTGACAAATCTGTAGAGGAATCATTTGCTTAAGAGAGCTTCTCATGTGTAAGGGGCATGGGAAGGAGGGGAGGGAAGTCCCATTGTTGGTAGAGGAGGCAGGCAGGGGAGCAACTTCATGAGAGCTCAGGACATTTTCCTGGACTTTCTGCTCCAAGTTCAATAGAGCTTCAAACTGACATGAAGAATTTTGGATGACAGTCTGGCCTTTTCAAAAGATGAAGGGGTTTGTATGCTTCTTAAATATTTAAAGAATACAGGGAGCACTTTGAAAAGACTAAAGCATTGAACTAGGCAATTAAAAGAGAGAAGATTCTGCTGAGGCCTTTTTTTTTTGAAGATGTAGTGGAGGGGTAAAAAACTGGCTGGTCTGAGTGCTTAGTACACAGAGGACAGCAGATAGTAATTGCTTAAGCAAATGTGTGTTGTAAAAAAACGTGAGCAGTGCAAAAAAAGGCCAGTGTTTCCAATTTGTCATTGAGAACCTGAGTACAGTTGTGCATGTTTTCATTAGACATCTGTGCGCTTGCATGGCTGTGTGTAGTACCCCTCTGTACAGCTGAAATAAGGACCCTTCCACTGTCATTCTGCAGTTATGTCCTTCAGCCTCTGCCCATCCTGACATTGAGAACTGATGGGATGTGTTGTGCTCTGTAGGTTTTTGAAAACTCACAGATTTTTCGTGGCTGAAAATCTCTCCTAAGAAGTTAGTGATAAGATTTATCAGTCATCAACCACTGCATCCCCACCCCAACACAAGGATTTTTGTCCTGAATTAGTAGATCGCTGATATAGCTAGTACCTGTAATGTGCTTCAGAGATGCATAAATGGGAAAGGCATAGGCCATTCAATAGTGGGTATTCACGATTGAAAGAATACTAGGAAAATAATTGGCTTCAGAAGACTTTTGATTTGTGATTAATTATTCACAGCACAATTTCTCTAGCCCATCTTGGTGTTACACTTTAATCTCTTCAATTTGTCTGGCCTTAGTTGGTTTTATTTGTAAGTTCATTAAAATTAATCTTTCTGAAAAAGAAGTCTGTCTTTGAATATAATCTTGCTTGTGCAATGAATGTGGACTGTTTGCTTTGTTACGTGCATATATATCTGGGGGAACGACATGTGAAAGGGTGGTCATGTGGGTTAGATGAATGTGCCATCGGTTGTTTCCGAGTATAATATATTATATGGCTTCCCTTCCACAAGACAATGGAGCATCTGTGTGGATGTGTTCCACATGGCAGCACTGCCTTCGCATAGCTGTACATTTTTTGAAAAAGATAAAAAACCACAACTGTGAATGGCTTCCAATTATTTGTAAGTGAACTGCAAGTGTAAAGCCGGTGTATGCTTTAGGTGCTGTGTTTCATTTCTTAGTCCACATTATGTGCATGTGCTTGCTGCTGGTATCTTAGGGTTGGGGTTGCACAAGCATTTTAGTGACTGGAAATTCCTCTGACGCAGAAGGGGGCAGCTTGTTTCCCTCTCCTTCCCCAGCTACGGGCCACTCGTACCTGCATCATTGCCTGTGCGGGCGCTTGTGTTAGTGCAGCTGCAGGGCAAGCGGGGCTGGCCAGTGGCTCTGGCAAGGGGAGCAGGTTGCAGCCAGGTTTTTTCCTGCAGTTTCTTGCTCTGGCTCACTTCTCTTTCCAGAGATTTTGGTACAAAGGTGGGAGCAGTGGCCTGTGGCAGGGAAGCAGGTCTATGGGAGGCACATGTACCTGCTCCTGGAAGCATCAGAAAGCAGCGCTCTGTTTAGAGAAGTAGGTCAGCATTGTGGTATGTCAAAGGCAGCTGAAGGGATGGATAAGATAGAATGTTTAGGACAGTATTAATGCTACCAAATTTAGCCATTAATCAGGGTTGATGCATGGTTTGCTGGACTGGTATTTTAATATATTGGTTGACAGAAAAAAGTGAAATACTGTTTGGCAATTTTTATATTCTCATTCTTACATCGCCTCTGGTGTATTTGACTGGAAAGTGGCATAGGATCCCCTCTGATTTGGGATTTGCCATGTAGTCTGTTATATACTTATTTCCTTGAGTTTCATGAGCCTTCTTTTGATCTTGTTAGAGGTATTTCTGTACCCATCAGCAGATACATTCTTGATCAGACATCAGTGTTTCATCTGAGCCTTTCTCAAATTTATAATGATGCTCTGCTAGCTCATATTCCAGGAGGAGTAAGTATCACCTTGGTTTAGTTGCTATGAAATTATTACTTTGTTTTTGTCCTCTGTATAGCTTTTAAACATACTTTACGGCTCAGCTGAATATAGTTGAATTTGTTTAGCCCTTTTTTTTGTGAACAAAATAATAAGCCAAATTAATATTTCTTAATTAGCAGTCCCTTGTCTTTGCTGATAAAAGTCACTTTGAAAATTAATCCAACTAAGGTTGCTATAGTGCTAGAGATACTCCTTAGGTATTTCTGTTCCAAATGTTCCCCCAGGTTTTATCATTGATACTTGGAATGGCTCACAGTGGATGTGGAAGAGTTTGGGGTTTAAGTTCTTAAAACAGCAAATCTGCAATTTTGCTGTTGGCTAGTATGGACCAGAAGCAAGGGAAAATAGGGCAGATGTGTGTAACCAGCATGAATGGAGATGTAGCACACGGGTGGTCATGCTGTTAGGCACTCTGTTTGCAGCCATCTCAGTCAGGGATCAGTTTGCTTTCTTCTTGCGTTTCACGTCTTTACTTGACGTGAAGGAAGAAGGGAAAATGTAATGCTTTCAGGGTTCTGTGATAACGAACCTCACTGCAGAGCACCCTGCTTTAACCGCTGACACATTTTAGAAGAGAGTTTCAGAATTGCACAAAGACTGACTTTTTGTGTCAGGTCCTAAAATCTGAAAGCACTGGTGAAAGCCTCACCACTCTGGGGTGATGAAATATCTTATGGAGTTAAGGGGATGTTTTACAGATGAAAGCAAGAAGTTGGAGCTGTCTGAGAGCTTCTAGTGATCAGCTGAACCTGAACAGGGGACAAGTGAGGAATCACAAGGTAATAAGGGTGGTATGAGGGGTTTACTTGCAAGACACAAGACAGTGCTGTGCTGTGTGGTCAGCTTACTTCTTGTTCTGTTCTGGGAATTTTAAAAGTGGTTTAGAGAGACAAAGTGGCCAAGCCTGAGGTGAAGTGAATTCATGCCAGTAGCCTTCCTTTTGGATAAAACTTAAGGAATCCTGGAGAGAAGCAGATAACATCCAATGGAGAGGTGCTAGCCTTTACCAATGGCTGTACTGAAAGCAAACAGCCCATAGCAATGTGTTTTACAGAGGGATAACATGATTTAAAGTGTACACAGAAAAAAGAAATGGGTGTTTACGTGTGGTCACATGTTTATCTATGTCATCCGAGTCTTTGATCTTACAGGGTCTCCTTTCATGAGATGAAAACACTACGTGATAAGAATTTGAAATACTTGTTTTGCCTGTCAGGAGTAAGTGCCATTTAACTCTGAGCTGAGATTTGAGACCTCTTCCCAGAAGAGCTATTCATTAATTTTTGCTGGCAAATAACACTTGGAGATTTACATGCAGGACATAGCACATACTTTCCTCTTCTTCCTGATGCTAAAATTAAAGTTTGTAGCACTGGGGGGCGGGGGGGGAAACACAAACCTTAAACCTTCTTGAATTTAGCCCAGTATCTATCTCAATATTAATTTCTTGGGAATTACAGATACTACCACAGTCATATGGGACCACAGATTAATCATAACATCTTTTTAATTTTGGAGTTTGATTTGATAAGATGCCGTACCTGGTGATTGCTTCGAAAAATACTGTCTGTATTTGGAACACCAGCACATTATTCCTAGTGTTCTGCTCTAATAGGAGTAGAATTTAACTTCTCAGAGGCTTGCCTTAACTCTTAATTTTTTAGCTTCCAGAAGCTTTGCTGAACTTGAGATTCAGAAAAGAAACATGGTATTATTGGTCAATGCATTGTTTTGTTACAAAATATGTTATCATCAGCTCAGCTATTTACATATTACCAATATAGAGTTAAGCAAATACTTAACTTCAGATGTACTTGGTTTGCCAGTTGCCATCATGGAGAAAATATTCAGTTGACATATTCAGAATTTATCAAATTTAAGGACTTGCTAATGGCTAATTGAAAGGGTTTTTTTTTAATTTTTGTGTTGCTTGTGTGGAGGTGTTGCAGGTGCATGGAGTCTAGAGCTTGCTTTAGAAGTCTGCATTAGCCTGTGTCTAGAGTTAAACTTGCTTTGTGTGTGAATATGTTAGCAGTATTTTCTTATGATGGCATATTTAAAAAAAAAAAAACAAACAGAAAGCTGGAAATCCTTGACTAGCCAGAGATTAATATTCTCCACAGAAATTCTGTCTCTTTGGCCTACAGATATTGGGTGGTAGAAGGATGGTGGCTGATACTCCTCTGGTCAGTGGCTTCATCTTGATTCACTGAGTTTCTCCCTCTACAAATACATAGTGTGTGAATCACTACTCACCATGTGTCCCAACCGATCTGGCCAATATTGTCTCCTTCTTCCAAATGGGCTGAAATTGGGCACTCAAATGGAAACCTCTATTCACAATTTACGATGAAAAAACTAATGAAATGCTTCATTAATCGTGCAGTTTGACCTTCATTCCCACTGTAATGAAGACTGAGAGGCAGCATTAGCTGATCTGAAAGGTTTAAGCATTTGGAATTGATCTTGAATGGGATAAGGCCATCAGTGATATGATACAGGATTACCAAAGGCTTAAAGAAGTAACTCATGTCTTATAGTTGTGTTAACATAAAAATTGGTCATAAATAGTACTTCTAGGTAGGGTATTTAAATTTTGTTATTGAAATGCCTCTCACTGCTGGGAGTTTTGTCTGTTTGCTGAGAAACTTGGGAAGGCTGTTTATTTTGACTATCCAGTATTTTATTGCACTGCTTATAATGCTGCAAATGTTAGCAATGCCAGCTGAGACAGGATTTTTTTTTTTAATACCTGTAAAATAAAAATACTGCTGCTTTGTGCAGAGTTTCATCCATCAGTGTTGGCAGCATTCTCCTCTTTGTGCCAGATGACCCTAGATGCAAATCCTGCTTGGAGACATGGACAAACTCTAATCGTCTCAACATCTTGACATGATGTCTAGTGTTTCAGGTGAGATGCTGAGCCATACCCATGCTTGAAGTACAAATTCAGAAATTACAGGCACAGTATATGAAAAGTGTAGAGGAATTTAGGGTATGGTGTAATTTCTATTTTTATTTTCTGATATTCCTTTCACAACTTTTATAATTAGGATGGAACCTCTATGGAAACAAGCATTGGTATTCAAAGGGCTTTCCATTATAAGTGTCCCCATTAAGTAAATAGAGGTAGGAGTCATAGCAAAGCAATTTGTTGTTTAGCTGTATAAAACAGCAGTGATTTGTGCTTATTGAATTTTAAAAGAGCGCAGAAAAGTTAGAGCAGAATTTAGGAAATTGCTATGCAGTTCTTGTTCACTGTTACAAAAAGTTGAGTGATGCATACAAATAGCACTAATTAATTTTTCAGTAGGAAACCAACACTTCATGCATACTGATTCTTCCAACACTGGCATGAAATTTGTTACACTATTGCTATACTGGGAGCAAGAAGCATTGCTGCAGGAAATTATAATGTGTGTAGTAAGGTGCTACATAATCAGCACTTCTTGGATCTGCAGTCTCATTGACTGAAATCATTAAAAATGGGAAAATGTATAATTCTGGTTTTACTTGTTACTTTGAAAATGTATGAAATTGAAATGTAATTTTCTGATTTTTTGCTTCAGGTAAATTAGACTATGATCAGTCTATAACAAATGGAAGGATTACTGTGGGCCTTGAGTCAGGGTTGATGGCAAGCTCTAGGCAACGATAGTGTTTAAATGAGCTGAACTTGTTGCTTTTCAAATGATATATGTCAGTAGGACAAGTGTAATGCAGTATTTTTAATAACAATAAGACTTTGTGGTTTTGTAGAATTCTGCTTAAAGATCTGTAGAGTTCCTTTCCTCCTGTTTATGAATGAAGACTCAATAATTTTTTCTTCTATCAGACTCCAGTATTCAAGATAATAAGCCTTAAAAAACCCTAAGAGGTATTTAAGGGCTGCAGCTGCTAATTCTGCTTCTTTGCGTTTAACTTTTTTCAAATACAGTGAAAAGCAGAAACCTATATGAAGTTTCTATACAGCAGGAAGCTGAACTGATAATTCTGATGATAGGGAGAGTAAATTTTCTGAAATGTTTTTGTAACAAAAATGTGTTAAAATAATAAATGAGTCATGATATCTAAAACTTCAGGTCATTGAGGCAGTGCCTCTGCACATCCACTATGGATTTGGCCTGTTAGATTCTTTTCACCTTCATGAGAAGGTGTAAAATTCGCTGCTAGAGGATAGAATATAAAAATATTGGTACAGGACTTCTCACAATCACTGTCACTTTGCACTTCCCTTTCATATGGCTCTACATAATTTTCCTGGGAGAACAGTACAGTCTACAGAACTAGAAGTTGATGGGGTTCACACGTTGCACCAAAGAAAGTCTTTCTGTGGTTCTTGTATTGAAATAACTTGAAACTAATGTAGAGTGGGTGTTTATGCCTTTATGAATTGACTAAATTGTGTTTGTGGCTTTGCAAAATGTCTAAATTACAGTCCACGGCTTGACTGCAGCCTCTGGGATGATTTGTCCAGACCTGGAACAATTGGAAAGCAGTTTTCTTCCCCTGCCCATGTTAGAGTGCTTACTCTGCAAGCTGCTGCTGTGGTTGCATGTTTCCCAACAGTGGGGTGACTGGTCATTGATACATACTCCAGGTGATATTTGGCTCAGCACTTGAGGATGTTGGACAGTCTGACCATAGAATGGAACAACAGAATTGTAAAATTTTTGATGTTGTTGAAACAATTACTGTCAATTTCACTGGATGCAAGCTCAGGTATTAGAAATGTAAAGGATGATAAAAACTTCAGGGTTAACATTGTCAAAAAAAAAAAAAAAAAGAGCTATTTCTAGCTCTCTCCCAGCCTTTCTTTATGTCTTCTTTAGAAAGTTCTCCTGTTGCTTAATAGGCAGATATGGAATTGTTTGGAATATTTCAGAAATTTCTTCTGTAATTCTCTCTGGCAGTAGCAATTCATCCTGCCAGGGAAAGGGCTGGAACAGTTTTCACCAAGCTGATGTATCAGGACCATTCTTAAGTACTGGTGTACATTGCTGCTGTGAAGCTGTGGGAGCAGCAGGGAATTTAATTTCACAACTCTGGTACTCTAATGCATAGCCAAGGCCTTTTTAATAGGGCAAGACCTTTCCCCAACTGGAAAAATTTGAGCCAAACTGAGAATTAGCTAAGTGTTTCTAATGATTTTTCAGCCCTACCTCCTTTGTAACAAAACACCCAGCTGAACAGACTTAATGTATAATATTACATTTCTTGATCTGCTCTATCAATTTTTTGGGTGAATTACATAATTAAATGACTCATTCATTCTTTATACTATTCATAATGCAAACTGCTCTGTGGTGGTGGGGCAGAGTTTCTCCTGATGTAAATAGAGTTCAGTGGGAAGAACAAGATTCAAGTCCCCTTCTTTGAAGAGACAACAGAAGCTTGTTGCTTTTTAATTGGACTGTGTTCATATTAGAATGATACAAGCTCAGAGTAGCACAATTTCTATCTGAAAGAGGAAAAGGAAAGCACTCCAGCCAACCCAAAGGTCTATTGTGAGATGGTAAGGATGGGGTAAGGTAACGCTGTTGAAAGCGATATTTTACTGGTAATGCTAGAGCATGAGATATTGAGCTTGCAATAAAAGTCATCTGAAGAAATCAAATCTGTTTTATAAATAGAATTTTATTGGCATCCCAAAGCTTTTGATGAAAGTAATTATTACAGTTAAGTAAAAGAGGGGTACCGTTTGTAAGAGAGGGGAGGGTTTGTTTTGTCACCTCTTACTAGATCTTGGAATCTGTAGCCTGGTGGGTTGATCGTTTCCCTGTCCCTCCCTGATTGAGCTGTATTACCAGTTTTATGCCTCAGTATATTTTCTGTTACTATGTTTTAAACCCCCTGTATGAGATCCTATAGTTGTCTGACAGCCTGTTCTATATGTTGTACAGACAGGTCTTTGTGCAGAATGAATCCCTCTAATGCCTTTTGTGGCCAGCTTTCCCCCTCTTTTCACCACGTGTCTCCTTTTACTGTGTATGACACTTACCCATACTGTCTGATCTGTTTCTTTTAGACTTCTGTCACCTAGATTCTTCTCCGCAGTGTCTTGTAGCAGATGATTACTAAGGTTATTCTTCTTCTATGCTTTTTTTTCGTTGTAATCTAGGCATTTCTCTATAGTGTACAGTAGATTATCTGAAATACCCATGTCACCATGTCTCTGTATTTCTAAATAATTAACAGTTCTATTACTGCTTGTGTTTTTATTAACTGTAGGTTTATATTATCAGTAATTTTTTTTTTGCCTATTTAGCCTCCTTCTGAGTCTTTGATCAGCTTTAATATTGACCACTTTTAGATTCAGGCTATTACTCCTTTTAGTTCTCTCTTCTACCATTGTAAATAATCCCTTACCAGAAGGGATTATTCTTAAAAGGGGTACTCTCACCTTTCCTCCAGGTATAAATGAAGCATTCTCATTCCCTCTCCTCTGGCATTATCTTTACAACCCTTTCACTGTTTTTCTTGGCTACTTTGGATTCTTTCTAATTTATTAATGTCCTTTTGTAATAAGTGTCCAAAATAACATACAGTGCTTTAAAGCACAGGTGCTAAATAATTTATTTTCTATGAATAATTTAGTCCATACTGTGCTAATGAACTGATCCAGCCTTCACAGATACATCAATTGTTCGTGAGTTCATACGCCAAATTGTTTGTGCAAACAAATTTCAGGTGATGTGATCTTGAATAGTTCAGCTGTTTACTTTTGGTGGTGTATGACTATAAACATAAGGTCTTGTCATAGCACAGTCTTCCTTAGTTAAATTGGTGCAAAGGGTTTATATCTTAAGAGGACTGTAATGTGCTCTTGAGTTTTCGTAGTGTTACAAGTTCAGCTCATCAGCTCATTTGCATCAATAAAATCTATGCTCTTAGTCCATCACAAATGTGAGATGAGAATTTTGCCTCCCTTTCAGATAAACAGGTTTAATCTAAAGCCCTGACTACAGCTGTTAGTGCTCATGAGTTTTCAGCACATACATCTGTATTCTTGCTGGCATGTCTAAACTTAATGTGCCCTAAATGTATTCCTAAGCAGCTTCAGCTAAATTGATATAAATACATGGTTTAAGCTGAAATGAGAGGAGAGAAAAACACCTTTCAGAAGTGCAATGCAGTTCTGCAATCAGTCCTGTTGTGTGCCAGGACCGTAAGAGTGAAATTTGTCAGCATAAGAAAGTAGGATTATAGAGTGCCATTCAGTTAAAAGAAACCAAGCCAGGCCTGTTAAAACAGGCAAATATGGGAGTTATCACCAGAATCCTAATTATCTGTTCCAGTAATCATAATCTGAATCCTGTTCCAAGAATTAAAGCAGAAGCAACATCTAACAACATAAGCATAGCCTTTCACAGATTGAGTGTCAAGAGTAAAATCTGAAGTGGTTTATTTCATGATTATGTAATTTTTAATATACAAGGTTTAAAAAAAGCATGTTGCTGGGACCTCATCATTTATCAGTGAGTCAATGAAGGATAACGGTGCGTTGTTTTCTGTTATTAATCTGCTTGCCACAGTCAGTGGGACTGGAGACATTGAATTTTGACAGGGACATTGAATCCTGTAACAAGCTGTTATAAGAATATTCTTAAAATTATTTAACAAGTAATTTGTTATTTTGACTTCGTATTCAATGGCTTAGTTGCCAGGACTGCAAGGCATTGTGTCAAGACCGTCTTTCTTCTTCTATGCTTTACTGTCTGCCTCAGGTTGGGTGATATGGATAATGTAGTGATACAGATACATAGTAGTACTGAAATTCTGTATTAGTTTAGCTCTATAGATTATCTGTATTTTTTTTATTCAGCTGCTCTAAATAAAAAAAACCCCAAAATATCAAACTATGTAATATATCTGAATTTAGAGATAAAGTATCCCTGATACTGTATTCTGAAGGGAAAATTCAATAGACTTTGGTCCTGAACATTAGATCTCAATGAGGCAAATCTGTTGTAATTCCTCTTTCCTGTCTATTGTTTATCCTCAAAATGAAACATAATTTTGTTCTTGGTTGCTACCTCTGTTTTTAGGATTTCTCAATTAAGGAAGCCATTTTATGATACACTTTAAAAGTAGTAGAAAAATTCTGTCACATCCCTCACAAATAGTTATAGGAGAAGGCATTTTTTTGACTGGTGGGCTGATTTTGACTTCTAGTAAAAAAATGAGTTGCAGCCACAACTATGAAGGCAATATTCCCAGTTCCCGTAAGTGCTCTTCTGTTGTATATTAAGGACCTGAGATCTGAAAGATTTAGTAAGGAAGACTATAATTCAGAATTAATAGAATATCTGGAGTTATGTCAAGGTATTTGATTGGCTAATGTACAGCTTATTACTTCTTCTTTAGAGTTCATTTAAAACACATTGCTTCAAAATAGCTACATGTCTATCACATTAATTTTTTTTTTGTGACAGCAATCAGGTGAGTACAAGTAATTTCTGTGGAACTGATTGTCAGCAAAGGCTAAATGCCCCAAGAATTATCTTGTGTCTCGTGCCTGAAAGAGGTGTGGGTAGCTTAAAAACTTGAAAAGGTGTTGGCAAGTACACAAAAGTCTGCTCTAAGGCATAAAGATGAGAAACCATATCAAAAGAAACGTGTGGGACAGAGTATAAAGAGGTATTAATATTTGGACCAAGAGGAATTAAATAACTGAGAGCTGTTCAACAAATACTTTCCTGAGAAACTTTGGGTCGCTGTAGTGAAAACCAAGCATGTCGCACTGAATTTTAGTACAGAAGCATAGGTTAGCTTTATTATGATTTGACAAAGAGAAAAGCAAAGAAAATTTCAGGAGAAAAAAGGTGAAACTTTAAAGTATTCAGAAATGGCAGAGGTAAAACAGAGCAATATTTTGAATCCTTTCATAGCTATTTGAGATTTAGAAAAAACACTTCAAAGATTTGCTTTAGCATCTCTGTGGTGGCATGCAGCTCCCAGCACACTGGAACTCAGCTTTTTTGGAATTCTTTGTGTTTGATTATGATAAAAATACTTTGTGTTAATGCATAGATTTGTTACCAAGATTATTTGGCAATCTAGTGTAAATAACTGACAGAAAATTGGGTAATTTACTTGTGACAAAGTGATCTTCCACTTTTTGCCCACTGGGCCCAATAATAAGTCCCTATAGAGTGTTACTGAGTTCTATAGTCCCTGTAGAGTGTCATTTGAAGAATATTTTAATTACAGTTAAACAATGACTTTCAAATGTGAAATGACAAGAATGTGAGACTTTCCCCCTGATTAAGTAGAATATTTAGTTAATACCTCCATGATTATCTTTTGAAGATTTGGTGATATGTGGGTTATTTTCACAACAAAGTCTTTGAAATCTTGTACTGATTATGTTACGCAATAATGAATTGAGAATAACAAATACTAGCATCTTCTGTAGGAAAACAAATTTATCCATTTGTTATTTCTACAATATAAAAAAGCAAATTGAATCCTTCAGATTAAATAGATGTTAAGAACTCAGTTCAGGAAAGCACTCAGGAGGGCTTAGCATGATCTCTTCAGCTTTTAGTGATTTCAAAATCAAAGCAACACCAAAAAACATTTAATTCTCCTAGAACTACATGCCTTGAAGGCACCAATGGGCCTTGGTGGCCTCTACCATCCCCTGCCCATGGTTCGGGGCCCCATTTCAGTTTAGCCTGGTACCATCAGCCGCTGCCTGAGCCACACCATGAGCTCTCCAGCTCTGGCACCGCGTGTCCCTGCCTGGCCATGGGCAGACCCCGACACGCAGGCTGACTTGTTGTTTAGGCCTAAAACTTACCTCATCACCATGACATTGCCTTATGATTGGGACTCGTGGTTGGACCTGGCCGCCATCTGCGGTCTGTCCAGCTCACTTCACTTGGTGGGCCCTGGTCAGTGAGGTTCTTGTCCTGCTGATCTTGTCCTTCAGGGAGCAGTCGCCCCATGTTGCTCCTTGACAAACTAAGGATAATTCCATGTATTTTACAACACTAAGAATTACCTCTGCATGACTTCAGACACTGCAATACAGTGTTTCAGTAGTTGCTTTAGTTTCATTGTATTATGAATCCTGGTGAGGGAGGAAAAGAGGCAAAATATACAAACTATACACTCTCTTGCCTGCTTTTGCAAAACAATTTAAAGGCAATGTCCTATCATAAAATGGAAGTCTGAAAAACCACTTTTCCTTAATACTGGTAATTAACTTACTGCTGGGAAAAGTGCTGTGTGTCCTGTTGTTGTCTGGAACACAGATCTGAGAATGAAGAGAGATCAACCCATCCAGGGGGAGAGAATACACTGGGCCGAAGAGTTTCAGAAGTTCATTGTCAAAAACTTATTTTCCAATGTCAAAACTGCAGCAAGTACAAAATTACATCTGCTATGTAAATACAGTGCCAGGGATGGTTGAACTTTTTTCTGTACAGGGTATTTTGCCTCTGTAATTTTTTTGCTGTTTTGTTGTGTGACTCTGTAAATCCACTGAGATGTTGTCTTTATTTCTGAAAAAAAGCCCACAACCATTCAAACACAAAAAACCCAAACAAATTTGAAGAAGTTTTTGTTATGACAGAAAAGCAAATGATTAAGCAGTTTTGCAAAGAGAGACTGTACATTGATCATGCCAATTTAGGCTGATTTTTTGTATAGGATGCTACATGCTTTCTAATCCAGGTAGATACTGATAAATTCTTAGCCTAATCCATGGAGATTCTGACAGGTGAATATGTAAAGACCAATATATTGAGCTGCAGACATCTTCAGTGTGTTAGTTGTTTTTACTCTTTTTTCTTATATTCCTGCTAAAACAAGAACGGGAAATTTGGCATCCAGGACGCTGGCACACAGTGTGGTAGAGCTTTTCAGGGAGATTCGGCAACTCTTCTTTGATGGACATAGCTTCTGAACAACTTTTCCTTAGCAGCGTAACTTAATCAGTTCCTTCTCTGGGGTATCTCCTTGATTATCTCCATGTGCTGCCACTGCCTTGGTAATAACAATCACTGTTATTTTTTTAATGGAGTTTTACAGCTTGACCAGTTTCCCCATTCCACTCATCAGCCAGTCACACAAACACCTCTTCAAGCACAGCAGTGTGTGCCGTGCAAGGGCAGGAATAAGTGGCGGGGACTGAGGAGGTGATTACTGAAGCTGCTATAAGCAGTACTGCTGGTGAATGTGTAATTGCAGCCTAGCTCCCATTGACTTTCAGCCTCTGTCACTTGTGCTTATGGAAATCTGAATCATTGTGTATGGCCCAGCAATAACTCCTGTTGCAGACATCCAGCATATTTGATCTGACTGCTTGGTGTTTTCAGACTGAAATACCTGACCTCTTTTTGGCTTATCTGTCTTTGTGTGGCTCCCCCTAAATCAACAATGGCTTATTTCCTCTACTATGTGAAGACTGAGATGCATCTGTAATTACTGACTCACTCAAACATTTTGGAGGATCCGAGCTGTTGTAAACAATTGCATTAGGTGAGCACTTTCCCGGCTAGTGAAACCACATGCAGTCACTTATCACAGCCTGCTCTCATTTCTCCACCCTGGAAGAACTGAGTTTTGCAGATTACTGCTGCTTAACAATTCTCAGTCTTACTTCAGCTCCTTTGCCCCCCCTCCAGAGAGGCTGTGATCTGTAGTGTAGTTGTGGAAGAACACATTGGTATTCATAAATGGAATGTGTGAAGTGTGTAACTTGAAGTGAAATTGAAGAGGGGAATATGAATTTTGGAAGAGGGAAAAAAAGCCCTTCAGAATCACTTAATCTCTTTTTGAGCTTCATCATTATGAGAGAGTACCTAGAAGAATATGTGTCTTTTATTAACCTGAAGACCATATTGCTTGCACTTTATATTAAGTTATCCTGTTGCTTTCATTGGGGCTATGTAAGAGAGTAAGACACAAATTAGTATAACATTGCTTGAATCTTGCTGTGTGTAATGCTTGAAATTGTATTTTCAAGGTGTTTTCTTTTTCATCTGGCTTGGACTGCCTTGTGAACACATTTTTTAAAAATGAGAAGTAACCCTTAAATATGGATTTCTGAACAAGCTATGGAAGCTTGCCGTGTCTGCATGATCAATCCATAAGTAGGCTTGAGACCACAATCTTGAGAGCCCATGATAGTTTGAGAATAACTTTTCGTGCTTCATTCTGGAATTAAAGGTGGGTTTGGTTATAGTAAAGATAACAGTAATCTTGTTCTTTGGTTTGCTTTATGATTTGAGAAGGTTAAGAAGCAATATCTCAATAAAGATAAAATTAATTTATAGTCTTTAAACTAGTTCAGAGTTTATATTTGTTAATATATAGACAGTTTCTCCCTCACTTGCTTTCAGCCCAATGTGGCGGTTAGCTCGTTATTAGGCACTAAGAGTTAGTTCTTGGCTTCTGCTGGCTCAGTGTACTTGTATTTTGAGCTGGATAATGCTCTGGTTCTTCTCTCCCCAATTCATTTTTTCAATTATAAAAATGAGATTAAATAATCTTAGCCTAGGGATGCCTGGGCTTTGGGGGATCCCGCCATTTTTTCATTATTATGTGCTCTTTCATTACACTTTATGCTGCTGAAATACATCATCTGTTGAGGCTTACCTTTCATACTCTTTTCTCTTAAATATATGGTAACACTGTAGAATATAACATGGAGAGTTTCTTATGAGTCTGACTGAAGTGTGATGGCTTCCCGTTGGCTCATGCAGGAGATGGTAATGGAAATCTTCACACTTTTGTCTTCAGTTTGTGCTGGGGCCTTCATCTGTAGCAGCTGAGGACTGGGCCAGCGCGTGCTGCCCAGGCCGTTAATCAAGCACTGTAAAATAGATAAGAATCTTTCCAAGACTTCAGTAAGATCTGAGCTCCATCCTAAATAAACATTAAAAAATTTGAAAGGGACATAGTCCCAAGATGTGCTTTACATTTATGAGCCAGAGATTTTCACATGGGCCAGAAATAGGTTTGGATTAGTGAAATGGCAGTAGTTCAGCTGGTGGTGCTAAGAAACAGATTGATTGCATGTGAGCAAATAGGGATTTGACTACTGCATAGTTTAGTGGCCACATAGTGTCTTTCCAGGCTTACATATGTTGTTGATAGAAAGGTTTCATGCCTCCAGTCTCTTTTACCCTTCAATTGGAAGTATATTTATTTGTGATCTAGTAATTAGCTCTACGGAAGTTGGCATATACATATTGCCATTTTGAGGGGATGTAACATGTGTGCAAAGCAAATATCTTGTTACATTATAGTAGAGAGGTAGATGGGTTCTTTAACTTTTACTTCTGTAAGAAATGTTTTCTGGGGTTTACAGCTGAAAGACAGTCTCAACTGCTACTGTGGAGTGATAGTTGCTCTATAATAAACTTACAATGCTGTCATAAGAAGAAATATATAGATGTGGGCACACAGCTGTGTTATAAATATTTGATTCCGTGTTTTTTCAAAGACTCGCAACTTGAATCATGGGCTTCTGTTGCTTTCCTTATGGATTATTATTACAAAAAATACCTTTGGAGGAGAAATAAAGATACTGAATATCGAGCACAAAAGGTTTATAACAAATAGTAAAAGGAAGACAAGCAGGAAAAAGGAAAAATTAAGATACAGGGCTTGTGAGAGTCACTTCATCAAGCAGTGAAATAGACTTGTTCTTCTCCAGCGTGCCTGCTCAGTCTTCAGTGTTTCAGGCTGCTGAATCCTGTACTCTGTCATACTTCCCAGGACTTTGGCTTCTCTGTTCATTTTTTTGTTGCTGTTCACAGCAAAGAAGTCTTCTCCAGAGGACTATACTGATAAATGGATAAAAATAGGGACATCCATCTTAGTTATAATTATGTTCTTGCAACTTTTAAGGATTATTGGAGGGATTTGTTGCTTAAAAATTCCCCAGAAACTGCTCGTTCTTAGTAATAATGTTCCAAATGAAACTGGCAGTGAACTCTTCATTACACAAGGTTAGTGAATCATCTACTGCTAGTCAGCTGTGGAAAAAGGTATTTTCTAATGTAGATGCTGTTAGCATCTTAAGAGTTTATATCTGTAAACATGGCATTGGATGCCTGGTATCCTCTGTGATTAGTAATTTATCTTAGAAACATGGAAAAAAGAAGTCTTCATCTAAGTCATATTCCTGTCTTCGCGTTAGTCGTGGTTACCACTCTCACCCTACATGAAGGCAGGCTAAGCTGTGCAATAAGGAAAGATAATGCACCCCTTAATAGTGCCTGGAGTTGCAAAAACATTTACTTTAGAAGTATGTGATACCACTTCTGCAGCAGGAAGCATTTGTACATGCGGGTTGCATCTCCTTGCTGTGCAAGAGCAGCGTCAAGGCCAGAGTTAAGGCCAAATTCGTCACCTATATACTTTCTCCAATGTATTCAGGGTTGCCTCTGAGGTAACCCAGTGGTGTTTCTGGGACCTTCTAGGTTTCAGCACACACTCAAGAGTGTATTTATCTGTGTGAAGCCTGGCAGTCTCCTGTGGCTCTGGTGCATCTGTAACAGACATTCATGCAGGACTTCTTACAGGGCCGCCTATGCTAAAAATGTAGATGGATTTCTGTGAGTAGCAGGAGTTCATGCTGTCCACAAAGAAAATGTGGAAGGATGATACAAGCCTAAGTATGGGCACGGTTAGAGCACCTCTAGTGGGGTCAGAATCTTTTATAAAATAGAAACAACAATAATAAAGAAGGAATTGGTGGTGAGAGGCTGTGTGCTATCCAGGCCTTGGAGTTTAGAGGTATTACAAAAAGGTTCAAGCTAAGCTATTGCTTCTTATTTCTCTTCTCTCATTTTTTTCATTTTCAGTATGATGTCTCCTGTGGATTTCCACATCCACCATCCCTCTGTCTTTGTAGAGCCTTCCCAGGTGTATTGTCTCCAATAATTTTGCTCTGTATTCTTTTGTGTAGCTTTCCTTGCTGCTTCTATTATTTGATCTACTTCTGGTCAAATATATCAGTCCAGATAAGAGAATTACTTCATGCCTCAAACCCTAAAATAGTAATAAAAAATGAGTACTGGAGAGGAAAATCAATGTTTTCCCTTTATCATATCTGCTACCTTTTCTCCAAACCATCTTCTGTTTCTGGGCATAGCTCTACATTGGAGTTACTGCCAGCAAGAAAAAAAATAAATCGCCTAAATTAAAAAAAAAAAGCAAAACAACTCCCCCCCCCCTTTTTTTTTTGCTGATGAAATTGCCTGCAAATATATGGCATATGTCTGCCTAAACAGTACAATATAAATAGTAGCACAAGAGTGAGGTAGCAAAAGGTTTCAGCAGCAGTATCTTCCACTGAAGCAACCATGAGTCACATTACTTTCCGTACAACCATTATGATAGCAGTAGGACTGGCTTCGTTAGTCTGGCAGCCGTCCCTAAGTGTGCGAAATGAGATATAGGGACACAGAGGAAAAGTGTGTGGAGAAAACACATCTTTTAATTGAGCTGGGACTGAAAGTGAAGCAGTCTTTATGAGAACACCTTTTATTATCTCTCTTTGCATCAGGTACAAGAAGTGACCTGAAGCATTTTGTGTTGGAAATATTTTCCCCTGTTAGCATAAGCATAGCAAACAACATAGCACAGCAGTTAAGACACTAATGTGCATTGGCAGTATATGCAATGGCAGTATATGCAAATGCTTTAAGAAGAAATTTCCATTTATTTGTATACGTTGCTATCAGTGTGGTGGGAATTGAAACTAATAACATCTGAATTATTTAGTTGTTTTCTGGATAAATAAAAAGCATCAAATGCAGTATATATGTTAGTTTTTTACATGGGGTCATTTTATATATTGTTTTCTAGAAGATGCTTTGCCGCTGGAGAGACTTGCTCTGTTCTGTGAAGAATTGCCATGCTAAGTGAGGCTCTATTTATTGAGGTGTTATCATTTTTCTGCTAGAAAATGGGGCGTTCCTTTACTAGCTACTTGGAAGCTTATTCTCCAAGGAACGATGTCCATTACTCAGGTTAGTTGTCCCGATTCCAGCAGCATTTTCTTAATCTGAGAATAAGTCTTGAATTTGCGGGACAGAAAAAAAAGGAAGAGGATTGATGTAGCTCAATCTAGACAAGAAAAAATTAAAGCTTGACTGCTTTGAAAGATGGATGCCTCCCAGCAGGAGCTCAGAGAAGAACTGCATGTAAGAATAGAAAGTGGGGACATGTTGCTGGGAAACGGATTAATGAGCTGGAAGATAAATTGAGAGGAAAAATTAAACAGCAGATAGACCCTGCCTTTAGTGTCACAAAGACTGATGTCCAGTTCTCTGTAAGTGAAGAAGCTGTGAGTAAAAATTCCGTCTCAAATACTCATGCTCCTGGTTTTCAGACCACAAAACATTTTGTGATCACATCTGGTGGCGGGGTAGGTTGGGGTATGTTGCATTGCAAGTGCGTACTCCTGCCTGCTCACAGTGGTTCTGAGATGTGCCATAGTGTGTGGATAATGAGACTCTGATAGTATTACATAGGAGAAGGGCAGAACTGGGCCCTAAATGTACCAGAAGAGCCACCAATAAAGTGCTCTGGTAAATCATGTTTGGATGCACCTACTTTAGTTCTGCCAAGCCGATGAGAAACGGAACTGTTTTCTGACATGTTTTTAAGAGGCAAATAGTACTTTCTTAATCAATTTCAATGTTTATCTGTAAAAATGAATGGAATACCTAAGCAATTGCTTTTGGAAACGGGCTGTTAAGATGCTATGCATGGTGTGCATGCATTGGTACAGAATCAATTTGTCATCATTTTACAATCTACACATATGGGACTAAGGTTAAGTCAGCCTTAGATCACTAGGGAAACCCTCGACTGTCACAAAAGTCCTTTTTGCTTGTCAGAGTAATGGTGCTGGTATGTCATTATGAGTGAGCCAGTGATAAAACTTCTAAGCAGGAAGAACATTTTGGATGCGCATGGGAGATCTACTGCAGATTCTCAGACAAAAAGAGAACATTTCCTATTTGGGGAGACAACAGTGGAAAAAGCAGATTATGGTAATGGGTCATGCTCTGCAATGATACGCAATGCCTGAGGGAGTATCCAAGAAGCATTTAAGAGCTGGAAATGTAATGACATGGTTATGGATGGAGCAGCTCTGCTCATCCATTGGAGCAGAAAGCAAATGCATCACTTTCAAGAGCAAGATAAGACAGGTGCAACAAGAACTGAAGGGAATTAAGTTACATACTGTGTAAAGCTCTCCTGTGCTAAGGTCTTGATATTGAGTCCTTTTGTACACATTTTCCAAAATAAAAATTGTAGGGGGTTTTTTTTGGTAAAATTTTGTATGCCTTAATTATACTTTCAGTTAAACTGGTGCAAGTTTAGTGTCAGTCTGGTTAGTTCAGTAGAGTTACTTGCCATTTCCAGTAAGGCAACTAAAGCAATGTCTGGCCTCTATGGATGTTGTACATTTGAATGCAGAAGAGCACAGTTGTGTAAAATGACGCTCTTGTCAGAGCATGAGAACAAGAATGTTAACTGGAAGGAGGTCATCCTTCTAAATTTATAGTTTCATTAGATTAAGTTTTCTAAAATTCTGGCCTTTAACCCAGTGAAAGCTAGCATGGGGCTGATTTTTATAGGCAGGATAAATGGGAAGATGAAGAAAGCAACCCAGCTGAGAGCAGGGCTGAGATGACTGTGTAGAGAATATTACTGTTTTTTTGCCTGAATCTGATCACATTGAACTCAGTGGTTCAGTATTTAAGCTACTGGGGGCTAGAAGTGTAAATATTTTTGAAAGTTTGGGCAAAAGCTAGGTGGCAGATGGGTTAGGTTCAAAACTACTTAGGCCATTTAGATCTAGTAGGCAAAGAAAAAGAAAAGAGAGGGAAGGAACACCTGAAGTATAGCTTTCTGAGACAACATGGAATGTTTTACTGCTCTGTTTGCTCGTCTTCCAGGTGAGAGAAGGAGGGAAGACATGTGGAGTTCATTTTATTTAGCCATACTGCATAGAAAGGTAACTCGAGTAACTTTAGGTTTTGGGCCATTGTGCATTTTGTGCATTTGTGCACTTGTCAAAATATGCAGATGAGCCCTCTTTGTCCTGATGGTTCATGTGTTGTGCAAACTGCAGCCAGAGTTGGACAATGCCAAAAAGGTTGGCTTTGAAAATACCAGTAACTTCTTTGCCATTTTAGCTCCCCCATCCTCTTTCTGTAGTCCAGCAAAAGACTGGAGACAGCATCAGCTTTTACAGGGTGCTCTCGGGTTTCTTCTTTCTCTTACTGTCTGCTAAGTTATAAACAGTCATATGCCTGGTGAAGCATCTGGTTAATCTTTAATTCTGTAGTGAATAAATTCTCCTGCCTTTACCACTGATGTGAAATAATGGGTCTGACCTTTAATTTCAGATTCTAGTCTTGTGGGATAAAGTGAAACATAATGCTTTTTTCACAGCTCCAGGAGGTTCCCTGTTTAATATTGGCAAGCGTACAGTAGGATCTCGTGTCTCATTATCATTGGGAAGTTTTAGGGATTTTATTAGAAGTATTTAGAACAATAACAAGATGCGCCCTTTGTAGAAGCTCATGCATAGCATCTTGATGAAGGTTTTCAATAGAGGCTCCCTATGAAGCCTCTCAAAGGCCTATCATTAGGAAGACACCTGTCTCTAGTCAAGTAATTGCACCACTTTTTCCTCACTCTATCATATGTAAAAGTCCTAAGAACCACTCCTGTCCTTCAGCTTTTTTTGTCTGCTCAGTATAGTCCTGTGATTAATAAGATATTCACCATGAGTCAGATGTAAAAAAGAAGTTAAGATGAAGACAAATTTTCAGGTGTAATTCAGAGCTCTGAATTCTCAGTTCCCTCATTATGAAAATTATATTCCTCCAATGCAGACATTGGAAATGTGGTATTAGGAATAACTTTACTTGAAAAATATGAGAGAAACACTCAAAGGAAGTGCCATTGTATTAGGATAGTATGAAGAAACACTAAGAAAAGATCAGAAGCGTGCATTAGAAACTTGCTTTTGAACCCATAGTTATCCTAACAAGCTCCAAAAATATGACGCATTTATAGAGAATTTTTTGAAAAATGCTCTTGAAATTAAAATTGCAGAGGGTTTAAGTATGAACTTGTATTTCATTTTACAGTTAGGCAGAAACTTTCCAGTCCTACTAATCCAGATAGATAATTTTTTCTGATTTTCTCTTCACACTGATTTGCTTATGCTTCACATTTCTACTAATGCATAGTTTATTGCTTGTTAAAAATGCAGTCATTTTCAGTAATGCTGATACTGATAAAGTAAATCTCAAACTAAATCTCAACAGTGCAGCCTAATGTAGAAATGAAGTATCTTCATCTCTACATCCCTGCTGTTAAGAACTCACATTATAATTATGTCAGTACCTGATAATGTTTGTGAAGGTTTGTTTTGTGAAATACACTATTAGGCATCAAATTAAAGAAGAAATGACAATGCCCAGCCCTGACAGCTCTGCACTCTGCATTCCAAACACAATCGTTATGGGAAAAGACCACTTTTTTCATTTGTATTTTTCAAGGATAACTTATTTTTATGTCATGTTTTTAAAATATACCCTTAAACCAACTTTAATTTTACTTGGTGTTACTAGTCTAATATATACCTAAAAATATAACTAAGGTATATATCTCCTTTCCTCTTCTACTTGGATTTTGTTGTAGAACAGAACATAAATGTTTCCCATCATTTTGGCTGGAGTTTCAAAAGAGAGTGAGTTTCTGTCAGTTGGTGTATTGCTAAGACATTGATAATTGATCAATTTATTTCGAATTAGACTTGTTCTCATTTATGGATGTTTCCATTTGTTTGACTGCCAAAACTGTGTTGAGATGCAATTTGTTACTAAAATGCCTTGAAGTCTATATTATGTGTGTCATCTTTAGAAGCCAGTGGAGAGAATTCTCATTAATTTCAATAGGAATTGGGCTGATACAAAAATTATTTGGTTTTAATACTTATTTCTGCTTTCTGTTTTACTAGCACATACTATGGGTTATGTGTTTTTCCATATTTCTCTCTCATTAAAAAAACCACATTGTTTGGAGAGAGAAGCTCTAAGCATTGTATAGTTGGGAGACAGGAATTCTGCTTTTTTGCTCTTAGTAAGAAGAATTTCTTACTGTCTGAGGAGACTCATTTGTCACCTATGAAGGCATTTCAACTTTGTCACAATCAACAGTTGCAGTTAATATTGTTAATTCTATTTAATTTTTATTTATTTTCAAGAAAAGGGAAGATAACTATGGGTCTCCTAAAATTAGGAGAACAAAGCAAAGAACTGGGAAGACAGATGGAGAGTGTTAGGGGTGGGTCAGGATGGACTTTTAGAATTTTGGGTCCTTTTTAAAATCTGTAAACAGATTACTGACTTCTGCCTTTATAGTTTCTGAATGGAAAAACAATTGTGCTCTACAGAGGTCTACTTGTCCTATTCTAGTCTACACATGGGCTTAGATTCACAACACGAGTTTCAAATGAATCCGTAAATTGAACTAACACCATATCTATCTTTTAAACAAATCAAATGTGGGTGGTCCAAAGTCTGTTGAACAGATGAGAGCTCACGTTTCTACAGGGATCACGATTTTAGGGGATAAATGTTTATAGTCCCAGATGGGAAAAGGTCTTAGAAAATAATTTTACAGTTATGGGATTGCTGCTCATAGAAGAATTACCTTCTTCTGGACATACCTTCAGTTATGATTCACTTAAATATGTCTATCTACACTAGTAATAATTTAACACCTTCCTTTTGTTGTGTTTTACTATGCAGGAGAAAGGCTTTAATTCTTCAGTGAATTCTCTGTCTCTGTTTTCCCACCTCCATTGGTTCTTCCAGATGTCTATAGTAGATGCCATGAAATTATAAAAGGATTAAGGTTTTAAGCCATCTGGTGATGTAAGTCTTCCTAGCATTAAAATTCTAATTACACATCTCAGCATAGTACCTATTTTCAAGACTACCTTTATTTCGTTTTTAATGCCTTCCTTGTAGGTTATTTTAAGGCATACATTTACTTTTTCACCCATATTAGAAATCAAACAAGTATTCAGTACCTTGTTATTTGTCAGCATTCTCTTAGTATTTTCACTTGCTGAAATGTCCTTACAAATATTGGAATATTTCACCTATCTTTTTGTTACATAATTTTACTTGTGAAGCGTATTCCATATTCTGGGTTCATTAACAGCATTGAAGTAATCTGCCTTTTACAAAAACTTCTAAGGTCTAGATTTTTTAACTGCATCCTTTTGAGGATCTAGGCATGATTCACTGCAAGGTCTGTGGAGTTCACGCAATACAGTGAGATCGAAATGAAATAGGAGTTAAGCTTCTTACACTACACTTCATACAGTTGCTTTAATAAGCAAAATAGTCTCAGTGTAAATGAAGCAGGCAGCTCACAAATGGCTGAGAATTGTAATTGTAAATTATCCGGTCCTTCAGAGTGGATCTCCTTTGCAAGAGCTTCTGAGAAAAAAACATCTGTGGATTGTGAACGTGTACGATGTTTCTAGGGCTCACTGACAACACCCAGGCAACAGCTCCCACCAGATTTTCGGAATGGAAAAATATCTCATGGGTTGTAGTGGTGTAGGAAAGCATTGCAGGCACAGGAAGTTTAGAGAAGAGGAGGCCGAGAGGAGACCTTATCACTCTCTACAACTACCTAAAAGGAGGTTGTTGTGAGATGGGTGCTGGCCTCTTCTCTAAAGTAAGAAGTGATAGGATAAGAGGAAATGGCCTCAAGTTGCACCAGGGGAGGTTTAGGCTAGATATTAGAAAAAAATTATTCACTGAAAGAGCAATCAAACATTGGAACAGGCTGCCTGGGGAAGTGATGGAGTCACCATCCCTCGAGGTGATCAAGAAATGTGTAGATGTGGTGCTTAGGGACATACTTTAGTGAGTTAGGTGGTGTTGGGTTGACGGTTGGACTTGATGATCCTTGACGTCTTTTCCAAGCTTAATGAGTCTGTGATTCTAAACATAAAATGGTCAAAATTATTCAAGGCTATGTTTCGGTATTTTTACTCCAACTAAATAACTTAAATAAGTAGGATTAAGTTGGCAATGTTGGTGAAAACCTGCTTTTTTTTTTTTTTTTGGTGTAAGAGTATTGCCATCAGCTACTTTTTGACCTAATCTAAATGTTGATGACATAGATGTCCATGTTTGTTGTCTGTCTTGTATGGGTTTGTTTGTATAAAATTTGTCTGTATGCTTTTAACATAATCCTGAAGCAGCTTTCCAAACCAGAGTCCTTGTATGCCTGTTTCTCGTCACTGGTGATAAATCAAGCCCAGATGACTGTCTCAGATGTTGGCATTTGCACGCTAGAGGCATAATATTTGACGAGTCCCACCATTGGCATGGCAAAGTCAGAAAACCCCAAACATTTCTTGATTGCTGATTGTAATATGCAAGCTCACTTCTCAGCTGAGAAGACTATATAGAAGCCACATAGAATATAAATTGTGAAGTAATTTTTTACAGTGACACATTGTGCTTGTGTTGAGATGGGATGCATCTGTTAACATGTTTTACAAAAGAGTAACTTTGGGTTCAGCTATTAAGTCTCTAAACCAGTGGAGAATCACATCTGCACAAGAAGTCATCGAAGTGACTGTGCTCTGAGAGCCACTGACCTCAGTGCTGTGTGAGTAAAAGCTTCTTAGACCCATATCTGCAAGGACCCTTAGCTGCAGCAAATCAAGGAAAGTTGTCAAAACTCTAAGTAACAGGAAAAACCCAGATACAGAGGAGGTTCTGGCTGACCGTTGTAAAATAGGTTACTGATAGATTTTCCTTGCTTTACTACTGCCATCTAGTCACGTAATATCAGTTGTTATATCCTATACCTACACTCCGCCTTATTTTTTCTTGAAACTGGTAAAGTCATAACCTGAGGCATCTGAAGTCAACCAAGAGTAAATTTTCATACCCTCTCTTAAAATTCAAGTGAAACCACTATCCTGTCAGATACATGAAATTCTTTCCACCTTTATTAATGAACTTCAGGCAGGTTTGTGTTTTGGGAAGGCTGACTTTTTCTAATCTAAGTTGGCTGCTCAATATCTTTTTCTACCCTTAGGAATTTAATCACAAGGCTGTGAATTTTCATTTTAGGCTTTAGGATACCATTCATTCCAAAAGACACAGGATGTCTCTTTGCTCTAATTAGGAAAATGGGGCCTTGGGCTGGGATTTACATGCAGCCCCCAGGTGACTGTCAAAACCAATCCATAGCTTTTGTAATCCCTTTCCTCTGGGAAGCGGAAAATGTTTAAAGCATCCCTGCTTAGCTCTTCTGTTAGTCACTTCAGTAGTTTCTCTAGGCTTAACACTTACTAGTGATCCCAAAAAGAGAGAGATAGACCTGGATAGGGCATGTTGCCTATGTAGTCTGAATTTGATATGGCACTGAAATACTAGAAAGCATGTTTTAGAAAACTGTTGGAAATATGAATGACTTCTTAGGTTGTGGGTTTATTTTCAATTTCTCGCTCGCATTATTCTGTGGCATATACTGTTTATTTTCTCGAGCTCCCTTTTATAGGTGGAGCATTTATGTCCACTTGTTAGCAGTAAAGTGGGGTAGGACTTGTTTCTCTTGGCCTCAAGTTCGCTTTTCTTTGGGATACCTCTACTTTTTAAGGATTTATAAATAGCCTGACCCATTTCAGTAAAACTGCAAGATCACTAGCAAGGGCACTGGCCAGTTCTTCCTTCCCCTTCTTGTAAATCTGAAGTTGAACAGTCTCTAAGCAGCCTTTCTCTCCACAGTGTGTCATCTTTTTTATTCCTCAGGGTGTCCTAATTTTGCTCAGGAAAGAACTGCTGCTCTGGTCATGGCAGGGGTCCTGCCAGCCCAGTTTCCTTTCTCAGGGCAGGTTCAGTACCTTACAGAGGAACAGAAAGCATGAGGCATTGGAAAGAACCTTTATAATACATTAATTTAAAAAATTTATTCTAGCCATTGTTCCAAACAATACAATTGCCCCTTAGCAAATACGACTCATATATGAAATAGTCTTTTTTATAGTTTTCGCAGCTTTACACAGTCATTAGCTCTGTTTTATGTTGAAGTATAATAGGTACTGACTAACTTTCTCTCTAGACTCACATAAATTGCTTTATGAAATATAAAATTTTGATAAAAATTCAGATATAGCACGTACACACTCCTGTATTCATAGTAGCGAGTTTTTAACTTATTAGGCCCAGGTACAATAAATCTTAATCTACTCCATTTGCTACATACAGAAAATATTCTCCAGCTTTTGAAAACAAGTGTAAATAATGTTGGAGAAAGCAGAAGCTGACATAGATTAAGTGACCTTTCTAATAAAAGGAACAATAATTGTAAATTAAAGTTTCAATTACCCAACATACCTATGGATCAATATCTACAGATGAGTCTGCTGTTGTGGCAATAAATACTAAGGAAAAGACCCTACATACAAGGGGAGTTTCTTTTTAAGTTCTCTTCCTTCAGCCTCTGGGATTTATTTTTTTTTTTGCATTTTTTTGATGGTAATTTCTTGCATGGGATTGTGTTTCTGTCCCCAAACTAGAACTTCTTTTCCTTATCTTCATTTCTGTTGACATGCACTTGGCCTCTCTATGTTCTTCATCCCTCTTCCTGCCCTTGCCACAGCTCACTTTTTTTTTTCCCCTGGGTGCCTCTGCTGGCAAGACTGTTGTCATCCATTTACTCTTCTCTCTGCTGCTGTTTACATTTCTCATTTTCTCACTTTCTATTTCTGTGGCGTGCTCTTGATATTAAATAATTTTTCTTAATTTTATTTTTCCACTCTGAACTTTGATCTCTTATTTACACCTGTAGGTTTTCCCCATTCAATGAGGAAATAAGTACTCTTCATTCATGCCCTTTCTGAGGACTTGTCTTCTGTGTATGATTGATACTGAAAAGCCATGCAAATGATTTTAGATATTCTTAAAATGATTTGCAGTTTGAGATAAAGTAGTCTTTAGCTCTGTAATGTCTTATGTGTCTTACATGTCTGTCTTGTATGTGATTATAGCTGCCTTGGGGCAGGGCTCCTGTCTTCATTTCTTTTGGATGCAGGTTGGAGCACATTATGATCGCTGGACAAGTTATTGTTGACTAAGAGATGGGACTTTTCACTTCTCTGTTTTCTGGATTTGACCCTGTGTGAAAAGTATTCACTTTTTTTACTATTTAAAAATTATCTTACAGCTACTTTTATTCTTAGTCCTAAGGAAGCAAACATGGTATTTTATTGGCAGAAGCATTTTAGATAAAATGTACTGTTGGCGTGACTCCTGGATCTTGATGTAGAAGATTTTAGAACAAACACTTTGTATGATTTCTAAATTAAATGCAGTGAATGATATGCTGTGTTCGCTTCAGAGGATGACTGAGATACAATCTAGAATTTCTTCGCAGTTCTGTAGCTATTGTTTTTGACTTTAATGTGAAAATCAAGCCACTAGAATCAATTTGATTAATGGGGTAACACAACTTGTGACATTAAAAAAAAAGTTAAATGTTGCTAAAGATAGCATTTTCATAGGAAGCTGAAAACATATTCCAATTATTGCTGAAGAGTTATGAAGTCTGATGTCTTGGAAATGTTAGCATGGTTCTTAATGTTAAAACTTAAATAATACTTGTCATCTGAATATTTGTGCAGTTTTCCATTCCATAAGAATTTACTCTGAAATCTTCATCTCTGCAGGGGCAAACAAATTTGTTACATAAACTAATTGGTTGTGAAGAAAGGAAAAAATGGCATAAAATTGACCCAAGAATAAGCAGAAATACCACCCTTTTTGATATCCACTGACTAGAATAGTTCTGAAATAATTAAATCTGCAGTAAGAATATGCAAAAAACATGTTGGACTTTTTTGATTTTAACATTTCATTTTCTTTTTGTGTACAATATGTTATTTTTTATTATATCTGACTATTCTGGTAGAACAATATATTGTCCATTTATAAACAAACACACTGTTTTCTTTGCTGAAGTGAAAAATGCAATTACAGAAGGAAACAGCAATACTCCATACAAAGTGTAGTTTAACATAGGCTCTATTTCAAGAGGTGATGTTCTTTCTACTGCAGAGGTGAAACAGGGAAAAAGAAGGAAGATCACAAAACTAGACACTCATCTAAAGGGGAAGAAATGTGGCCATATTCAATTAATTAATTTAATATTATTTTGTTTTCATAGTAGAGTAGAGCTGTGCTCTGAGAAAAATAGTTTTGTTAGCTGTGAAAACAATGTTGATTCCCATGTGCTGTACTACCAAGTCAATACCCATTCCAGTAAATGCCATTAACATTTCTTGGTATACATTGACATAAAGTGCTTCCCTGTGGGAGAGGCAGTCCTCTGTGCCAAAATGTGCAGGTGCATGCAGGTATTACCTGTGTGTCTGTATGCAACTTTGACTATGTATTCTCATCAGGCAAGAGGAGTTGTGATTGGGAAGAACCAAAATTTTACCCCCATTTACAGTTGCAAAGCTGAATAACAGAGAAATTAAGCACTTTGAGGCCAGAGAACTAATCTCTGGTGACAGAACTAGGACCTTCTGAGCCCAGAACTTCCCTTCATAGCAGGAGTGTTATTGCTGCCACTCCTACAGCTCTCCACTTGTAGAATTACAAGCCTTGGATAGTCTTGTCCATGAGGCACACTGCAGGGCTGTTAAGATTCATGCCACAAAATACTTCAACTTTTAGGAAACATCATCCTCAGTGTTGTCATCTTGCCTCCCATCTCTTCAATGCCTTGATTAGTCTAAACTTGTCTTTAATATGGGATTGGTACTCCGTATGGATTTTGTGTTTTTAATTACCCTTGATTTAGGAAAGATTGGATTGTTGTTTCAGGGCTCATGTAAATTCTTTATGGAAAATAAGGAGCCTCAAATGGCATAAATCACATGGTTTATCATCAGTTTTCTCCAAATAAATTGGCAGTTTCAGAGATTTAATTAGTCGTTGTCCTAGTCTTTGTTAAGACTGTGAGCAGGCCCAATGGGATTCGTGACTGTGTTTGAATAAAAAGATGCTGCACGGAATGAATGAAGATGGCAAATGCCAGCCCTATGCTCTTACTAAAATGTTGATGCACCAGAGGCTTATAAAGGTGTGTCTGAAAAAAAGGCTTTGAAAGGAAAGCAGAATATAAACAAATATGAATGAAGCTTTAAAAGAATAAAGTGGATGACCTAAAAGCAGAGCAGATTTAGCATACGTCTTGAATGAAAATTGCATCCCTCGCCTTCTCCCCACTGATACTTTGTTCACATGCTGTTAGAAAACAGCAGTGACAAGTTAATGCTTTACACCAATTAACATTTTCTCTATGTTAGACTTCAAAGTTTCTGCATTCTTGATGAAATCTAAATTGCATGGTAAAATATTGAAATTATATTGTTTAAATTCTGACATCTTCTTATGCTTGTGAAAAATAAGAATCCATTTGCTTTTGTATTTTCACTCATTTCATTCAGTAGTTGCTACAATATTGACTGTCATTGCACGTGCCCGGTAGGCTAGAGGACTTTCATATGATGCTTGAATATGTACAGGTACTATCAGGCCCTAAATCTAGAATATTTTCCAAGTTGAAGCACAGGTGTTGCATTTATTTAGCTGAATTTTTCATTTCCTCTTCCATTCAAAGTCCCATGGGGTGGGTTTCCATCTTCTTGGTCCTGTATAAGAATTTCTCTTTGACTGGTGAATCTAGGATCTGTCTCCAGCCAAAATCAGAGAAACTGTCGATGTGCTGGCTCTGAATTGACTGATGCTATCTCAATGTAGATTTTCACATCTTCTGTGCACTATGAAAGTTTTCTTTATTATATAGATGTAATCAGGAGCAGAGATAATGTGGAATTATATTGCTTTTCTTGGTGTATGGTATTCAAGTGAAATGAATCTTTATTTTTTGCTCTTTAATCACTAGCTACTGCTACAACAAACTCAAAGTTGAGGACCAGTATTTTTTAGTGTAGCAGTGGATCAGGTTTTACTATTGCATCTTTATATCTAGGTGATTTCTTCTTCCTATTTCTGTCTTTCGTGTTCCATGTTTTTGTGTCCAGATGAAGCGGTTTTATGCTTGACAGGTTTTTTTTTCTAAAGCAAATGATGAATGTAGCTTTATACAAGATTTTTAGTGCAACAGATGCATTCACTTGTAGCGGAACCTCAAAGACTCTGTCAGAGAAATGAAAATATATTAGTTTGTCATTAAAGGAAATATGAATTTCTTACTAACTTAGATAAATGCAACAAAGTATATTTTTGGCATCTCATTAGTTAAGTTGATTCCAATAGAGTTGTACATTGTTAAATACAATCAGACATAACATTAGAACGTTGACTGTACAGTACAGAACAAACTGGAATTGATTTATTGGGTTGTTTTTCTGCACCCATGTTTTACATGCAATCACCATGATTTGAGGTGAGTTAACTTAAAATCTTGAGCATTGACTGTATTAGTTCTCCCTTAAATAAAATATTTGCCTCTGGATTAGCTTCATGCAGGTACAAGCCTTTGCTGGACAGCTGGCTAGCTTGCATTTCTGCATTTTGTCAGATTTGTTACTGGTTGAATATAGCATATTCAGAAACAACTAGGAACATAAAAGAAACCAGTGATACTGGAGTGTCATTCTTTAAAATGTCCTTGTAGAAAACTCACGGGAGAAAGAATGGTAAAATTAGCTGTATGTACTGTGCAGCAAGCCTTTCTAATGGTCATTGGTTGGTCTCTTCATCAAGAGAAACGGATTTTTGAGCATTGGTTTTAAGGAGATGTTATGATAACAAGAATGGTAATAATTCCAGCAGGAAGACAGAATAGTGGGAATGATATGGCTGCCCCAGAACGCCATTTATTCGTGTGCTGCATTTTTGATGCTATGAATTTCACTAAAATTTATGTTAACCTTCACCTATCATTATGTTCTTAAAACCATTTTACATCTCTGCAGACACTTTTGGACTTGCATCCTACTGTAGCCATGACCAGTCAGTCCTCTGTATACCAAGCAGATTCATCAGAAGGACCCAAGAGGAATTAGGGTTTCTTGGGGGCTTCTTGCAAAAGGTGTGCAGTGTTTATTTTGAAACTGGTATGTGTAAACCTTTCATGACAATTTCTGTTAATAAATATGGAGAGGTACGGTTTAAATTGTCCTTTGTGAACATGCAAACACATTGAAAATACCAGGCTATAAATATTTCACATTTTAGCCTTTTGCCCAAGCCAAACTGAGAATAAGCCCGGTTCCAGACCATAAGGGTTGTCCTACTGAAAATATACTGTTGATCATCTGATAATTGGGCATCCCTAAGCCCTTTCTGGTTTTATACAAGAAAAGACTCACCATGTTTTGTTAGTGGACTCCCCCAGGGTTCAGTATTGGGACCAGTGCTATTCAATATATTCATCAACGACTTGGATGAGGGAATAGAGTGCACCCTCAGCAAGTTTGCTGATGATACAAAACTGGGAGGAGTCGCTGAGACGCCAGAAGGCTGTGCTTCCATTCAGCGAGACCTAGACAGGCTGGAGATTTGGGTGGGGAAAAATTTAATGGAATTTAACAAGAGCAAGTGTAGAGTCTTGAATCTGGGCAAGAACAACACCAGGTTCCAGTATAAGCTGGGTACTGACCTGTTGGAGAGTAGTGTAGGGGAGAGGGACCTGGGGGTCCTGGTGGACAGCAGGATGACCATGAGCCAGCACTGTGCCCTCGTGGCCAAGAAAGCCAGTGGCATCCTGGGGTGTATCAGAAGGGGGGTGGTCAGTAGGTCAAGAGAGGTTCTCCTCCCCCTCTACTCTGCCCTGGTGAGACCGCATCTGGAATATTGTGTCCAGTTCTGGGCCCCTCAGTTCAAGAGGGACAGGGAACTGCTGGAGAGAGTCCAGCGCAGAGCCACGAGGATGATTAAGGGAATGGAGCATCTCCCTTACGAGGAAAGGCTGAGGGAGCTGGGTCTCTTTAGCTTGGAAAAGAGGAGACTGAGGGGTGACCTAATCAATGTTTATAAATATGTGAAGGGTGAGTGTCAGGAGGATGGAGCCAGGCTCTTCTCTGTGACATCCAGTGATAGGACAAGGGGCAATGGGTTCAAGCTGGAACATAGGAGGTTCCACTTGAATATGAGAAAAAACTTCTTTACAGTAAGGGTGACAGAGCACTGGAACAGGCTGCCCAGAGAGGTTGTGGAGTCTCCTTCTCTGGAGACATTCAAAGCCTGCCTGGATGCGTTCCTGTGCGATCTGATCTAGGTGTTCCTGCTCTGGCAGGGGGATTGGACTAGATGATCTTTCGAGGTCCCTTCCAATCCCTAACATTCTATGATTCTGTGATTCATTCATCATCATTAATTAATAGATGTCCTCCAAACATCTTTTCCCTCTTTCATTAAATAATAGGGAAGAGGTTGGTACATACTCTCTTTCCAGGTTGCCCATACCACTGGGGGTGATTGATTGAATAAAGAGGATTCTGAGGAGCCAGCAGACTGATAGGTGATTTTTGTGATCTCCTGGGAACTATTTTTGCTCAGGGACAACTCAGAGCAAAGTTTAGCACTTCAGGAGCATATTTCACAGATGCATCTATAATTTTTTCTGGAGGGAGGACACCACACTTGGCTTCAGCCTGACTCTGTGTACTCTATCTTGGATCAAAGATGGGTTATAAACTCCACCTCAATCCTGAACACACTGACCAGTTGGAGCACTTGCATCTGCCCCACAGCTCTGATCTCCAGACTCTGGGTGCCTTTGGTAGGGCTAGATCTTGCAGTTTGTGTGAGCCAAATGTCATGAAGCTGGTACTTACGCAGTTCCTCCTAGGGTATCCCTACGTGCCTTCATGTGCTCCCATTTCTAGGATGATTTTCATTTGTTCATTTTAATGAAAGTATGCCAATGGTAATATAATGCAAACACCCAAGCCAAGCTGGCTTCCTACAGACAGGTGTATTTATTACAGGAACAAGTCAAACCTTCTAGAGTGTCTGATTATCTGGGGCTTTGCCCTTCTTGGGAGTGTGCCAGCCCCCTTACTTGACTTAGATGGTAATTGGCTCATTTAGAGGATCTCGTAAAATGATAGACTAGGGACTCTTCCAAAGGTGATAAAAACAATTATTGGTGCTGGTAGTTATTATCTTTTGTCATATTTTCTTTTACAACCTTGAGAGATGTGGCATGGGGCCTAAGAAGGGTGTTTTTTTGTGTGTATGTGCAGAGATGTTTTCACTTTCATTAAAAATACGTGGAGGACATACTACAAACATGGTATTGAGACATTATTTGACTTTCAAATGTGGACAAGATTGAATGGAGCTTCAAGTGTGTTTTTGTAAGTTCCCAAGATGACATAGTGTTCAGCTAGTCTCATTTTTTATGTAAAACCAGAAAATGTTCAGAATTACTCAGATGTTCATTGCTGAAACGTAAAGCGTAATTCAGGAGCATGAATAAAATGCAGATCAGTCCAAACTATGCAGAAGTACTAAATTTATTTTTACTCTTGTGCAGTAAACCCACAATGTAGTTAACAATGTGTGCAGAAACATGGATGTAACTCCATATAATGTAATTTAATGATTGTGTAGCTTCGTTTTGTTTCTATATGTATATGTTTCTAGAAATAACAAATTGAAGGCATTCAGAATGTCTCAGTCAAGAAATTGACTAAAAGACAGGAAGAAATTGAGCAAAGTAGAGATTCACAGTGTTTTCAAAATACTACAGAAAGACGTTATAGACAGCATTTTATAGGAGTGACCAGTTTATGGCAAGAGAGATAATGAGCAGGGAATGGGGCAGCATAATGATAAAGTGGGCAAGAGTAGATGTGGAAAGAATGATGCAAAAAGAAAGTATACTCTTTGGTTAACAGAAATTTCATGATGATCTATGAAATTAGAGAGGAAAGAAAGATATGATGAAGTAAAATTGGATTTAATGAGGTAGAAGAAAGGTGATTAGGGACAGAAGAAAAATAGAATTTAGTGATGAGAAAATCCTGTTAAATTATCCAGTAAATCTTCTTGCCACTCAAGGATTTCCCTTCTTTCTCCTCCTTCATCACAGGATATTTTCCAGAGCAGTTGTCTCAATATCTAACTATACAGGAATGCCATTTTCCTTATGAAGCAATTTTCCATCTCTCCATAGGACCATGAAAATCATACAAGTGTACTGCTGCATGTAGTCACAGCCTTCAGGACTGTAGTCTACATACTCTGTTAGCACTTTGCTAAAGAGACTGGGATAACTTTTTTTAAGGGCTCTTATGTTTTGGGGTTTTTTTTGAGGGGGATTATATCTGTTCATTATATCAGATACAGCATATGAAACAACCATCTTTCCAGTTTTCCAGTAATCTTCATTGCATAAGTTAAATCTCTGGACTTTGTAGCATTTGCTTGCTTTTAACATCATTCAGTTCCATATTACAGCTTTTTAAAATCCAAGAAAAGTAGATAGGAGCAGTGATCCAGTGCACATAGCAGATGGCTTTCCATTAAGAAATGATCAGTTTATCTGAATTATATTCAAAAGGTAAAGCACACAGTATTTGTGCAGCCTCTTCGCTTTCATTTTTTTGATGGATAAACAGGAAAATTCAACACTTCATGCCTTAACAAAACCACTCCTAAGACAATCCATCAAAATAACAATTACAATGCAGCTGCTGTTGCATTCTCAGTTTGTGACCTTTCTGCCTTGATGTCATGTTATTGAGACCTCATTTGGCAAGAATTTGAGTAATGGTTAAAATTGGGTATGTTTGGGCAGTTGGATGGAAATGCCAGCAAAATTACATATTTTCCATGAGAAGAGGTTTAACAAACCATGCCTGGAAAGCCTTCAAGGACAAATCATGCTTTACTGGTCTGAAACAGGGGTCTTCTCAAGTCAGCGTGCTAATAGAGGTGGAGGGGTGTGATGGAGGGGTGTCCTGAAAACACAAGTGCAACTAAACTGCAAAGTTTTATGGTGGTTTAGTTTGCATGTAGAAAACTATCCTCTGAAATTACAGTAGATCTGATGCGTTCACTAGAGCATCAGTATTACGGTGTTGTGTTCTACAGAGTGGAAGGCAGCTAAATTGATGAGGATTTCTGGAGATCCCCTGGTCTTTTAGTGATGGGTAGTCACCAGCTTTTAAGTTTGTTTTTTTTTTTTTTAATTTTTCCTTTGGCAATTGTGGTAGAACGGCGCAGTGAGCAGGGACATCAGTATGTGCACAATCCAAACTTCAATAAAGAGGCCTGAGAGTCCTTGGGACTCTCCTCGAAAACAGCAAAGGGAAAGAGTGAAAGAACTGGTAAACAGCAGAGGGGGGAGGAAGGCTCAAGGATGAGAAAGAGGGGGGTATGCAAATGGACCACATGCCAAGAGGGCAAGAACCAATGACCACTGGCTGCTGCTGCGTGCACACTGCATGCATGCAGGTAACAAACCAATCATGTTAGAAAGCAAACGCATGCAAGGCTTGGAATGCTATATATTCCCCCTGAACCCTGAATAAAATAAACAAGAAGCTTAACTCGTATTGAGTGTTGTCTTGATTCCAGCCAGCTCCTTGCAACAGGCAGTAGTTTTAGATCTTCTGAAAGACTATTTTGAAGAGTATTTCACAGGAAAAAAGAAATCCAGGAACTAAAGTTAATACATTTGTCATAAGTATGGTGGTTTAGTCAAATCATAAAACTTCTTGGAGTGTACTGTTATGCTTATCCTACAAACTGGGAATAAAGAGCAAAAATAAATGTATACCAGTCTTCCACCTCTGTGTCCTTCATGGGAAAGCATTTTGAGTGTTGCAATTTTACAAGTCTATTTGTTCAGCTTGAAATACATTTCAAAACTGTTCTGGTCAATTAGATAAGCCTTATGTTGCTCAGCAAAGTTCTTAACTCCTGGTGCCATAAAGTTGCAAGGAAGTTCCCTTAAGCAGTAGAGCCCGTGACATGGAAGGTGCTGAAATAAAAACTGATCAAGCTGCATTCCTTTCCTATAGTCTCTGGATGATAACCCTGTCTGAATTAATTCATTTTACTTGCCCGTTGTTGTGCTGAAGATAAAATTGGCAGCATTTTAGAGACATAAAATTGTTAACTTATTTGAACATGAGAATCAACATCCAAATAAAGCCTGTGTACCAGGATTTTGGAGATGTGTGCAAGTATGAAGTAAGAGCATTCCTAATGACTGTGAAAAAGTGCTGAAGTAATGACACAATTTAAAGAGAGAAATAAATGAAAGCTTTTAGGTCTGTGCTGGATCAATTTCTTAAATACTCCGTATTAACGGTGAAGACTCTGCTCATCCTAAAAATACCCTCTTTTTCCTGGGAAAATAATGCACACAGAATCTGCTATGCCAGCTGTTTTTCCAGCTATATGGTTACAATCTGTGTTCTTAGTGATGGACCAAGCACACATTCTTTTACCAGTGATTCTTGTTTTGGGTTCTGGGCTGGTTTCTGCTGTGTGTGTGAGTCAAATTGTATATGAAGTGAAATTTTCAAAGAAGACAGCAAGAAAGATTTTTTTAAAGGAATATAAAATAAAACATGATAGCTGTTGAAAGCTAAAGGAAGCTTGGAGTGGCAAGAGAGGAAGTATTCTAAATTTATAATGAAAATTCATTATGCATTCATTGCATTTGAAGAGGTCAGACATGATGAATCTGAATACTACATGAGAATGGAGGGCATCTTTTATATTAAAGGCATTACAGCAGGGTGATGTGAGGAGAGGCAAAGAAATAAAGGAAGTAAAGGGGGACAATTGCAACACAGAGGCAGTAAGTAACAAGAACATTACCTCAAACAGATCTACTTTGTGATTAAATTGATTCGTGATTTCCAGGCAACTCAAAATAATGATTATTAGTCATAAAATTATACTGGAAAAATGTTTAAAGCTACTGAGAAAGTTAGTAAAAGAATTTCAAAGTGGATTATCACAGTTTTGCAGCAACCTTTACAACTTCTATAAGTGGAATATTCTTAAAGTTTTATTCCCTTCTTACATATAATTGCAATATATGCTTCTTGCTTTTATGGGGAAAATACTCTTTTGTGTGTGTGTGTTTTTCACTATCTCCTATAATGTCTGTCCAGTTTTCACTACCCCATTTCATTTGTGAATATAGCATATGAGCAAAGAGATAAAAGACAAGCCTGGGTACATGCCGTATGGGATAACTAGCTGTAGGGCTAAAGCAGAGTGTCTTGCTCCACTTTCTGGATTATTGGAGCAGAGAGCTAGTTTTAGCAGGGATAGATTGCACTGAATAACACTAGTAGAAGTAGAGTGTAACTTTTCAGCTTAACGCTGTTTTAATGTATGTATTCTGGAGTGCATTGAGATACTGCATTATTCAACTGCCTTTCTGTGTAGAAACACATACTTTGAAACTGGGGACCCTACACCCTCCATGTGGAGTCAGGCAATACTTCTATCGATATTTAACCACTGCTATCAGACCCAATAGTTTATTTTGACTCAAGGTATTGCAGTGGAGCTTGAGGAGTCACAAGGAATATGTACAAAGTAGCATGACTAGGAAGTCAGAAACTCCCAGCTTTCCTAGAAAAGGCTTACCTTTAAATATAGACATTCCAGGTGAAGGGAGTCCTTGAAGAATTTTCATTTCTATGGCTCTGAGCTAAGCATTGTCGACGGAAGGTGAAATCAGAGAGCTGTAGTGGTTAAGAAGGGGGGAAGAAAGGTAAAACAGCAAAAAATAAATTGTCACCTCGGGCTTTTACAAAACAGCATATAGAGAAATAAATAATATTTTTCCCTAGAGGGTGGTTTCATGTACGTAGTTGTCCACGGGGTGCAAGGCTACCAGAACAGGATACTGTACCAGATAGTTGCCCTATGGCGGCTGTTATGATTCACTGGTTTTAATATTATCCCTAAATTCACTTGAGGGAATTCACCAGGCAAGCTTCTAAAGCATAGCATGTAATCTAATAGCATTATTGTTTTTATTTTTTTATCACAGGCATGTTCTTCATTTACTTACAGTCAACCTCTATACTGAAAATGGTACCGTAATACCTCTAGCCACAATTAGATAAACCCCTGTTAGATTGACTAAATGCCCGTTCTTCTGAAGAACATTATACTGGAATTGTGGAGTATGGCTCTCTTCTTTGTCCTGACAAATACAATTATCATTAGAACCCTGGTCCAAAGTCCACCTAATTAATGTAATAAGTTATTTACCAATTAAATAATGTATTTATAATAGATAAGTTAGTATTCAACACGTGCATGCTGTCTTCGTATTTTAGAATCCTAAGTGTTCAGTGTGATTTTCTTTTGATGACTAGTTATTGCACTATTTGGTAAAAATCCTAACAAATTTAACAGCCAAGAAGGGGGTTGTTGGGCTTTCAGCACATCGGAGTTTTTGATACCTAATAAGGAGTGGAGGTTTTTCGTGTTAACATTTCCATTTCCCTTTTATTTTCCTTATTCTTCACTTTAGAAATGAGTGCAATTGTTATTCTGAGGGTGGAAAATTTCTGTGATATGTCTCCTTACCCCCAAAGTAACTTGGTGTTACTTTCCTCCCAAGCTTTGCATTGTGTTTAGAACTGGCAAATTGTTGGGCTGGCGTGGTTCTACTAAAATCGTCAATGGTGAAATCACTAGTATTAACCTGTCATTTTTTCTTTGGGGACAGCACAGTTCATTTCACTGAAAAACTGATTTACGTTGATTTACTATTAGGAAGTTTTCCTTTGCAAGGCACTTCAGCACAACTGTGTGTTAGCCTGCTAGCACCCATGGATGTTCCTAATTTACTGATGATTTCATGGAGACCAGATATATTACCACGTGTAGTTCTTGGTGGGTTTCTTTTGATGAAGTCTGAGAGTCTTCACTGTGATAATGCACTAGCTTTAAATCAGCTTCCTTTGTGCAGCAATTGGTGCAGTACATAAAATAAGATTACATACAGGGATCTGTACTGAAGATAGGCTTATCTTGTCAAACAGGGAAGTAAAACATAAGGTTACAAAACACACTATTGGTTTTTGATTCAATTATATTAGTGCCTTTGTGGTATCAGTCAGGTCTGTCAGCTCTTCATTTACCTCATGAACAAAGTTCTGGGCTCTGGGTAACCCAATGGAGATAATACTCTCCTTTTTCCATGAAAATCGTATGTTGGCATTAGGTAGTTCCAGGAAAAGCAGTAGTAGATGTCCATGAGAAATAAATGCTAGCAAGAATATGGTGGGCAATCAGCAGACCAGATCAGGCAGAAGATTTTTTCTTGGAAAGGCATACATCAAATAGGACAATCATCTCTTGTTTTCAACTTGCCATTGTAATACTGTCCAAGAACAATTCCATTCCAATCATGACATAAATTTTGCCTTAAGTTTGGCTTTAAAATTAAAATCCTATCCTTTTTCAAGTTCTTTGTGGTTTTAAAATGTTTCTACATGTTTTCTCTCATTTCAGTATCTCTGTCCTCAAAGAAAAGTAGACTTTTTCTTTTAACAAAGCTGCAAGAGGGAAAAAATCCTTCCCTGCTAGGACCCAATCAAATTTTGCTCATCAGTTAGGCTGACAGCAGGTTTAGCACATTTATTAATTATGAGGGAAATTTGTTAGAACAAACAAGTTTTCAAACCTTTAGGAGGCCTGGCATGATTATAAATAGATAACAAACCTTGAAAAATGCTTCAAGGCAAGGGCTCAGCAAACAAAAAGAAGGGTCTCTACTTTGAGACTGTACCAGTGAACTGGAGAGTACCCTTTAGAAAAAAATATGCCTGCTATGTTAGCAATACATTAATGGTAAAACATGTTTCTCTTCAGATGTAAGATTTGATTTTGCTGATATGCTACTACAGTGTGCTGCTTTTTTAAACTGCATTAATTTAAGTTGCATATATGACAATTACATACTAGGTCAGACCCACAGAGGTGTGTGAGATAGACAAGAGGATGGTATTGTGGGCTGTGAGAATCTGTGACCCAGAAAGTAGCACAGAAGTGCATTTACTCTGTTGATGACATACTCACTTTCTTTTTTCTAGAACTTGGTTACTCATTTTCCTCTCTATTATGTTTATTGGACAAGTTCCACATAGTTCGTGATCAGCAGAAGACTGAGGTCATACCATTAACGTTTTTTGGCATTCACAGCTAGACACATTTTTTTCCTCCTTTTAACAGAACACGGCTTTGAAATAAATAAATGTTAAAACCTTGAAGCCAAGTGTAGTACCTTGTGGATCAATGACTTGGTGCCTGACAATACCTACTGACAATTGCTCTGCCATTCTGAAAACCAAGGCATCTGCTTAGATACATGAATGTAAATGCCACCATGTGGCTTAAGGTTTCTATGTCACTTGTATTTTTTTTTTCCATAATTTCTTTATGGCTTGGAGGGTCTTTTTCCTGACACCTAAGTTAACTAGAGAAAACAGACTCATATCTGTGTGTCTAAGTATAAGCCACCAAAAAAAGTGAAGGAGTCTCAGATTTTGGACATTTAGTATCTGAGCCCTTAATCTTTGTCCACCTGTGAAGTTTCTGCATTGACCCAAAGGTATGTGGGATCAACTGAAAGGCTGATATTTATGTCACAGTTTTTAAAAAGCCCTGAATGCTTTTTGCACCACTCTGGATTTTCAGTAAGATGTATTCTCTTTCTGAATATTTATATTGAGATTCTTCAAGGACCAGATGGTAGAGGATTCACTCGATGACTGACCTTCAGGCTGCCCTTTGACTTTATAATTTCTGATTTCAATTCTGTTTTAGCTGTGACTGTTCATGACCATGTTTTCAAAATAAATTAGTTTGTTTCAGATTTGAAGTCTGCATTGTTCTTTAGAGTTTTAAGACGCAAAGTAGATACATAGTGAGCTTAGTTATAAACATAATTGCTAGTACTTGAAAAACTTCTCCAAATAAATTGAGGTTAGGTTATTTAAAGATGATTGTTTTAATTCTCAGATACTTAGAGAGAAATGTCTTATGTCTGGGTATTCTAGAGGTTACATTGTTTTATATTGTATTATGTGTATATAAAAATATTCTTATAATTGTATTATTAAAATGGCTAATATCTAATGAAAGAGATGTTCTATTAATTTTGAGACTAATTAAATATTCAGAAGGTATCTCAAAGCTTTGTGCTCTGTGTTTGCCTTGTGGAGCCCTCTTCCCCTGCAGTCCTTTCCTTCCTGTCATTGTCCTCAGTGGCTCTGTCCCACTCTGCCTTTCCCCTGCCGTCTCACCTTACTTTCCCAATTATTTGTAAAGGCTTGAGTTGGGAAGAAGACTTCCGCATTTGGGGAATTACAGCTTTCATTTTGGGTATTCAGACCAGACACGACGCTTCCCAACTGTAGATCACTTTTCCTCTCTGTCACCCGCCCCATGCATGGTCTGTGCTGCAGGATGGCTGCTTGGTCCATACCAGGAGCTGCTCTTGTTTTACGTTTTCTGTCATTTTACCTTGAAGCCAGAAAGGCATCCTTTCAGCCACTGTCTGCTCCTGTGGTTCAGGCAGTATAGAACCAGGAAGGTTTCACAGGACTTGTCTGTGGAAAGCTGGAATAATGCACTTCTGTGGATTTTGGAAGATCCTGTAGTTCAAATGATCAGAATTCAGTCTTTATAAATGCTTTTGTGAACATTTCATAGCCATGCCCAAGCCATTCTCCATGTTTTGTGCAGACAAGGCAAGATGATTTCAAAGGAAACATTCTGTCCCTTTCTGGATGACATCCTGCTGTTTTCCAACCATTTTTTTTTGTTTGCCTTTCCCCCCGCCCCTCCATCATATATTAATTCCATCTCTTCCTCCTTCAGAGACAGATGGTGAGCTGGTGATACTAATGAGCTCCCTGCTGCCCAGTGAAGGCAAAGTGAAATGCTTTGTGTTCTGAGAACTAACAGGCTGAGCACCCTCACTAAGGATGTAACACATGCGATGAAAGGTTTGATGCAGCAGACTTTCTTCACATGCACCTATGAACCGTGTTTCCTCAAGAGAACAACTTCCTGAAACAGCCTGCCTAATAGTCCGATCCTTACTGTGTTTATTGGGGTATTGCTCTGAATGGTACAGTAATCTGTCTCTTTTATGGAGATGGAGAGAGCATTAGGTTGTGGACACATGGCAACTGAATGCCCTGCTTCTCTGGCATTAGCACACTGAGAAATAAAAACAAAGGGCACCTGCTGTTCCTCAGAATGAGTCTTTGAACATTACAAAAACTTTCTTGGCAGAAAGCCATTATTTTCTGGGCTGACTTTAAAAAGAATGCAATTAATTATAGGAGCTGCAGCCCTCTAAGGTAACAAAATGCAATTATCCAGAGATTCATGATGGATTCAGTTATGTCTTGTTTCAAATGTAACAGAGTTGTCAAAACTGGCTTGTGCTAAGTATGCAATTAATGATGGGTCCAGTTGGCCTGGAAGTCTAGTGATTGCAGTTGTGTGGCCAGTTCAAGGCTGACTACGAAGTTCCCAAATGGTGGTAGTTATGTGGATTCAGCATGATCATGAGGAGTTTTTCAAAACCTAATGAATTGGTTGCAATTCTAAGAACTTTCGTAATGGATTCATTAAATGTTCTCTCTCCAGCAGAGTTCACAAAGAGAGATGTATCCCTTTCTCCACACAGAAGAAAACCTGCAGTGACACAAAATTTCTAATTGAGTGAATGTGAAACATTCACTTTTTGTGTTTAAAACTAAATAAATACCACTATCAGAGTGTCTGTCTTTTAATGTGAGATCTCTTTCTCAAGAAACAGCATTTTGCCACGGTAAGGGAGAACATTGAAAAACCTAGTCTTTGTTTTCAATCACTACATAGAGATAGATCATATAAATTTAGAGGATGGATGGTAAATCCAACTTTAACCTGACTAACTCTTATATCTGATAAAGAGGTGTTGGTCTCTTATCAAAACAGGTGCTTTGGTGTCTGTGGATGCAGAATAGTACCCAAACCACATCTAAGTTAATTACTGCATACGAGCAAGTAACAGATGTGCTGCAGATGGCTAGGGTGATTAAAATAAAAAGCTCACAAATAAAGATTTTACAGTTTTGGAAGTTAACAATAAATAAATGGCTTAAAAAGCACTAGATTAGAACTCAAATAGTAAATTAACTAAGTCTGTGTTTGATTCCTTATTATCAGTCAGTTGCTGTGAATAGGTTTAAAACAAAATAATGAGTTACAGACTTAAACAGAGATGTTTTTCCCATTTGATTTTACTAGTACTATGCCAACAGTTGCTCTGGGAAAATGTACGTGTACTCTCTTCTTGATTCTGTGCTTTCACCAACTTTCCATAAGAACATAAAATGAGGGTCAGTCTGAAAGTAGCTGATGGTCTCGTTTTTAGAATGTACATTTACATTTACTGAAATGAAAGCTTTTTACAGGAATGTACTGGTTTCACCAGGAATGCTTTTTACTGGAAATTCCACCCTGAAAGGAGAAGGAGCCACATATACAGAGGCAAACACCTATCTCAGAAAAAGCAAGGTGGTCCTGTAGGCAGTGTAAGATCAAGAGGCCGAACCAGAGGTTCCCACAGGAATAGTGGGTATCTTTGTCACAGGGCTTTTTTCTCTTCTGGGGTGTTGCTTCTTCCCTGGTTTTTTGTTGTTTTGGAGTTGTTTTTTTCATTATTTTGTTTGTTTGTTTTTTATAAAAACTTTGGCGAGTCTTATTTCAGCCTTATTTTCATCATAATTTAAACCATGGCAATTTATGGAGTCTTAAAACTTTCATATGACAAGAAAATGGTTTCCTGCCTAGCTGTGAGAGGCATCATTGTAAGGTGAGAAAGATTATTAAATGTTAGTAAAGGAAATTATACAATCTCAATAATTTAAACATGTATGTGTAGGGTGACCTGATTTACAAATTAATAATAAAAATGTAGACCACCTTGCAGTGAGATCTGATCAAGAAGAACCACTTAAATAGATATGTGATGTAACACTGAATTAGCCTAACAGAGCTTAGTGTGTTCAATGTACTACATGAACTGACATGTATAGAAGACCAGTCATACTGTAATACTCTGGACTGGATTAAAAAAAAAAAAAAAGAAAAAGAAACAAGAAACAAATTAATCTTTTAGAAATTATTAATACAGTTTTGTTTCTTTGGGTTAGTTTGTTTCTTATGGGATTGCAAGTTGTACTTAATCACGAAAATAGTGTGTGAATGTTTTGGTTTACGTGGCTATTTTTAATATTAGGTGAAATAACTGCTTTTTTAAAGAGACTACTATACACAGGTGGACTACTTATTTCTGGATTTTGATATACATATTTTTTGCAACTACTTGTTAAGGAGGAAATCAGCAACAAAGAGGGAGTGAATACTCAGCCTCTACATTTGTGGTTATAGACTGCGCTGTACAAGTGGGACACCGGGTGACCCCAATCACTGCACAGAAAGGCCATTAAAGTTTCTCTGCATATCTTAAGGCATTCTGCTTTTTATTCTAATAGACCTCTGCACTATATAGTCACTTGCACCATATTCATATGGAAGTGGCTGTGGTAGAAGAATCATGGAACACTATGCTTATGTGGTTTTCTTCTATCCACTGTAATAACTAACTTTCTTGCTACATTCCCCTGACCTTTCTCTTTGACTCCTGTAATACCCTATGTCATCTCCACATACTTCTGGAAAGGACAAGAGGCAGTACTTGCTGTGGCCGATGATGAGCCATGCGATTGCTGGTGAGCCAGCCGGCTGCTGCCTGCCGGACTCCTGATGGCCTCTTCCATTTGCCTTTCCCTCAGTGAGAATGCTAATTGTGTCTGTATTCTTTGTCCAGTTGTTACTACTCGTAAAACTTTTAGGAGTACAGGATTTTTGAGGTCTCTCTTCCTCTGAAATCTGGGTCCAAAAGCCATTTTGGATGGGGAAAGGAACTGGAAGAGAAAACAAATGATCATGTAAGTCTTGTTTCCTTAGGGAGCCAGACTAGAGATGTGTGTCTAAGACTTGTCTTGCACATTATAGATCAAGCAGAATGCATCCTCTAGTGTGTAGGTATATGGGGAAACAATTACAGGGGTGATAAAGAATTTAAAACTGTGCCTCTATTGCCCTGTGATAGCTCTGGCTTTGTATTTTTTCAGATATGAAGTCGTCATTTGTTCAGTCATTTGTTCGTATGTTCTAGGCAGTTGTTACCTGTTTCCAGCTGTTTCCTCTCAGGTAATAGCCAGAGATGACATAATTATATGCATTAATATATATATTTTTTATTTGACAAAAAGTGTTGAACAGTGCAGAGTTCTGTCCTACTAGAAAGAAGCACGAGATGTGCTACATAAATATTTCTTCGTAATGTTCTCTCACTTACTAAATTTGGTTTCTGTTAATGTTTTCTATTAGTTTGGATGTCTGGATATGGTAGAACATTATCAAGTATAACACAGTTGTGTTGTTCAGACAAGTTTTAGGTTTGCATAGCCACAGACACCCTGTAAAAGAATTATGACAGGAAGGAAAAAGAACATTGCCTTTTCCTGAATTTGCATCATGAAGCACCTTCTTAGAAATCACTTTTGAATTTCCCTCATGTTACATTAAAAAGTCCTTCCTTTCCCTTTAGTTGTGAGACAAATACCACCACCACCACCTCCCGCCCAGATGTACAGAAAGATATAGGCTGAAGAAGTATTTAGAATTGTTCAAGCTTTCTAGTTGGAGCATATGGTGGTGGCACTGTGGAAGCCTGGGAAACTCTCTCCCAGTAAAGTGAAATAAGATGCCTTTTCCATGCTGAATAAACCACCTCTGCTTTAAATATGGAGAAGCTTCGGTATTTTAGATTTAATGAGGCCTAAATATGTCAACATTGGAGGCTGTTTGCTTTTGTTAAATAGTTGGCACACTATACTGGCTGGCATTGTTGTATTTGCTCTGTCAAAATCCTCTGCAACTCGTTGTTTTCCAAGCTATATAGATTCAGATCTTAAGGCCTGCCTTCATATTAGGTTGTTCTGTTTAGCTCAGGATGAACTACATCTGCTCTCTATTTTTTTTTTTTTCAAATGTCTTGCTATTTCTTCTGTTACACATCCTGCAAGCACTGATATAGACAAATTAATGCAAATAATTCTTTTGAGTAAAGCCAGCACAAGAAAATTGATGCATTTGAAATGTGAACTGTGGAAGTTTAGCTCATGTGGATACTCTAATGCAGCTTGATTTTTTTCAAGATTGGCTTCTGAACGTCCAAGACTACAGTTCTTTTGGCCTGGGGCACAAAGCTCTCATGCATATGGAACTGGATTGCTCTGCAGTCCCAAATCTGTAATCTCCTGACCTCGCAGTACAAGTGACAACTCTGTAATCCACTATCAGATTCCTCCACCAAAAATAGTTCTAGTCATGAAGCCTACTTGAGTCAGTTTTCTCCACAGTTGCTGCAGATTTTAATTTCTCTTTCTGTCGTTTGTGTGCAAAGGACTACAGTCAATCCTCTCCTCTGCTGTTGTGCACCACATCTCTCTTATAGGTACAATGCCAGAACTGTAATGTGAATTGTTAATTTTCCAATGCTGGCACTGAAGCCAATGGAAACTTGGCATGTAGGATGATGGCATTATCCATACGAGTTCAGTAAAAGGCATGTATGTTTTATTGCTTTACGCAGTCATTTCCATGAAGTGATTTTGGAGTATCCAGTTCTTTATTTTTGTCCAAAGATTTTGATGGCCTTTTGAAAAAAAAAAAACAAAATCTAGGGGTTGATAATCAAATTAAGCTACTACAGAGGAGGTAGAGTGTATATGTTAAATTTGTAGATGTCATGGAGTCTGAAGGAGTTGTAGCATGTTGAAAGACAAAACTGGAATTCAGAATGATCTTGACAATCTGAGGAAGTGATCAGAAAAGAGAGGAGGTTAATAAGGAGGTTTAAGTGCAAACTATTGCACTTCAACAGGAATTGGCAGCTTCACAGCTACTGATTAAGTGGAAATTTTACAGAAATAATATTTGAGTATTAAAATGGACCACAAACCAAACTTCAGTCCTGTCTTGATGATGCAGAAACCCAAAGCTCGCACTGGAATATATGCATATCTGAGTTTACATGAAAAAGATACAAATTAGTCCATTTGCTCAATTCCACTTTGTTGGGTATCACATGGGAGCAAGCCTAGAGAAGAGCATCAGGGATGAAGGAAGGTCTAACGCGTGACCTATGGCAAAGACCAGAAAAACGGGTTATTTATTTTAGGGAAGAACAGTCAATGGGCAATGCGTTAACCGTCTTCAAATATATTTTAAAATGTCGGCAAAGAGGATATGGTCTCCAAATGCACAGTGCTGGATGATGAATAACAAGCTTATGTGTTAATAAAGAAAATGCAAGTCAGAAATTAGGGAAAATTTATAAAATTGTATGCCATTTGGATTATTTGCCTAAGGATGTTAGAAAATCTTTATTACTGGAGGTTAATAAATTTATAAACAAACATTTGCTAGGGATGACAGCGGTATAATTCACCTGCCTTGGCCGTGGTGGAAGTGAAATAGGCTTGTTTTGAAGAAATTTGCAGCCCTGTTTTCCAGGTTTCTGTGTGGTTTTGTTTGTTTGTTTGTTGTGAATCTAATGGCAAATTGATATTATCAGAAAATAGATTTTGGGGTTTAGGACTGCTTACTGCTTTATGTACTTAAAGCCCGGAAAATTTCACACCTAGAGGCAATATTGCTTGTATTTAAGTGATGAGGGTTTCTTAAATTAGATCAATACTGGTATGTTGATTGATAATTGTTTAATATATCTATGATATATTAAAATCAGATGTTATACTTTCCTTCTGGATAACTTTCTTTTATGACCATGCCTAAAATAGACACTTTTATCTGCTCTGACATCTTGATGGTAAATCAAATGTATTGTTAGTATTATGGCTCTTTTTTAAATGTCAGATTTATTCTGATTACTATTGTGACCTCCTGAAAGTGGTAATTTGGAAAACACAATAAGAATGTTAATAGGCTCCACAGGCATATTAGCATATGTGGCATTAGAGTTTATTTCTAACTTGAGCAGAAGTTTGTACAATAAAGCAGAATTTGCCTCTGTGCCTTTGGTCTTGCTCATTCTGATGTGCTGTTCTATGTGGCATGATACTTCTCTGTAAAGTAGTATAAACTCAGATTGGTAAGTAAAGTGACGTCTTTATCACAGAGGGGAGTAACGTATAGCAGAATCTGATGGGAATTTTTGAGATGCAAAGGATTCAGGTTCTTTTGTCTCTGTTACTTCCTTAACCACAGTGGAGATGGGCATGACAGAGCAGGTGGGATGCCATGGGATGTTTAATGTGGGACACCAGAATTAATCTTCAGCAGTCCCACAGGTCAGCAGCCATTCTGTCTGCCCCCAGGACCTTTCATTTTTCAGAGAGAAAGCAAGTTTTTGGATCCTGTGAGGTGCTTCCTTCATTGTGGCTTATAGGTATGCTGGAAATCTGTGTTTGGATTTACAGTTCAGGCTGAAACGCTTTCACTGGAAAGGAAGTTATTTTTATGGTAGTTTTATACAAGAAATAAATACACCAATACAAGAAATAAATACAAGGACATGTTAGAGGGAAGGGATGCCATCCAGAGGGACCTTGACAGGCTTGAGAGGTGGGCCCATGTAAACCTCATGAAATTTAACAAGGCCAAGTGCAAGGTCCTGCACGTGGGTCGAGGCAATCCAAACACACATACAGGCTGGGTGGAGAATGGATAGAGAGCAGCTCTGAGGAAAAGGACTTGGGGGTATTGGTGGATGAGAAGCTGAACATGAGCTGGCAGTGTGTGCCTGCAGCCCAGGAAGCCAACCGTGTCCTGGGCTGCATCAAAAGAAGCATTAGCAGCAGGTCAAAGGAGGTGATTCTCCCCCTCTACTCTGCTCTTGTGAGACCCCACCTGGAGTACTGTGTTCAGATGTGGGGCCCCCAACATAAAAAAGACGTGGACCTGTTGGAGAGAGTCCAGAGGAGAGCCACAAAATTAATCAGAGGGCTGGAGCACCTCCCCTATGAGGACAGGCTGAAAGAGAAGGCTCCGAGAAGACCTAATAGCATCCTTGCAGTACCTGAAGGGGGCTACAGGAGAGATGGGGAGGCACTCTTTATCAGGTAATGTAGTGATAGGACAAGGGGTAATGGGTGTATGCTGAAAGAGGGTAGATTTAGACTAGACATTAGGAAGAAATTTTTCACTATGAGGGTGGTGAGACACTGGAACAGGTTGCCCAGAGAAGCTGTGGATGCCCCATCCCTGGAGGTGTTCAAGGCCAGGCTGGATGAGGCTTTGAGCAATCTGGTCTAGTGGAGGGTGTCCCTGCCCATGGCAGGGGGGTTGGAGCTTTATGATCTTTAAGGTCCTTTTCAACCCAAACCATTCTATGATTCTATGATTTATAGGCGCTGTGACAGGAGATTGGAATCCTGACTGCTCATTGTGATTTATGCTTGAATCAAGCTTTGTTTAGATTTTCTGTGCTTTGCATATGTTCACATTTCTGCCCTAATGCAATTTCAATTTCTTTTGTTCCCTTAAATATCCTACATCTTTTAGATTTGGAAGAATGGACTGTTTCCACCAGGCTTGTTCTGAGTTGCAGCATTACCTTATGGTTTTATCCCATCAAATAGCAGTGCGTGATTAGTTAGCTCTCTTTGCTAACTTGGTTCCCATGCAAAGTTGTAACTGAATTTGATATCGTACACAGATGTCAGCTCCATTTTAAAGATAACAACGCTGAAATCAAACTCCATTATCACTGAGTTTAACATTCATTATAATTTTAAAAAAAGAAAAGCTATCAATGGCTTTAGTATTAACAGTAACCTACTGCAATTACTGGAGGTTGTGAGCATTGTGCACAGCAACACTTGCAGGACCAGAGTCAGAGCTTGGTTTATATGATTATGTTGTACAAACATTAACACTTGATAACATTTTCAGACAAATGTGAACACTTTTCAAATATATGTGAGAAACAGGAGCCAAGAAGTGTTTGTGGTACTGACTGATGAAATTCATAATTTTCTGTAGTGAGATCAAATTTTTATGAAAGCTGGAGCGTTCCAAAATGCATTAGAATGAGTAATTCCAAGGTTAAAATTGAATTCAGGATGTTTCCAAGTGGCAAAACATTGCCAAAAAGGCACAAGTGTAGACCAGATGAAGAAGCACTAGTTCTGTGATTATGTTTGTTGGGACAGGTATGGTGACAGTTTTGCATCTCCAATAAATGCAGCACACATCACTCATGTCTTACAGTTCTGTTCAGTCATATTATCTCTTATATTTTTGTTCAGTCTCTTGTAGTTTCAGAGAGAGGAGCAGTGTGTTTGGGGAGTAGTTAGGTAAAAGGGCATGCATTATTTAGTGCATATGCACTGCATGAAGATTAACTGGGAGGCCTTGTTAAAGGGTAGAAAGCTCTGTTGCAAGTGGTTTATTGAATGAACCTTTTGAAATGCTCTCCTTGCAGTCTCCTGTTGAGTTGGACTGAAGTTGGGGAGAAGAAACAAATGGGCTTTGATAATGGAAATAACTTTTTCTTTTAATGGGAATATGTTCTCAATTGAAATGATTCTTAACCACTTGGATAAGCAGATTTCAGGATGAAATCATACATTTAGAAATGTCTCGCTATATTGAATGATGATAGGAAAATATAATTTACATTTTGAAGCACTCTTTAGAGAATGGATTGTTAAATTAAAAAGTATTGTTCTATGTATCAGCAGGGACAGTGGTAGCTGATAGAGAAATGGAAGGATAACACTGGAATATTTACTTGGCTCTGGATGAGCAAGTGGTTTTCTACGTGACCAGGAGCTCTGGCTCTTGTGATATACCTCTGTGACACAGAATGGCTGCTGTCAGTAGATCTTGTCACCTGCAAGTTCTTCCAGGCTCCTATGCACACTCTAGGATTCAGTGTGGCATTTAACAGAATGAGCCCCCCTACCAGTTGTTACCATGTACTTTATAGCCTGTAGTGACAATTCTGTTTTATCGTATCACTGTTTTTCTTAACTCTGAGTGTTTTCTAGGAGCAGACTGGACCAAGCGGTAGTACTCTGCTTTTGTCTGCAGGTGCCTATTTTGAGGTTAGGAGCTGGCATAATTTTGTTCTGTGGACGATGTGATTTGATGGACAATATTCCCTGAAAAGCAGAGCTTGTTAGCAAAAGCAACGGCAAGAATAGTAGCCTTCCTCTCACACCAAGCCAAATGATACAATTGTGGAACCAGTGAGGGTGAAACCCAGAGGAGGGACTGTGGCCATTAATTTTCCCTTGGAAGTCTTCCCTGTGCTTGAGTGTGTTTGAGATTGCAATTGAGTTTGGTTTTGGACAAGAGGCATATGGCAGTGGGCTGGGGAGCTGAGACTTTCCTGGAACACAGAACACACAAAAGAAACTGTACGAGTAATTGAATCTCTTGTTCTGCTTGAGTTGAGCAACAGAATATTGCAAGTTTTCAGTGACTATTAGCTCATATTTGAGAATTAGTTTATTTCAGTCCTGTCTAGACCTGTCCTGTGTTAATTTTCTACAAATAGAGTTCAGCCAATGGCAGTATTTGCCAAATCAATACATTTTAACTACATTACAGAATACTCAAGGATGGCAATTGGAATTTATAGTCACAACCGGTTCGAACAGAAGTCTGATTCTACAAATTGCAAGTTGGTCAGGCAAAACCAAACTTAACATATTATCTTATGCCCTGTCAGAGCTCAGGTATTTTTGTAGCTAAAAAGCTGCAGGTCAAGAATTACTTTACAAATAATCTAAAACAACTATTGTTGATTTTTCAGATAATTTGCAAACAGAAGAGTAATTTGTCTGTATAAATAATGTAATGCAATGTTCTGTGATATGTTTGTGTACTGAGATTAGTTCAGTGCTCGTATGCATAGAAAGCACAGAGCTTGATTCCTGGTGATTTACTTAGGTGCCTTTTTACTGGGGACTTAGAGGATGAACTGTTCTCTACCTCTCAGCATCTCTTCCTTTCCTGCATACATCTTTGCAGAATGTTTACCATTTTCAGGAAATGCTATTTGTCTCACCATTCTCAGAGCTTCACCTTTTCTCTATTATAGTGGAAACAAAGGTTGTGAGGGTGGCAAGTGAATTCAGAGAGGACAGGTTAAACCCAGATTAAGTACATGGAGACGATGCAGTTAAATAAACAAGCTACTGTAGGCTTAGATGAACACTTTTCCATCCATCTGACCTGTTTTTCCCTTCAGAATTGATGGCAGGGTGTCAAAATTGTTTCGTAGTTAGCGATAGCTGTTAGAGATACCTGTAAGTTGCCTATTGGGTATGGACCACTGGTGGTTTGCAAGTTCATGGGCCAATGCCTTACAGCTGAGCTGTGGAATGACATTGCAGGTGTGTTGTTTTCAACTGGAAGCTAAAGTATACTGATATTTGAAATATTCTGACAGAGGTCCACTTATCCAAAATTTTTGGAACCAGTTGCCTGCAGACAGTGTACCTGACATTTAAGGATTTTTTTTTTCTCTTCTCTGATATGGGGCAGTAAATTGACACTGAGCACTGAAATGCTAATAGAGATCATAACAGAAAATTCCAAAGGAAATACAAATAGGCCTTCTTGTCTGTGTGCCAAGGATGCCTGATATTTCTATCAGTAATGTTAGTGATTCTCTACCTGCAGTTTAGATGAAATCTGTGCCTAGGATGTCCAGCTTTCAAAATAAGGAATAATGCATTTCCTACTCCTTGCTGATGCTACACACAGAGTCCTGTGTAATCACTGCCGAAAGATAAGAAGGAAATGGGAAGAAAAAGTAGCCAAAAACAATGCTAATCTGGTGGGGAAGGCAGAGAAAAGATAGGTATAAAAGAAAGATTGTATGTGCAATTGGTGCTGCGGTATTAGTTTGAAATACAATTACTAAAGGTCAGCCATCTCCAAAGGCAAATTTTGCTCTGTTGCTCATGGACTTGTAAGCTGGGGGTGAGAGACTTACAAGTAACAAGTAGAGACAGAGTGGGCAACAGAGGATAGCAGATCATCTTTTCCTCTGTAGGACTTTAGATTTTTCAACGATGAAATCACATAAATCTCTAGTTATCATGTATCTGACAGTATTATTTATTCACTACAGCTTCACAGCATGGATGACCCTGCCCCATTCCTGTTTTGTTATACCTCTGCCTTTGCGTATCTGCTGGTTGAGGGATGGGGGAACAGCGGAACTAATTCCCTCCCACGTTTTTCTATGCCATTTAACACATTTATTAACAAAGACAAGTTATTTTTCCCTCTGAAATCTGTACCTGAAGGTCTGAAGAGGCAACTGCAAAGCATAAAACTGAAGCCTGAAAATCTACCGACAGTATGCATAACCCAAGCTGATTTTCTTTAAGATAGTCCATTGAAAATATGACATAAATGTTGTTCTTTTCTTTCCTCTTACACTTGACAGTATGTCTGTAACTATCGGTGTTATTATTATTGTTGTTGTTATTTAGTAAAGCCACAGAGCTGAAATGATAAGTAACCAGAACCTGATAATAATAAGTAGGCATGACTCATGAGTTGCTCATAAAGTATTTGTTGCATTAATCCAGGTCTATCATGTGGTTTGAAAGTAATTACATTTTGAATATCAGTGTGAATACCTTAATGGTTTGGAATTACTTGAAATTTCTTATCAATCCATCACCTAATATCCCTTACTTATGATTTGCATTCTTAACAGAATGACTCAAAGCTACTTCTTATTTTACTTCTTTTTGTAATAATTTACAGCTTCCTTTGATCATATGGTAATATCCTTCACTTTTACATCCTTCAGTATCTTAGAGGCAAGAGGTATCAACTTCTGTTATGCTTTATTGAGGCAAAACCAAAAGTTTTTCTGACCTCTTGTAATATTTGAGGAAATTTGAGAAATCTGAAGCTTAACTGTATTGAATGCCCATTTATTTGTCTATGTAATACATGTGAAATGTTAGAAGAATCTGAGATCCAAAAGCTATAACAAAAAAAAAAACAAAAACCCAAAGCCACAGAAGCTTTACGTGCTAATCAAAATGCTGTCCACACATAGCTGCCGAATAGGCCATATGTGGCCAGTGTAAATACAGGTGTGACGTGACTGCTTGTTGTTCTGCTAGATTATTCAGTTCCTGAAGACACAGCACTAATGTTGGAGGACAATTTATCTGGGATTTGATGGGTCATCTGATTATCATATTTTGTATTATTCTTACTAGTTTCTTGCTGTAGAATAGATGAAATTGTGAGAAGGTAAGTAAAGAGAATGCAACTATATCGGAAGGAGCTGGAACAAAAGATCATTTTTCGTCCTGAGACAGTTATGCAGCAAAGCAAAGGGTCTTTAGCAAACACAATAGAAAATTATTGCCATATGTAATTTTTATGTAATATTGCTCATTAAAGAAGGAAAGTATTACCATCAGAAAGTACTTCCTTCCTCCATCTAAATGGAGGAAGACATCTTAAATCTAGATGTCTCATTTTAATGAATCTGAAGTGCAGTAGTGTAGGATCCATGTTAGTGACACAGGGACAAACAGGCCCTTTTTATACATTGTACGTAATGATGAAAGAGTAAACAAGCTTTGAGTCATGTAGCCTGCTTCTCAAACTTGCCTGAAGCTTTCTCAATAAGAAGTGACTAAGCTTTTTAGGTTCTGTAGCTGTTTCTGGAAAGGGTGTTGCATCTGTCAAATTAAGTCCTTTATTTGACAATATAGTTTTTTTCTTGTTCTCACACAATGCATTCTATGATGGCCTCAAAAATAATGTTCTTCCATTAGAAAACCACCAAAGAATAAAAAGTGGTTTAAGAATTGCTTTACTTGTCTTTAGTCATAAGGTGGAATAATGCAATTTCTCTCTCTTTCTTAAAGTACATTACAGATGACCCTACTGTCCAAACTCATTTACTATTGTTAGATCTTTTCAAACCTCAGAAGTGCTGACATCCTGTCATTAATACTCTCGTAAATTCTGAAGTAAACAGATTTCAAAGACACTCAAATATTAGTGTGAAGACAAGGTCAAAGAGTTGAATGACAAATCCTCCTGGTACAATAAGACTACCCATCAATCAGTTTTACTAGCAACTTTTTAATAAAGAAAAGAGACCAGAACGTGACAAAATGGCATCTTGGAAAATATATGTGTGTGACATCCATTTTAGTATCCTTGGACTAGTAGGTAATGAAGAACAGCTATTAAATATAGCCTGGAAATATGGTAGTCTCCTGTAGAAGAACCTCTTCTGCAGCTTAAAACTTCTGAAATTCAGAAATTGAGAAAATCTATTAAGCCAAAACTTTCTGAACAAGATATGTTAAAGTAACTAAAACAAGCAAGATGGTTAAATTTCATGTAAGAACTACCAGGTTTTAGTATTGATAACCCAAGGATGATAATTTACAGACATTTCAACTGATTTTATTTTGGTTATTAAATACTCTTTTGTATGAGTATGCGTGCTTCACTGTCAATGCATTCAGCAAATACACAGCTCAGAAGCTATGGTGTTTTCCTCTAACTCTCTGCTGAAAGTTTTTGGAAATTTTTAGGCTCCCCTGTTGTGCTGCTGTGTTTCATTTCATTAAAATCTTCTGTGGCATTTATTCTACAGGGTTAGATGTTACAGACAGCTTAATCAGTGGTAATGTTAAATACAGCCAGTCTACTAGTTTAATAGTAGGACATGGTCTAAATTCAGATAGATGTCTCTAGAAGAAGGAATTCCCTTTATCTACTACATAAATGTGTAGGAACAACAAAATTATGGCTCAGATCTCTCATTTTTATTAGCACAGGATATTAAAAATTAGAGAAAATATAAAATGCCTGCATATGGAAGGATTTCAGATGCATTCAATGGTCAAGATATTACATGTGTCTTTAAGATATATTTTGAGGCTTTTTCACTTGGTCCTTCTCTTGTGATGATAATGAGAGTTTTCATGAGTAAAAAGAAAACAAAAGTCAGTTCATATCTGGAGATCAAATCTTCTCCAGTCTGAACACAAATACATTTACATGTAAATTTACTTTACTATACAAAGCTGAGTGAAGAAGAGCAAACTGCAGTCTGCTGTGTTCTGTAGGATTATCCAAAAATGTGGGACAATAGGCATTGCACTGAGCGATTCTTCTTTAACCACCCTCCTTTTGCTTTCTCCAATGATAGTTGGAGTCTTGATTTATTTGAAAAATACTGCCTTGGAGTGGATGTGATTTGAAAGTAAGAACAGTAAATGTGTCTTAGTCTCTCCCCAAACACTAGCACATTGGTTTCATTTTATTGATGTAAGAACAAGCTGGTTTCCGAGTCGTGTGTAAAAGTTACTTAATAAATTATGTCTAGTGGGACCAGTGGCTAGCAGTTGGGATCTGTATGTTTATTTGTAGAGTAGTGGTGTTGTGCTGAACTTTCACTATGAACCTGAGGCATGACCACATACACCAAAAGGTTTGCCAAAGCTTTCATAGGTTAAAATCCCTAAAGCAGTGGTTTTGAGTGGAATCAACAACAGTAGAAAAGAAAAAAATAAAGCTTTCATTGGGCAAAGCCACATACTTTTTTTCATGTAAGCTTGACTGCTTTGGGCAGTTGAATAAGACTTAGTTATGTGACTGCAAGAACAAATGTAGATAAAATGCTTCTGTGCCACCTTTCAAACTGCAAATGTAACAATTGGGATAGGACTATAATTTCAAAGATTGTGCAAGCCCTGTATTGTAGGTACTTTGCTTAGCAGTAAATGTGAGGGTATCTTTTGTTGGCTTAACCAACACTGCTGCACAGTTGGGCACTTCTTTGGCGTAAGCAGACTCCAGGCAAAGTTCTGGTTCCACTGAACTTAGACTAAACAAAATGACAAAGCTTTTGGTTTTAGTATGGTCAAGACTTTATGTGACATTGTCGATTTTCTGTAAAATACTCAGATAAGTTCCTTTTGTGACTTGGTGATACTGTAACTGCGTTGGTTACCTGCAGAAAATTGTTTTTATCGCACAGTATCTTCAGCAAAGACAAATCATGTTATATATTTTTGAGGAAGTACAGAATCACAAATTCATTGTGGTTGGAAGGGAACTTGACATCATTGGATCCAGCTTCCCTGCTCAGAGCAGGTGCTCCAGACCTTGTCCAGTTGAGTTCGAGTATCTCCAAGGATGGAGATTCCACAAGCTCTCTCAGCATCCTGTTCCAGTGTTCAACCACCCTTACTGTTAAAAGGTTATTCCTTATGTTTAAATAAAGTTCAGTGTATTTCCATTTGTGCCTATTGCCTCTGGTCCTTTCACTGGGCACTGACAAGAAGAGTTTGGCTCCATCTGTACTCCTTCCTGTCTGGTATTTGTACACATTGGTAAAATTCCCCTGAGCCTTCTCTTCTTTAAACTGAATAGTCCCAGCTCTCTGAGCCGTGCCCTCTGTGGTACATGTTCTAGTCTCTTAATGATTTTCGTGTCCCTTTGCTGGGCTCACTCCAATATGTCCATGTCTTTCTTGAACTGAGGATCCACAGTACTGCAGAAGTGTCTCACCAGCTGAGTGGGGGGGTCACCTCCCTTGGTCTGCTGGCAATGTTCTTCATGTTGCAGCCTGAGAGACAATGGGCCTTCTTTGCTGCAAGGGCACATTGCTGGCTTATGTTCAACTTGATGTCCACCAGGACCCCTGTGTCCTTTTCTGCAAAGCTTCTTTCCAGCCTGTTGGCCTCCAGCATATACTGGTGCATGGGGTTATTCTTCTCCAGGAGCAGGACTTTGTTGAGCTTCATGAGATTCCTGTTTTCCTGTATCTCCACAAGATGTATTATTGATGTATCAGCCACTTCTCATGATTCTGTATGATCTTCCAACTTGCTTACACCATCCAGGTCATTAATGAAAATGGTCAACAGTATTGGTGCCAGTATTAACCACTGGGGTACATCATTAGGTTCATAAATCCCTGTTGTCTACTCCCAGTCATCTTGCTGCTCATATATATAGAATTGGCTTCCAGAAGTATTTGGTCCGTCACCTTCCCAGCGATGAGGGAGAGGTTGACAAAACTTTAGTTCTCTGGATCCTCCTTCTTGAAAACAAGAGTGAGATTTGCCCTCAGGAACTTCACCCAATCACTGTGGCCTTTCAAGTATAATCAAGAGTGGCCTTGACATCAATCAGCTCCATAAGCACTGATGGGTGCATCCCACCAGGGCCCATGGATGTGTGTATGCCCAGTTTTTTTAAATGTTCCCTAACCTCATGCTCCTCCAAGGAAGTTATAGTTTTCTTGCTCAAGGCTTTCCTACTGGTTTCAGGGGCCTCGTCTTGCTGAAGGCAAGTGTTATTAGTAAAGACAGACAAAGAAGGTATTGAGTACCTTGACCTTTGCCATGTCCTTTGTCATCAAGTTTCCTGCTCCATTCAGTAGCGGGCCCACATTTTCTCTAGTCTTCCTCTTGTATGCTTCCTTTTTATGTCTGAATTTTGTCAGGAGCATCTTGTTCATCAGTGCAGGCCTCCTGCCGCTCTTCCTTGACTTCCTGCTAGTCAGACTGGACTGTTCTTGGGCGTGGAAGAGGTTATCCATGAAAATCAAACAACTCTCCTGGAAGCACCTTTTGGTCCCATACACCATGGAAATTTTTCAAGCAGATCCCTGAATAGGCTGAAGTCTGCTCTCCTGAATTTTAGGGTTGTAATCCCAAGTGAGATCATAGCCTTGCAACTGCATGCAGACCTCAAATTCCTCCTCTTTGTTCATCAAGCTGTGCACATTAGTGTACAGACACTTCAGGTGGGCACCTGGTAATGCTGTTTTCCCGGGAAAAGGGTGAGAGCTTCGCCCATCATGCTGTCTGTGTGTAGTTCCTTGTCTGTGTGTACACACTTGGACTGGGCCCACTCCTGCCCACCTCTGTTGGTTATGAGGTCTCTCTTGTCCATATCACTCTACACCTTTTGTCCATCACTTCCTCACTTGATTATGAATATTGATGTCCTTCCTTTGTCATTTGTTTAAAGCTCTTCTTACTGGCCAGCCTTTTGGCAAAGATGCTTTTGCCCCCCTTTGTCAGGTGGCTCTCATCTCTCCCTAGACGTCCTTGGTCACCAAGGAGGATCCTGTGGTCAACACCAAGGACAAAACCAGGCTTCAACCTACAGGATCCTTCTACACATCCTCAAGCTCTTTCCCCACACTGTCAGGATCAAGGAGAAAACAGCCTGGGTCCTCCTTGGCCTTTGGCCCCAGAGCCATGTAGTCATGGTTGGTACAGTCCAGGTCTCCCCTGGGTCTCACCCCTGTGGATGTCCATGAAGAAGAGCAACAGGAGTTAATAATCTAAGGAACAGAAAAACTTGTCACTTTATCTTCCACATCCAAGATCCAAGGCCCCAACAAGCAGAAAACCTTCATAGGGAGTGGATCAGTTCAGCAGATGAGAGGAGTCTTCGGCTACTATCACTGGACACTTCCTCCTGGTACTGCTGCATGGCTCTGCCTCAGCCAGCTCAGTGCTTTGCTGGACACTGCTCCCAGCCCCTCATGTGCTTCCAGGGCACCAAAGCTATTCTGTAGCTGCAGATCTGTAAATGGAGCAGAAGCTTTCCTCTTGCTGCCAGGAGTCACCAGCAGTGACTCAGAGAGGATCACCTGCAGTGTCTCAGAGAGGATCTCACGGATCTCTTTCCTGTCATCTCAGATGCTGTGAAGTCTGCTGACTTCCACCTGCAGCTCTTCACTTGGTGACCCAGATCCTCCACCAGATCCTCCAAAGAGCTCCTGCAAAGAAGGAGCCTGTCTCCTGCTGTCCCAACCTCTGCGAGAGCTGTATCCTCTGCTGGCAGCTCCATCTGAGCTTGAATGGTAGAAGCTAGGGGAAGCAAGAAAACATGTAATAATCTTCACTCCTACAAAAATAACTCCCCCTCTTCAGATGCTGGGTCACTTTTTTTTCTCCTTGTCTCCGTTAATGTCAGACAAGAATGTGCTTGAAATTTTCAGCTTCTTGAGTGCTTTGTGTTATTTTGAATGTAGACAACTAATCTTATTCTGTGGGGGTTGTTTTCACTTGCATTTGAAATTACATGGCAACAATTTATAGTGGACCAAGCTTCTGCTAAAGGCAGTTAGTCACCGTCAAGTGAACGAATGTATTAGCATGTCACCCTGGTATATATCATCCCTCTCTCCTATAAAGCACAGTGTCCACTGTGAACACACTCTTCTGTGACTTTCTTTTTACAAAATAGATCTAGCATGGCATGTATTCAGAAGACTTCTCCTGTCAAGGATCTTCTCCTTACTGTTTTATTTTTAGAACATTAACTTCTGTGGCATGGAAGCACCGCAGATCCATGTGAAAGTGTTAATGGCCCTGAAACTGCCTGCTTCCTGTATTTGTTGCTGTGAAGTGTGATTTTGGTTTGGAAACTCCTATGTAGATGTCTGTATTTGTCTTAGGATTCTGTTTCCTAGCAAACTGTGACAATGCAAAATGTGCTGCATTGGCTGTGGCTGGCCCTTGTAATCTGTCTGCATAATTTATGGCAACACTTCATGGCACTTTCTGCTGCTAATGCTCACTCAGAGTCCTGCAGAAAAGGCTGGTTCTGCCTTCTAACTTTAAGAGCCATGATGGTGGCACTGTTTGTCTCTTTTCTGGATCTATTTTGGATTTATGTCTGGCCAAGGGTTTGGGAGAGCTTCTGTAAAAGCAGAAACATCTGCTGGGGCTTTATGTGCTGCTGGCTTGCCAAGTTCAACAGCAGGCCAAACTATGGCTGATGGGCTCAGCCTTCCCCAGGTGTCACTGCAGTTACAGGAGAATGACTGCCACGGAAATTTGGCTGCTGAAAGCTCTAAACAAAATAAATTTTAAAAAAAGCTTTGGCAACTGTGGAAGGCTATTAGGAGATTATGACTAGGGTCATTAGCAAGTAACAGAAACAAATACTGCTGAAGTGCTTGTGAGCATCTGAATTTCCCCAGTCATCCTCAGGTGTGCTTCCTCCAGTCATTAACTGCAGGCTTTCCCACTGTGTTCTGCAAACTGCCAGTTCAGGTGGCACAGACACATGGAGATTTTAAAGGATGTTAAGAAAACTTAATCTTATTTAACTGTCCAAGTTTTCATGATTTCAGACACATCACGGCAACCTTGTTCATAGGCAGACACGGGTAAGGCAGGTGGTGTTTTTGACACAGACAATAAAGTTCTGTTGCAGGAGAGGAATTCAAAATGAAGCCTTAAAATTCCTTGCGAAGGCTTTGTTCCCAATGCAATTGTAATAACTTAGAATAATCACTCTTTTGACACTGAGGACATGGGAACTGGTATACTTCGTGAATTAGTGCTCCATCTGGGCACCACCCAGCCTCCATCAGTGATGGGTACTAGCAGTTTTGGAGAAGCATGCCAGAAAACCCGCGACAGGCAACCATGGGGCAGTTGCTAGGTCTCTAATATGCTCAGCTTGATACCTTCCAAAGCCTATTTATCTGTACTTAACTTGCTGTTTGGGGATATTTTCATTCTTTATAAAAATGTCCAGTTACCCCATAGTTCTGCCAAACATTTGGCTTCAGGTGCAGAGTACCACAATCAAATTACTGACAAAACATTTACTTCATTTACCTTTTTATAAAGTGCTACGACCTGGCCGTATAATTCACTCCCCCTCCCACCGCCCCCAGAGCAATCATAAAGTTGAGGTCAGCACTTCAGCAGCAAAGGAAAAACTTCTACAAATGGAGTAAAGAAGAGTACCACTTACTGAAGAGTAAGTAGCTGACTATTATAGTTGGCAGAGGCCATTACTAGAGGAATACATAACACATGTGAATGTGCACATATAATTTATTAAATTATTGTCAGGTTTGTTTTTTTTTTAATTTCATAAATGTTCTTGTTGCAGCTCGATCTATCCAGTGATTACAAGAAAAACTTGCTGTTCTGGTCAGAAAGCACAAGGCCAAATTCTCTCTTCTCATACGTCCCAACATCCTTCTTGCCTTCCAAGGAGCTGCCTGACTGAGAATAAATTTGTTTCAGAAATATTTCAGCTGTGTGTAGTGGTTTAAATAAAAAGCCTGAGCTGTGGGAAATACCTAGCATTTTTCCATGTTGGAGAATTTTAATGCTCCTTACAAACCTCAAGAAAATGTTCTTAAACCATTCCCTTTCCCCAAAAAACACAAGTATGTGAAATGCGAAATTTCCAGTTGTAGCTCTCACAAAAGAGGAATCGTACTGGAAGTCATATAGGGATGTTTCCACTTTTGGCAGTCTGATTAGTAAGCATAATTTTGGATTTTAGCATGAAAGGCTTTTTCTTTCTTTTCCCTAAATTTTTAACAAACACACTTTTTAAGAAGGTGCTTGTTCAAATTGGTGGAAGGAAGTTAACACGATATAGGAAGTGAAGTACTCATTTCTTTTGTAGGTAGTAATTAAATGGTTAAGTGAAGCCACTGTTTTTTTTCCCAACACAGTAGTTTAAAAAATAATAAATTGAGGTTGTGAAGGAAAGCCGTTTTATTAAAAAATACACACCTAACTGTAAATTTCTTCCTGTACTCTAATCCAGCTAGCATTTTTATGACACAAAACCCCCTAAATTAATATTTATAATTTTTGTACTACTGTGTGAGTTATCAGTTCTGGTATTTTATTTATGTTTCTAATATACCAGAGCTGTCTCTTGGTGGCAAACTCTTCAAACACTCCATGATATACTCCGTTCCTTGCTGAGACCTACTAAGGTAGTGCTGGATTTGCAGCTGCTGAAACATCACTTACACAGGACAGTTTCTTAGGATAAATGCTTGCACACTGAGGGTTAGTTACATGATACATTCAATTCAGTGAAGAATGTGAAGTAAGAAATTTATCTTTCCCTATTTTCCACTATTGCAGTCTCTTTTTCTGCTCACTTATTTGGGCCACAGCAACTGTTTGTGGGACTGAGTTATAAACAGAATTACTCAAATGATCTAGATTAAAAGGAAATCTTCAAAACCATTAATTTGAACATGAGTCATTTCAGTCATTTTGTTTTTAACAGGAGCAAATGGCTGCAGTAGAATGATGGTGGGGAATTTCTCAGGTGCCCCCAGGCTGGGCTGTGTCTGGCAACTGCACCCCAAGGGCTGCACGCCCCACAGCCTGCCCTATCTGCACTGGGGGTGCAAAGCTAAGAAGGAAAAAATGACAAAGAGCTTTTACTTTCTACAAAAGTAAGATATAACCTTGTCTTCCTGGCAGTGTCTTGTCTGCTTTGTCATTGTGACACCGCTTGTTTCGTGGTTGAACGGATTCATCACATGTATCTGTGTACTGCAAGCGTGGGTGCAGGCACTGCCTTCCGAGACGTGCCGTCAGCGAGTGCTGTGCTGGTGGTGGAATTAATGCACTGAGGCAGTGGTTTCAGAGTGGGTGTCCTACCTAAACTAAGTTTCTGGGAGAAAAGGTGATGGCTACATCTAATAGAAGCTAATGCGATGCTTTGCGGGCCTGTGAAATATAAATTCTAGTTATTGGAGCTGTGCAGCAAAGTAATGAGGACCTTGAAAATGCCACTGATAAGCAGCACGATAATAGTCTAATGAGCAGGATGTTTGTGGTGCACTGAAGGACTAATGAAGGGCTGCAAAAGATAACTGGTAGTGTACAGTGAGACTATGGAGAGCAGGAATGTTTAAAAACAGCACTGGAAGATATGTGGTATATACAAAAGACACAGTACTGCTGATATTGGAGTTTAAGTGTGTGTGTGTATATTGTACAGATGAAGTAATTAACCAAAAACAGTACATGTTATATGCATGACAGAAGATACCAGTAAGGGAAAACATGATACAGTACTTAAATACATATTATGTAGGTTGAATTTATGCACCAAGTAACACTTCCCTCCATATACAGAGCTCTGTTTGTCGCTTTCCACGTTCCCTCATCAGAAAACATGAATGGTTCCTGTACTGTGTGATGCTTTGTGTCTTGGCTGCTCTGAGACTGGGTAATTTCTGGAAAACGTGGACTTTGAAATACTTTCTGCAAAGGTAATTGCAACATCACAATAGGAAGTTGTAGCCTGGCATGCTAGTATGGGGCACAGTCAGCCCAGGTACTGTGTGGCATCAGGGAACTGGGCCGTCAAACCCTCAGGGGAGAAGCCAACATGTAGCATCATTCAGCATTTGTCTTCTATGATTTTTAAAGTACGTTGCAAAATAAGGCCATGTCCTATTCCTCACTGTGAAGTTAGTAACCGTAGTTCCCGAGGCAGGATCTGACTCCTGAAAGTCACCTAGCAGAGTAATCCTTGCTTTTATTATCAGCTGCAGAGGACTGGTTTTCCTTCTCAGTGCAGCCAGTTGTATCAGGTGTATTTAACGCATTGAGTAAAAGTCCAGTTCTAGAAGTCGTGACGTTTTATCCTCCTTGAGTTCTCACCCCATATGAATGTGGCTGTTCAGTGTTTTGGTTTCATTTGGGTTTTTTTCTGTAGAATTTTTTATTATTATATTTATTGTTGTTATTATTTTATAATTAAAAAATATATTTACAGGTCACTAAAAAGCCACTATGAAGGGGCACCTCACCTTTATTGTGCTCCTATGTGGTGACCAAGACTGTAGCGCTCTTCGTGTGCACATAATACCTGTAAAAATGGGAAGGAATCTATGTAACTGTATAAATGCAGAGTTGAACCATGTTCTGTACTCTTCAGAGTATTACAGAGCAGGTCACTTCAGCTAAAAAAAGCTGTTGTGATAATCCACAGTTCTTAAAAATATCTGTGTTATCAGCATATGTTGTCAATAAATGTTATCAGTAATGAATTGGTAAATAAAAAAAGGATAAAATCATCTTTGTAGTGCTTTTGGAAAAAAAGGTAAACTCTATATTGTCTAAAAGTGAAGCTGCTAAACTGTTTATCTGTTAGGTCTTGCCCACACCATTGATTCTTTAGTGTAAAACTGGATTAAGGAAGAAACATTTCTATATTTTGGTTTTTGAGAGGAAAAATATGTAACTTCCAAAAGGTTCATCTTTGCTAGAAAGCAGAGAGAGAGGGGTATTTTCAGCAAGTACTCCAGCAGAGCTGATAGCTGATGAGTAATCTGTTAATTTGGATTGCTAGGAGTCATACACTTCCTTTGCAGAAACTTTAATCTGCACGAATTCCTCAATACATGAGTCAGGTATTGGAACCCGGCGTCACAATGTGTTTCTACTCTGAAGAAAGGCTTTGGGATTTTGGAGGTTTTTTGTTACTGTTTAGAAAGATTTTATGAGTCTAACCAATGTCTCTGCAATTTCCACATTGTACGTGTAAGAGCCCTTGAAGTCTTCTCTGCTGTTTAAGTAACGAAGTTACATTAACGGACCACTTTTAATGATATTGCTTTGGATGCTTCCCTTATGGTAGGTTTGTCCTGGCATTTGTTGTTGGAACTTCTGATGTATCTGGTTTATTTACTCCATCAGCCAGTTCTTCATTACTCTACTATTCTATAGATCTCGATTTTCCTTACAGACATTTGAGGTATAGGAGACAGTGTGGTCTCTTTTTTTCAGGTAAGGGACCAGAACACAAAGGAAATCCTGGTGTTAGACATAAATCTGTGATAGACCAAGAACCTGAATTAATTTCTCATGTACTTTAAAGGCTACAGTTTAAATACTGAATTGTTCTTCTGACCAAAAGGAGGGGAAGGTGAGAAGATGAAATTTGTAATAGTCTAGATAAAATTAAGTGGGAAGACGTCCAGTGAGTGTTGTGCACAGATCCACTCTTCCTTGATTCTGTAGTGTGCATCTCAAATGAGCCTTTTTTTTTTTTTCAACAACTTGGCAATAATCTAAATCTGTATGTTTTTTTTTCCAAAGACTTGTTTTTTGTTTCATTAGTTAAGCATCCATGAGTCATTTGAAATCTCTTCATTGTCGTTTTCTAGGATTTTAAGTTAGTAGGGCTTGTACAGTATGGCTCACTTGGCTAGAATGGAGCTTGAGATATTCTTCAGGAAGAAAAGGTAGAGGAAATCCAATAAACACGTGTGCTAAGTGTTCCCAACATTCTCTTTCCAGTATGTCTCTTCAATTTATTAAAAATAAAAGAAAACAGGGAAGGAATCATTTGCAGTTGACATTTTCTTTGAGTATTAAATTTGGCTTGGGAATACAATTCTGATCTCTCTAAAAATTTTCATTAATATCTTAGTATATACATTTTAATATTTCTTATATATGTATTTTAATATATATTTGTAAATATTATCTGGAAAGACAACTAACAATGAGCAATACTGAATCATAGGTGTGAGTCATCAGTGGAGAGCTGTATAATGATAGTGAAGTTTAGACAGGCAAACATTTTGTTCGTGTCTCTTCTGGTATCTGTTAAATTTTTTCTTTCTCAATATTTCTGTTGGAAGATGTCCAGACTCAGCATTTGGGTACAGTTCCAAATTATGTTAAACATAAATTTATTTCATCTCACATATAAAAAAAGCTACATTTTTAAGGACAAGACTGAAATTTCCTCAGAGTTTAGGGACTTTGAAAGTTTTGTTTCATCAGGGTGCACTTCTGTATCACTTGGAAGTTTTCCCAACTATTGTTTGAGCTCACAGTATTAAAACAAGCTAAAAGGACATGATTTTGTCCTTTCTGTAGTATAACTTTTTGATTTTTGTGATTGTTATTTCAACATGTCATTGTTACAGTGACAAGTGATTTTTCCTTAAAGGAAAAAAAAAAAAGAACAGCACGTATTTCAGCAGATGTACACATTTTCAAAGAAGCTATTACCCAGTGTAAGCCCTGTCAAAAACAAGTTCATGAGTAATCATGTCATTCTACCTGTCCTGAATGGCCCATCACCTGAATACTGAAAAAGGTGTTTCCTATGAGGCTTCCACTGAGTTCTACCGCGCTAAGAAACAAAATATTAATTCTTTATATATGCAGAGTCAGGGACTTGGAATTTATAGCTCAAATGAAAACAGTTGTGGTGACCTGCTTTCACTGATTATAGCAAATTTGGAAACCCAACTGTTTTGGACAGTGCTTCCCTTGAATGATGTCCTTGAACTATGTCCTCTTGTATGTAAATGTCTCAAAGAGTGGCTGACATTCCTGGGCTCCCTCAAGGCTGGGTTATAGTAAAAAAGATTCAGGGGTCTCAATAAATTTCTGTGTAGATTCACCGATCTTTGACAAGTCTAGGTCTTCCTGCTTGAGCATGGTGCACCTTTATGGGTATGCATTAGCCTGTTTTCTCAGGTTGGAATTTCAGTATTTTTTTTCCCTTTGAGATAGCTAATTTGTACCAGAAAAATGAAAGATTTTTGGCCACATAGTTTTTCTACCTTTGTCTGGAAATACCTTAGTTATCATAGTGTACTCTTTTTGTTACAACTTTATTCTTTTCTTGTAGTACTTTTTGTAAGTCATGAAAATTAGAACAGGAAGTTTTAGACTGGAACTTTTTATCTTTGGAATGGCTTATCCTCTTTGGGCTTCCTCCCTGTGCTCTTTTCATACCTTGATACAGTTGCCGCCACCGTCCCTCCTGCAGTGTCACTCTCCAGTGGTTCCATTGTATTAATCCTGGAACTGCCTCTTCAAAGTAAATTGAATCATCTTTAAGGTTCAGAGAATTATTTCAGGATGTTATTACTGGGCAAGCCACTGACCTGATATTCTTTCCTCAAAGAGAATAGACTAGGTTCTGTTTCCATCATACATACTTGTTCTGCATGACTTCAGTACATGTGGCTGAAGTCAGTATTTTAGTCTTTGCTTTAATTTCTTTTCTGTCAAACACCTCCAGCAAATTAGGGTTAGCAATGTCCACGCTATTGCCCTTAGAATTTTAATTAGCTTGGTGCCGAATACCCGGTGCATTGCAACTGTATATATTTGATTTCTGCAGAAGTATTTGTCAAAGCTGAATTGCTGTTATTACATTAATGTCTGTAGTACATTGCTGTGTATCTGCAGGCAAAGCAACATTATGGGGAAAAAAAACAGATCAAATCCATTCAGATGTCACTATAAAATAGATAAACTCTCAACATTAGGCTGTGAGTATGGTCTGTGTGTCATAGGCTTATTCCCAGTCCTTTTTTGACTGGTAGAGGGGGAAAAAAAGCAAAGTAAATATGAACCCTTCTTTACTTGGTGTCCCTTAGGTCCTGATCCAGGCACATAGTTCTGTACCCGATACGCTTAGTGAAGCTGAAGACATGGAAAGCAGCTCCATGACCACACCTGAAAGTTCTCATATCAGGTGGCAAACTGGATGTGTGACTGCAAAGTAGCTATCTCTGGCTTCATACCAGATGCTCTCTGTATTATGCGACATCCCCAGCAGGTCTGGGACATGGGTGGGCAAAGGGTGGGCACACAGTGCTCATGGCAGCCTCCTGCGGGCACCAGTCCCTCAGGGACCATTCTTCCTCAGGTGGCTTGGAGGGGACCTCAGGCTGTGGGCCACCTGTCAAGATGTACACAGTCAGACAAGGATTTCGTTTCTCACTTTTCTCTCTTGCTGTACTCAGACATTCCTATGAATTTCAGCAATGACACCTCTGGGTGAGGAGTATGAGACAGCAGACCCCACCAGGGAGAAGTTGACATGGGGCTATAGGGCAAAAATCACTGCATGGGCAGTCCTCAGTGTCACACTGGGATGGACACAGGTCTCGTCCTGGTTCTATTGGACATGAGAGCCACTGCATGTTCCCACTTCTTTGAATAATGCAGAGGTACTGGGCAGGGCACCTTCAGCTCCATTTCTTAATGAAGATTATTATTTCAGCAAAGAAAAGGGCATACAGAGTGGAAGTCCTCCCACCAACCGTCTGTCCTAGGGAGGGCTCCTTGGTGACGAAGGGACAGGTCCCTTAGATATGTCTGGGTTGCCTTCCAAATGAGAATGGAAAAACTGTAAATACGAGAGACCATATGGTGCAATTTGATTCTGTATAGAACAAATGAGGCTGCATCCGAAGTGATTTAATTTTGGATGTGACTTGCTTTGAGTTTCACTAACCAACATTTTTCTATACTAACATTTTACTTGTGCGTTCTTTTTATACTAGACATTGCAGACAGAGGTGTGTACCACAGATGCTATTTTTCACTGTATGTTTTTCAGGAATACGAAACAATTTCTGTAGAGTGCCCACATATGTAATATTAATATCTTTGAGCGTAAGACATACTGATGGCCAGGTACTGGCTTTGTTTTTATTCATTCAAAATTTAGTGATCCTCTGGAAAAGAGCTGGAGGAGTGGATGTATACCTTTATCGAGCACAAATTCTGGTAGAGGTCCACTGTGAGTCTTCCAGATCACAGGCCAAATTGTTCTCTTATGCAACACCAGTGTCTGAAGCCGGCTTTTCTTTTTCTGCATAGCCGAGGAGGTGCTGTCAGTACTTGCTGATGAGCCTTTCTTCTTAGCTCTTTTTTCACCTTGTGGGTGGTTGTAGGGGAAAGAACACAGAACTGCAAAATACAGACAGAACTAGCCATGTTTTTTCAAACCTAGGAAAATATTCTTAACAGTGTCAGGTTTCTTTTAGTACCTAATGAGTGCTGAAAAGAGCAAAAGGATATCAGAATAGCACTGAAAATGGATAGTTAGTGCTACAAAGTGGGGTTATTTTGCAGAGTTTCAATGCTGAAGCCTTTAGAAGAGAGCACTTACAGGTGTTTGATTTCTTTCAGGTCCTCAGACTTTGGGACGTTATACACAAAGTTGAATCTACAGCCTGGGATTGCCACTGTTATTGACAATTTCTACATTTGTCCCACCAACAAAAAAAAGGTATGTGGCAAAAAAATTACTTTTTATAGTGCAGTTGAGATTCTGCAACTACGTGAAATGTGTTTTGTGGGTTTTCAAAATACAGGGAAGTGGTTTTCACAATGTTGCAGGTCACCTTACGTGCATCTGTGACATATGGAAATGATATATTTATTCTTCCTGAAAAATATAGAAAGGAAAAAAGCCTTGATGGACTCTGAAAACTTTGAGGCCATTGACTCCTGGCAACTGAGCTTCTGTGGAGTTTTCCACCGAAATGGAAGAGGAACTCCTGTAGTCTTTCACATAGCCACACAAATTCTGGGACTAACATTCAGCCACGCTTTATGCACAATTTCAAAGTCCTTTGCACATTCCTTAATATAAAGCTTAGGGATTGGGCAGGCTGTCATTGAGAAATATGTTTACCCTGTGTAAAACCATATTTAAAGAATAAAAAAACTCTCTCCTTGAAACTCTTTCTTAAAATATGTTGCTGCATCATTACCAAGCCAGAAAGCTTTTCATGGAGCCTAGGAAGATTAAGTGGACTTTATAAGTGAGCAAAATCGACCCATTGAGTGTATTTACGATGGATGTTATATTAGAAGCAACAGGAAGAGCAATTATGAGGAAGAAAACAATAGCAACCCTTCTATGTCTGAAAAATGCCCATGATTTAAATGACAAGAATTGTGAATACCACAAGCACAGTAGGTCTTTCATGAAATAAGAATTTTCTCTTGATAAGGGCCTTTTAACTCCAGTGTAATATAGAAGCACTGATTTCATGCAGAGGCAACTGATTGGTAGGACAATGTTAGTTGTGTTTATCTGTCTGTTCTGCTTAATCAAAAATCAGTGCAACTCATTGAGGCTGCCTGGATGATTAAGTACTTATTTCATTTCTCTTGCAATTGTCACTGGAGTTTTTCCACCCAAGCTATGCTATGCCTGAGCTCAGTAATATATTTTTAATCTGCTGCAGTCAGAAATGATCTTTTTGTTTCTTGGAGTGGAACTACTGGCAAACACAAAGTTTCAACAGACTCTCTCAGAGATAAGATCTACTGGTGATTTCAAGTCCAAAAAAAATAAAAATTACCAATTTCAGTTTTGAAAATAAAAGCTGAAAGTAAGAAATGGATGAGAGCTCTGTGAAGGATTTTTCCCAGCTCACCTAGCTACGATATAAAAGTCTGCACAAGCACAGTGGGGTCAGTGACAATGTGGTTGCGCCAGTTGTCTGGCAAAATAAACAGTGGTAAGATCACTGCTGTATTTCAAGCCTGAAAGACACACCAACGTTTACAAAAAATCTCATGTTAATGCTATCTTAGAAAAATCTCTCTTCTGCTCAAGACAGTATGAAGTTTTCAGAGATACAAAGCCTGCTTAGTCAACTAATATCATATTGGAATCCATTTGTTATACAAAGTCCCTTTGGGTAGTCATTAAGTACATTATTTTTATGCTGAGATTTGCTTCTGTGAAGATGTTGTTCAATAGTATACAAACAACAAAAACAGGAGAGCAGAAAGGATTTCTAGGGCCTGTAAATTATGCCAGAGGGAGGTACATTTATACATTAAAATATACATACATGCACACATACATGGTACAAAAATGGTGAAAGCATTAGAGTTAAATTCTGTAGCCAGCAGCATCAAACTGGTCTTGCAGGTGTTGCAGTCACACGTGGTAGGTAAGGAGGAAGTCTCTATGTCATAAGAACTTTGTCAGTCATCTTGGCAACTTTTCTCGTGCCAGACATTTGATTAGGACACTAAGACCACCAGCTTATTTCGCAAAAGTTATTTAGAAAGAAGGAAGAAAGTGTCTCCTTGTCCATTCGTTTCAGCCCAATTGCAGTAAGGTGGGATAGAACATGTAGAGCTCTGACTCCCTTTTCTGACCTGAGAAAAAGTCTCAGGATTTCACTTGTTCCTGATGCTACTAGATTTCAGATCATTATGATATGGGTTTTCATCAACCAGTTCACATCTTTTGAAATGTGCTGAAAATGGAAACTGTGCTGGAGTGCTGATCATGCACACTGGAACTGAGCATACACTTCATATTTGAAGTGTAAGTAGTCCCATGCTACCACTTAGCATTTAGAGACTGGAAGTATGCGTGAAAGCAGAGATAAAAGACATTGATCAGGATTTTTAAAATACTTTGCATATTAAGTGTTATTCTATGCTTTCATTCCATTTACCCATTGTAGACCTCATAGAAGAACTGATACTTCAAATTTAATGCTTTTCATTTCCACCTCAATGTCACCAGAGCATTAACCTCACCTGGCTTTAGCTCTGTGAAATTTAGGTGTCTAGTCAAGCCCTCTCCCTCTGCAGTCAACAGAGAAATGTAGGTACCTGCAGGCAGTTCATCCTATTAAAATCATAGTTCTTTGTAATTGTGAGAGTAAGACTGGATGATCTTGTTGAGGTTCCTATAAATAACTTTGTGACTGTTGTGGGTCTGAACAGTCTCACTGCAGCTCCCTACAAAGGCATATGAAGAGGTGGAAAACTATTTTTGTTTTGGAATGCAATTAGAGAAAATATTTACTAGAAGGCTCCAGTCTAGTTCTTGGATGGACATTATTTCTTCAGTTTATCTCTGCCAGTATACCAGCTCCTGGAGTGACTTGAGTTTCACTCAACATGCCTCCACTCTATGAGCTGCAATTATACCATTCAGGCCAATGGACATAGTGAGCTTTTTACAGCAAATGGGAAATTGTACCGGAAATTTTCAGTCCTTGTGAATTGCTCCAGTTTCCACCTTCTTAAGGATTGAAAAGGCAAAAAAGTTTCTACATCTTATCTTCCCTATCCCAAGGTTTAAGAGGTTAAAATTCCACAGAATTATAATGCTGTTTGTGAAGAAGTGCATTAGCAGATGCAGAGAGTACCAAAGCATCCTTTTCACATAGTACTCCATGGAAAAGAGATTGTACGAAAGAACAAAATTACAAGGTAAACTACAGGAAAGCTGGGGACTTTGAATTAGCTGGTGGAGGGAATTTATAAACCCTACTAAATCCATGCAAAGTGGCACACTCCTTTTCTCTCTTACCCTTCCGTGAACAAGTTGTGATGAGTACTGTTCGTGGGTCTAAGAGGCAAATCTGGAAGGAGCAGTATCAAGGTCGTGTCTACACTATCTTTTGGTGACTGAGGTAAATTCACTCAGTCTGGGTCTGGGTCTTTTTCTGTCTGAACTCAGCAGAACTGTGCTGCAGAAATTGTGTTGCTGCGATTACCACAGGACTCAAGCTATGAAACCCAGTTTTGACAAGAAATGGTGACAAACCTCTGGGGGCAGAGCTTTAGAGGGCTTTGTGTATCACTCTGAATGGGTGCCTCTGATGAAATCATGGGATGGAGGCGTGAACTGTGGCTGTATTGTTTGTGATTCAGAGCTGAATTGCAGTCAGCCAGCAGCACAAGTAGAAGACGCATCTACCTGCAAAAGACCCTGTAGGCTCACCCTAAATGTTATGAAACAATAGAGCAATTGGTGAGGTAATGCTGTAATTAAGAGTTCATGCTTCCTACAGTACATCAATTTTTTGTTTTGCGTTCTGGCTGGTTTTAGTGTAGTATAAACCTGAAACAAAAGACCCTGAAACAGTTACGCTGACATGGTTTTGGAAAGTTGCAGAGTGATGAAGGTGAGTTCTCCTATGTAAGCTCTCTGATAGTACCTTCTCAATTTGAAGCACTTTTTCATTGATCTGTGACACAAAATAACCTTTCTCTGTGCAGGTCATGAAGTTCTGTGCATTGATAAGTGATGTTCCTGAACTTAAGAAAACAGAATTTATGTCATGATCTTTTCAGTAATTACCCTGTGCCAAAAGTGTCAGTGCAGGCATCCCATAATGTACCATGTGCGGAAAATTGATTTGTATCCTCTGTTTTCCAAAACAGCATTATAATTGTGTTTTGGAAGAGATACATGTTTCATGGAGTATGGGATTATGCTTTCCATAGTGTCAATCTGGAGTCAGCTGAACAAAGTAAATTCTTTCTGCAGAAGACAAAAGTTATCAGAATTCAGCTTCACTAAGCTAAATTATCAACAATTTAAAAAATATTTTTATAGGGCATATATGCTGTTGGATGTATAAATTACATATTTGCTTTAGTTCTGTTTGTATAATGTTGCTGGGGAGGAGTGGAATGAACACACTGATTTTTTTCCCCCACATTCAGCACGTATTTTAATATTCATTGGTGCTAATGCAACTGATGCATCCATCCTTCTGTTTCTATGCTTCTGGAAAAAAAGGCAGCTTAGCAGTGTATATTCAGGCTTTTCATATTAAGAGAAAATAAATGTTGATTGTGCATACACTGACTTATTAGTTAAATGGGTTGAACACTTACATATCCCAGCTGTCACAATAACCAATAGCTGCGTGGTTTTCCAAACTCAGAGGCAAGATGGCAAATGTGTATTCTTGCTTGGCAAACCATGCAGAACACTTAAGATAGTAAAAATCGTATAGGTTATACTGTACAGTATTTTAAAACCTGATACTTTAAAATAGTATCAATTACATATGATTGCAAAAGAGTATTTGCCACAGCTATAAAAGCATTTCCCAAGATGCAACTGGCTTGAGCAATGTTTGTAAGCATTGCAGGTAAATACTGTCCTATAGCATTTTGACATTTGTCTTTCAGAGGAAAACAGCTGGTAGTAGAAGTTGTCAAAATGCAGTATGACTGTATATAATTGTAAGGAATAATTCTACTTATGTATCAATTGCCTTAGAGACTGTTCCAGAGCATCTGCAAAAATACAGAGAAGAATTATCTTACACTTTTATTAGTAGAAGTTGGCAAGTGTGGAATAATCCTTTCAATAACCCAAGTAGTTACTTCAGGAAAATTTCACAGTGAAATTGCAGAATATGAGTCTGTATGCATCCTCTCTCTACTATGATGCATTCTTTCCTTATAAGCAGTGTCACCATTCAGTTTTATTCTAGTGATACACACCAGAGCATTGATGCAACCTGACTGCCTCATTTTGCTTAAGACTTCTATTTGGGACTGTTCAGTTAATCTTCAGATTTTCCAGATGCTTCCAGAACTATGCCCAGTAATCAAGTTTTTTTCCCCACCTGTAGTTTGCTGCTATGTGGGTTTTGTGAGAGATAGTCCTGTGCACAAATCCCGGATTTTATTCACTCACAGTTGATGAGCAATTGTCTAGTTGATGGTCAACCTAGGAAGCTATTAAATGCAGGTGGAACTAAATAGGTTAAAACAATCAGAGCTGCCCTTGAGCTGTTAGCTGGGAGTCAGAGATTCATGCAGCACCACTGTAACAAAGCCATACAGGGAGAAGACTTGATGGATGCACTTTGACAGAGTGTGAGTACGTATATGTGCAAAAAGTATGATAATGCTTTGAGAAGAAAATACATGGAACAAACACTAGGAATCTGGCTATTAGAAAAGTATTTGAGCTAAGCACTGGCTAAATGGAGACTAGAAGCTACAGGTTTCCCTGTCTGACTGATTCCTGCTATGACTGAGAAACTAGGGCTTTTTTGCAGTTCGTATGTAAACAGGAATGCATCAAAAATGCATTCTTATGTGATTTTTATATTCTAACTCCTTGTAACACCTTCAATAAGTTGAAGGCAGTAGCAGTGTTACTATTTTATTTAAGTATACCCTCTCTCTTGAACCGTAGACTAGGAATGCATTTTTCTGTGTAGTGTGGTGCAGAAAAGTTTGTTTTGGTTTCCATAAAATTTTTGCAGACATTTTCTGCGCAGTTCTCCATCCTGTACAGAGCTAGAAAGCAATCCTCAGCTCTTGTTGTTAGTGCATTGTTGTCTTTGAATACTTTTCTGAATGCATGTCTACCAAAATATTGAACCATGCAGCCTGAAGCTGCCTCTAAACCTTTTTGTTTCAGTTCTGCTCCCTTTGACCTATAAATGTTTTATAGTCCAGCACCCGGAGTAGATTGTGGTCAAAGGCTGCGCCTCATTTAAAAAAAAAAAAAACCCAACAAAAAACAACCTACAGAAAAACCCCAAACCAACAAACCTGTCTAACAATACAAGTGAACAGTAGACTGCCTTGAGTAGTGTGTAGGTTCGCCATAGTATGTAGGATAAGTATTCATCAAGGTGGAGGGGGTGAGGGCTAAATGGGTGCATGCTTGAACAGACATTCTGTGTTATTAATCTATCCTATAATTTATTTGATCCTTAATGTAGAGATCTCAATTAAAGTTTTTGAGATTGACCTTTTGCTGTGATTTTGTAGCCTAATGTGCAACTTTTGCATTCTTTTGTGCTCAGGCATACAATTATTCTGAGGAAAAAAATAGTCCGGTCTTTACTGCATTCTTATTATAGATTCTTCTGTTTTTATGAATTTCCTGTCTAGATCTCATTAATCATAAAAGCAGACCAACAGCTACCAAAAAGCCATGATGTTAAATTAAGTTTACTGTAGTGAAGCCAAAAATAAAAAGACTAGTTGGTGGGAGTACAACATAAAAAAGATTTATGTGAAAATGGAACAGGCCTGTGAGCAAGTGTTAAGAGACCATTGTGCATATGATTCTGCACTTGAGAGTCATCCATTTCCCTCCCAGTGATTCTGGGAAGAGAAGGAATCCAACCATCATATTTTCAGCAAGGTTTTATTTCCTTTTATGATGAGCAGGGGTCATTGCTTGTAGAAATAGGAATAGTTAATCAAGAGCATATAGTAGAAAGAAGGTCTGATACCCTCAGCATCTGCGTCACGTGTGCTGCTGAGGGGATGCTGGGCAGAGAGGAGCCGTAAACTGGAAAGCGTTATGTTCCACAGCAGAGGGGTTTTCAAGATCTGGGATTTTGATTTGGTATGTCTAAAAATAAAGGCAATTTTGCAAAACTTAGACCAGGCTATGATATATATTTTTTCAAAAATTTTAAAATGTAGATTCTTATACTTAGGCCCAGAGCCTGAGCCATATGCCAGGGAAGACTCTAGGGTGGTGGTGGTAGATTTGCTGTGCAGGACACTAGGCAGGTCATGTTTTTCGCCCAGCCGGTCTGCCTGTGAGCTCATTGGCCTGAAATTACTTCTTAATTCCTCCTCTGAAGTAAGTACTGGGAGGAAAGCAAATATCAACTAACCGACAAAAATTATCTGCAGTAGGTGTCTAGACCTGAGCAAGATGTAGGCTTTTGTCTGGCATGGCAGTGACTTTCTTGTGTCCTAGCTAGAGCTATAACTGTGTTCTAATCAATAGCTATGAGGATCATGCACATCTTTTTTTTAAGGCTATACATTCCCATGAGGAAGTATACATCCTGGAAGATCTTCTGATGCAATATAGGAGCTTGCAGAATTTAATATAACAAGGAGGCAAATTATAATATATGGAATAGTGTCCAAGAGGAGAAGGTGTCCATATGAAGAGTGAATAGAGAGTTACCGATTCAGGGTTGTGTGAAATCTGTGAAAGATAAAACCAGAAAGGAAGAGGTGTTTATGTCAGTGGTGCTGAATCTTTTCAAAAAAAAAAAAGAGGCGAAAAGAGAGAGAAGCTAATTGTAAAGAGGAAATGCTAAAGGATCAGTAACAAGCATCTTACAGTACTTAGTAAGTATTTAATTGGCTGCCCAGTGTGCTAGGTTGAAATGTGTACAGTTAAATCTATAGAACAGGATCAGGTTTCTGCTAAAACTGGCATGCACAAGATGAGGTTTTCTGTGATTAATTTAGATTATTTGTATCTGTTGCAATTGTCCTGTGTGTGGAGATTACTTTTGTCTAATTATTTATTGAGCATCACAACACTCCTAGAGGCTTGTATCAAGGTTCCTGTTACAGAAGGGATGAAATTGGAAACTCTTTCATCTTAACTCAGAGTCTAACCACAGCAATAACTAACCACAAGGACGATGTTAGGAGGTTAAATGAAAACTTCTAAACAGTATTTGAAGAAAGATGAGTAATACCATTCAGGAAGTCTGCAAGGGCAACGTACAGGAGGGATACTGCCAGACAGCCCAAAAATAGTAGTGCAGTGTGTTTGAAACATATTCATCATGCTTGCTGATGGATCTTCTGCATCTCCTGGAGCCCTGTGCATTTCCTCCTTATTGTCCCAATGACGGAACATCAGCACGAGTCCCAGCTTCCATGCTTCATGGTCTACTAGCGTTTTCCAGTCTACTGATGTGTCAAATTCTGCTTCTCTTCACTGCAGCTGTTTGTCTTTCCTCTGCTCTTGCCAACCACACCGACTCCTCTGGCTCTCTCAGGAGCAGAGATGCAGCAGGATTTATTTTTCCCTAGGGTTGGCGTGGAAGCACAGTGGAAATGAGCAGAGTTTAAATAGCTGCCATGGCCAGTCTGCAGGGCTGGCAGCGTGCTCTCCCCACTGAGAATCACTGTGGTTGCTACACCCCTACACTGCTGGGAATAAAACTGCTGCTTAAACCAGTCAGCTGCTGCAATCTTGCTGCCACAGCACAAATATTTGCACAGGACTCCTAAACTACTGTGCAAGCTAAGTACTTCAGTGATTTTGTTTATTCCACTTTCTAAAAACAACACTTTGTGTCATTTGCTAGACAAGACGATTCTAACTGTTTGCTTACCTGTTTCTAATTCTGAAATGAGCCCTGATTCCCAGTAGCCCCAGCGCTCTGCAGCAGCAAACTTCTACTTCAAAGGCAGAATCAGTGTGACAAATACATTTTAATCATGTTTTTCTCGTGCAGCCTGTAACCATTTATTTGAATATAGTCATCAAAAATTCATGCAAACATAAAACATGATTTCTTTTTTCATTTTTCACAATGTGTTTTTGTCAGGCAGAGGAAGAGTCTTACTCCTGGAAGCTGAAATTTCTTAAGTTTAACTAAGCCACCTCTGAAGCCTTCTTGACAGTGGCCTTTTTCAGTCTCGTCGTGGAGACAGATCTTTTCTATGTGGGGGAGTAATGTACTAGATTGCTGTCATCCCTTCATACCAGAAGATTGCTATCAAATGAATGGTGGATTCTTCATAATTCCTGATTTGTGTCTGAGGTGGGATCTTCTGCAAGCTTGTTTTGTTTTCTTTTATTTTCTGTCTAGTTGGTATTTCTCTCTCCCCATTTTATTCATAATGATTTTTTGCAATCTTTCATCACCTCTTTCTGTCTTTCCATCTCTTAATCTCTTTACAGCACTTTGTTGCTTTCCTGCTTTTCTTTTTTTCCATTTCTGAGCATTTCTCCTTTTTTACAGCTCACAAGTCATTTCTGGACCAAATTAAACCTTTTTGTTTCACAGTTACAGTTACTGAAGAAAAATTTTACTTAGAAGAATGTAGCTAATGGTCTATGTTTCTATTCAAAAATAATAATTTTCTTGGGATAATAATAAAACTGCTGACACATCGGTAACTGTAACTCATAAAATGAATCTCTTCAGCAGTGGTGGTAGGATGATTCAATCAGGGAGCTGTTAGCCAGGACACCTGACTTCAGTTTTTGTGACCTTGAGCAAGCCTGAGCCTCCCTGAAGCCTGACTTCCCATTGCCTCGCACCTTGTAATATCATTTGCCTTGTACAAGAACACTGTGACATGACATGATTTGACAGTCTGCCTTGAGCTCCGCTTAAAAGGTTGCAAAAAAAGTACAAAATTAGTCTGGTTTAGCTTCTTTAGTTATAAACTTAAGACAATAATACTGAAGTCCGCAGAGCACCTGTGATCCCTAAATAAATGCTGGGTGTTGTTATGATCCCATTTCGAGAGGAATGCATATTTATAAGGTAGTTTTTGTGTCACATCCCTGCTGTACTGAGAAGCATTTTAAGATTTGCAGCATGCTGAAAATAATTGCTATAAATATGTGACTATGTTTTTCAACATTGTTTAGCATTTTTCAGTCGTAGCTGGTTCAGGACATAGGTAATAATCTAAATATAATGGTAGCATTTCTCTTCTCACATAAAAGGGGAAATTAAATGGAACAGAATTCATTTCTTCTGCAATTGCTGGATCTACAATTTACAGGTTTACAATCCTATTCTCAGTCCTCTAAACAATATTATCTGTCTGGACATACAAATGGCATTCAGATTTGACTTTAAAATGCCTTCATTCTTTTCCTGAAGAAAATAAGTCTACGCAAGAAGATCTGCTGGAAAGGTCTGGCAAGGGAAGTGCCTCAGGTAGCACTAAGGGATTGTGGAGTGTTTATCTTGCAAAGCTTAGTGCCAAAACCAGATGATTGCTAGTTGTATGAAAAGCTGTTCTTTCAGTGTAACTATGACTACAGGAATTGGACCAGGATCACTGGGAATAGGCAGACATCTCCTGTCAATCTAAGATATTAAATGCAATGGTTTTTGTTAGTGCTAATATATGTCCTGTTTGTTTCATACAGCCGTACCTATGAACTTCTGTTTTTCCACAGTGTCACTTTGGAGGATTTTCTGCGTTCAAGGGGTTTTACAGTTTGTTCGTGATTCAGTGCAGGCTGGCATAAATTAGTGTGGATTTGGCTAAAAGTTTGAGCCTGTCCGGGAGAATAATAGCATCTTACACTTTGTTCTTTCTGTGGGCTCCAGCAAAGGCAATGGTTTTCCTGCTTTCTGCATCTGAAGGACTGAGAAATGCTTTTCTGCTCTGCAGGGTGCTCTAGCACAGGAGCAGGAGATCTGGGCCTCTGTTTTTCACATCTTTGCTAAGTAGAACTGAGGAATACAGAGTTTCTGCTGGGCTTTGGGATTGCAAACCCAAATGCTTCTTTGAAACTCCCACACTGTGTATTACTGCAACGTCCAGCCATAACTTTTCACTTGACTTAGGCAGACAAAGTCTATAAAACTGTCCTTTCTGGAATAAAATGCTGTTCAGGAGGTAGTAATGTTCCATTCTAATATTGCTTGGTATATTATAAGACCATATTAAAACCACTTGTGAGTTGTACTATGCCATAAGATCTCAAAATTTTACGTGCATGTAGATGATTTGGTGTCTCCTGCTAATAGCTTTGGGAATTCTGAAGAGATTATAGGATTTTCCTTTTACAGATGTGGAAACAGAATGATGTGAATGACTTGCCTGAGAAAGAAATGGGAGAAATTTAATAATACGCCATGTGTCTAAGCTAGGCTCTCAGCTCCAAGCATAGAACTACCCATTTGCCCCTCAACAAAATAATAGACTAATTAAATCAAATGCATTTTTACCAGTTCAAGGGAGAATATGGACTTGTGGAAGGTTTATGGATGCCATAAATATTATCAGCAGTCATATATGAAAGCTTATTTGTGAAAAAAACAGAATGGTTAATATTTACAGAATGAAGGACTCAAATATGGAAAATATTTGAAATGGTAAGAAAATAATTAGCTTCAAGCAAAGACCAAGTGGATTTTTAGATTTTTTTTGGTGTGTATTACTGTTTTGGAATACACAGAATTTGAAGACGTGACTTACGAGCAAATTTCTTAATAACTGTATAGAAGGCTAATCTGTGATGATAATGAAAAAATGTTTTGAAGCTTTTATAAAGTGTTAGAGGCAATTTGAACTGCATCTTTAAAAAGCTGTACTTGGGAACAAAGAAGGGAGCTGAATTTGCATCTAGGAACTTAATTTTAGATACTCTATTGGAAAACATTGGCCCTGTGTTTCTGCAGAATTCACAAAATTCACTTCTTATTAACACTTATCTACTATAAACCAGTTACTGTGTAAAACATGGCTGGGTTAGGATAAGGTCAGAAATGTTTATCAGTACTCTGAAAAATTCAGAAAAAAATTGTATCCTGACTTACAGATTAAAACAAAAAACTTGGAAAAGAGTTGATGGAGCCAAGATAAGGAAAAATAGATAAGATGATTAACTGAAATATTTTGTTTAAATTCTGACCCTCTTAAATGTAAAGTTTTAAAAGTATGTCAAGGTTTACTTATAAAAATAATAAATATTCCAAATTAAAGTCAGTATTTCAGTTGGGAAACATTTCAAAATTAAAATGTGCATTGGAAAAACATTGACTTTGCCACTTCAGCATTTTTGGACCATTTTTTTTTTTTTTTCCGAAAGTTCCCTGGTATTTTAATAGCCAGTAAAATGCCAGAATCATACCTATTTTTTTCTCTCATAGTGGGTAAAATTTTTTACTTACCTAAGATTCGTATGACTCTGAGTTCATCTCAAAGCTAGGATGTATTCTTCTTTACTTATATACTTTTCTTGTTCTGGGATGCTTCGGTTCATTAATATGGGGATTATACTCTTCACTTTTTTAAATAACTAAGATGTTAAAGAGGCAAATTAATTAGGCTGATGCTCCCAGACTGTAGGTGACACTGCTGTGTTTTTCTTTTTTCTTGTATTCAGTCATCCCTGGTTTAGGTAATTGACAGTTATTTATGTTTTTTAAACATTTTGATAGCAGACTGGGTTGTGTTTGTGGTGGCTTTTTACCCTCTTTCTTGTCTGCTCTCTTTGACTGGAGAAAGTACAGCAGCTTGCCAGTGGCTGAGGTTGGACGCTTTGCTGTTCCTTAATTCTACTGCGTCACATGTCACTGCATTTGAGCCACATTCACAAGCGTAAGGTAAATATCACCCAGTTAAAATCCAGAGAGAGGCTAAATCTCTAAATGTTCATGCTAGCAAATAAATTTATTTAAAAATCACCAAGTGATGCAGTGGCAGAACCCAAGAGTCTTGTTCTGCCTCCTCTGCAGATCAGTTTATAAGCTTCAGCTAACAAGATTATCCCCAGAGAACAGTGTAGTTGTAAACTGGCAATGACATCTACTGTGGTAGGGGCTACAGGCTTTTACCAGAAATATCAAATAAAAGTCTATTCTCAAGGCTGTAGCCTTTTTTAGTAGATCTTAGGAAGATGAAGAATAATGTAAGAATGCACAATAAATTTTCAGTCCACGTTTTAATCCAGTAAATATATGTTGATGGCTGCACAGTAAAATGTTACTGTGCTTTTTCCCTGAAGAGTTTGAGTTTCCAGCTCGTTTTGATTTCTTAAGAAACCACAAAAATCAGGAGGAAACCTCCAATTTAGGCTTGCCCAGCTCTGTTGTAGTGCATTATATGGTAATCAAGGGTACTCCAGCTTGATGACCTTTCATCTAGGGCTGTTGTTTAACAGCATACAGTGCTGCAATCTAGGCTTTCATGTGTTTTGAGTATTGATTTTTCCGGATAGGGAGACCTGCAGTAATAACCTGAGGAGGTCTGGCATCACTGTGACCTGGTTTGCTTTTATTCCTTATGGCTCTAGGCAAAGCAGTCAGTTCATGGGAGCAGTAGGCTGCTGGAAACAGCATGTCTCTCCCCACTTTGCTTGTGTGAAAGACCTGAAAAAGTGTTTCCCTGGTGTAACTGGCACTCCCTCCAGTTTTCCTTTCCAGCTCATTTCCATTCCACTTTTCTTTTTCTCCTCCCACCCTTCCAGTTGAAGATGGGCCTGGAGGGGGATTTTCCCAGCACCCTTACCTCAGGAGCAGCATCTTTCAGCTCACCGTGTATTGCTTAGCAGCCTTGCGCTAGCACTGATGGCAGCTGTAGCATTGGAAGCTGAGGGAGTTGCACGTTACATGCAAAATTGCATATCAGATGCAATTTCGGTCAAGAATTATCTCGAAACAGTACTCTGCTTTCATAATGTATTGTTTCTTTCCTTTGGACAGAGAAATGTGCTGGCATTATCTCACTGAAAGCTTTATGTAAATTTACTTCTTCTCTTTCTAAAGCTCTAGGGTATGAATCCTGTTCACACTGGGGTACCATGGTGATGGGTGGCTTCCAAATACCAAAGACAAAAAGTGTGATAATGGTTGCTGTGGTGTTCTTAATCCCCTTGTGATCTTCTTTATGTGAGACTAGTTCTATGTGAAGAATCTATGATCCAGACTAAATGCTCCCCACACCAAAGGAACAACAATACAGGGAGCAGTGGTGCCTCGTGGGCTTGAGTTGGTGACCAATGTCAGTACTTCAGGTTTCTAAAGCTGTGTCACCAGATGTCTTTGTAATCTTGGATCTAAAAGACTCTTTTTAAATGGGGTTCTCTCCCGTGAATGAGGTTACTTACCAACTGTTACAGAATACAGTATATTCTCAATATTTGTTCATCACATATGATCATGGATATGCAATCTTTGTAGTCTTTCCATGAGGATTACCATTGGGAAGAGCAGAGTCACAACCAACTGCTTCAGCTGCTACTTATAAAAGCCAGCACAGTTACCATACCTTGGTTAGAATAATCTAGCCCTGCGTTAGGAGTATATTACCCAGTAAACGCAATGCAGTTGATGGCTATTTCAAAAGTCTCACCACATGAAAAAAGTTATTTGTGTGGCTGAATCACTGAATAAAAGAGGAGCTGTTTTTTATCTGAAGTAACAGGACAGCATATGTTTTGCTGCAGTGTGGCTGGCAGCCTAGAGCCTTGAAAAATATGTTCTTGTCTTCAGGGGAGCATAGACGTCAACTCTGTGCATCTCAAGAGGTGTTAAAACAACATCTGATGAGTCAAGTTGCAGTCAAATGAGCCTTACTAGGGAAGAGCAAGCAACATATTCAAGATTTCGGCAACTGCCATTTTACCTTTGCCTTTTTTAATCAGAGAAAATCCACTATGATTTCTCACAAGTTTTCTTGAGCTTTAAAGTAAAGAAAGATGCCCTGAGCTATTCTCTCTCTCACCAAACCATCTTGAAATTTTAACCTTATAAGTGAAAAAACCCAGAAAGTTAAAATACAGTTTAGCTTCTATTCTCTCACCTATTAAAATTACTAAGTTTGTCATCTAGAGATTTATTGAGTTAGTCGCCAGAGGGGAGACCTGTGGAACCTGTCTCTTCTGGAAAAAAAAAAATTGTCAATTTTTTTTTAATAATTTTTATGATTTTGAAGAACAGTTTGACTGCCAAATATCCTGAAGAGTCAATTCTGCAGATGTACGTAGTCTTAAATTTGTCCTGTTTCTGTTCAGATATGCCATGCCATCTGTCTTCTTGATTATAAGAAACCTATTATATGTAACCTTTTGGGTAGTTTGGTGTTTGTATTTTGTGGTAGAAGATATCAGTGATGCCTGCATTTTTAGCCCCCTCACACTAGTAAAGGAGAAAAGATGGTAACCATTAGAGACATTTTATGCCCAGCAGCTTGCAAACACTGTGGAAAATAGCTTTCAAAGTCCATATGTTTTCTAGAAAGATGAACAGTTTCATCACTAGTGCTAGGCAAGGATGAGGGACTTCAGTTGCTGTTGAGGAACACAAGTCAGCTCGAAGAGGTAACAGTCAAGCATGTGGAGGGGTTACGTGCTTTGGTTAGATCTGTAATTCTGTTATGCTGTCTGACTAAAAGATGTGTGATAAAGGAGTTTCACAGCAGAGCCTGAAGCACTGATTCTTCTCAAAGCACAGCGAAAGATAAACCATGTTCTGCCCAGATTTGGCTGGCACAGGTTGGAAGCAGAGGTTGGTTCCACAACACCTAACTATGGATGATTCACTGCAAGAGCCTCAGATGGGACTCTGACACATTAATTCATGGAGAAATGCATTGCCATGTTGATATCAAAGGCTCAGACTGTTTTGGTCTTCTGGAGTAATTAACAGCTTCATTGCTTGAACATGTTCACCTAGTACTGTGGTGGATGAATCAATTGTTACTGTGATGCCATGCAGTACTCTTGCACAGCCATTTGGAAGCAAATGCTGCAACACGTAAAAAGGTAGATAACTTAGAGACCTGATCCTGTTTACATTTTGCTTGATCTCCATCAAAACTGCTGTGCTTAGTTTCCTACCTCATCCTTTGCGTTAATTTAACAGTACTAGTGCTATTTGCTGAACAAGATGTAGGCAAATGGGAGGAGATGCTTTAAGTGTGAGGCTTCTAATTCTGATGATTTTTCACCTCAGAATTCCTTTTTCCTCACAGAAGTCATATTTATAATGGAAATTAAGAAGGATTTAAGGAAATCTTTCATCTTCTGTCTTCTTGCCTTGTTGAGGAATTATCATCAAAATGGAAAGACTGACCTTTTCCTCATTCAGAAATAATACAAAAAATTAATTCAATCAGTACAGGTTATTTCAATACATGTTGGACAAAACTGCTTATTTGTGCCACACCTATTGCATCATGGTGAAATTGTTACATTAGGATGGCTAATAATTGCCTCGATGAATTATCTCTTATTTTGTTACCATACCTCATGCTATTGTGTGTTTGTTGCAATTATTAAGGTAACAGAGTGGTTCATACATGTGATATTGCGTTCTGTTGACATCTTTATGTCAATACTTGGTCACGTTCTCAGGAGCAGTAGTTTGACTAGTTCTTGGGTGACAATGATTACTAGATAAGACAGCATAGACAAATCTTTAAATATTTTTACTTTTTTCTTTTTTTTTACTTTTCCATGACTGTGAGAAACATTGACCAGCATCACAAGCAGTGTCTTGCTCCCAGTGCTGCTTTATGAGCTGATGTAAAGAGATTGGTAACTAGCTGAACTATTAAAAAAAAAAGACGTAAATCAGGTGGATTTACTCTTCAGGATGTAAGCGAAGGGCATTTATCAAAGTATTGCACAAATCTTCTGTGTTTACTTGTGTTACTTCATTCATACGTCATCATCCTTCTTGGAGCCTAAGCCTTTTGTCTGCCACTAGAACTTGAGTGTTGAAAATAGTTTCTTAATTGTTCTATGCGCTATGAGTATCTTTATTATCAGATTATATCTTTACGACACAGAATATAGCTAAAGATGTATGATATGCAATATAAATATTATAAGAAGTGTCACTAGAGCTCATCCTTGATTAAGAATTTATTTTACTCTCCTCTTAACAAGGATTAACTGGATCACAGGCCATTTCATTTAGGAGGCTGTATGTGAGAGCTTTGTTGATTTTTAATTTTCCTCCATTGATTCTCTGCATCCAGAGAGCACTTGTACTCTAATGGCTCTCTGTGTTGGTGTTTGCTTGCAAATTGAAGTAAAAGATAAATGACTTTCAGAGTAATACCTCTCCAAGGGCTTCCACTTGAGGGCTGGTGGCTGTTAGCAGAGCTGCAGTGTGTTTAGAAAAGTTCTGTGCTCAAACAAAAGCATTCCTGAGCCTCTAAGTGCAGTGAAATTGTTTTAGGCCTGTTGTGACAACAATCTGTAGCTAATTTATAAATCTTAAAAGGAATAGCTCAATTTGTCAACATTTTTCTTTGAAAGTGAAATGCTCTGCACTTTTGTTAATAGGGATTCAAATGTTTTCCTTGTACATGTTTTTCCTCAGCAAACAATTGCTTTTTCAGTAAAATAATGGGAGAAGAGCTGCTGGTATTCAGTTAGATATGAACAAGTATTTGTACTAAAAAGCAGTAATCTTTTGCTTGTGCCAAGGTTGAAAGTTTTGGCCTGTCTATTGGAAAGCAATATTTTGAAATGGCTGTAAATTTGATTTTAAAAATATTTGCTTGCCTAGGAATATTAAGCTCATCTATAGTGTAAATTTGCTTTATATTTGGATATTTCAAGCCTGCTTGTGCACTGTTGCTGTGATACATCATTGCATTGTGTAATAGTGTTCTGTCTTATAACCACTGCTAAAGAAAAGGTCCTGCTTAGCACCCATTGCCTTCTCAGACCAGGCTTCACTAGTTAGAAAACACATCCCCTTTCTTGAGGCTTGAATTAGAAAGCCGGGAAAAAAGGGATATAAAGCTCTCACAACTCCAAGGAGGTGATCGTGTGGATTGTGAGCTTCATCTCCCACAGGTGTTGAGCAGCATCTCTTCCCATCAGCTCCTCTAGAGATGATGGCTGTTTGTCACCTCAGAAAGTTGTATTTGTGTGTCAGATAGTTTTATGCAGAACACATGCACAGGCTGCAGTATGTATTTTCATACATTTAAACTGTAAAATTGTGTCAATACAAATTTTTTAAAAGAGTTCAGTTACTAAAGATTTACTGCTTATATAGCATCCATGTATGGCTTTTCTTAATTAGGTTTTCAGCTTTTCAAGTATCCTGTAAAATTAGTAAGTATTTGTCTTAGGAAACCTGTGATTCATTTTTTTACTCTCTGCTTCTCGTGCCACTTACATAGAGCTTAATTCACGCAGCTTCAGTAAAGGTCTGGAGTACAATACGCATTCATACATCTGGATCAGCACTGAAACAGCTTAACAAATTGTTCCATTAGCATAGAAGTCTGAGAAATTAAATACTCAGTCTGAAATGAAGAGGAGCTGAAAATCCTGGGCTCCTTTCTTGGTTCTGCTGCTATGTCATTTTGTGTCTCCAAGGTGGGTATTAAGGACAGTCTTCTTAACAGTCCTCTCGTCCTGCAGTCTCCAGCATCAGTCAGAGTTTCATCAAAACTGAAGAATGGAGACTTGAACTTCAGGTTGGTTTCTGTGTTCTGCTTTGGCAGAAGTTTAAGCTGTTCATGTTTGGTGTTAAGAGTGTGGATGATGCCATTGACTTTAGTGCATAAGGTTAAGCATTTGCACAATTGCATTTGGGAACTGGGGAATAAAATGGAATGCATGAAAATTAGTCTTTACCAGAGGAGTAGGACAGTGACCTCTCCATATCTTAATTTATAAATGAAGAGAGTAGCTTTTTTTCAAATCAAATGAAGTCAGTGTTTTGTAGCAAAATGGAGTTTATCTGAAGCCTTCCCTTAGCTCTCTTTTTTAAGGTCATAAACTACTGATGGCACAGGGCACGAAAAAAATCTTTTGCTGGAGGCTTTGTTTCAAGCTTACGGGGCTTTTCCTTCTCAGTAGCCAGGCTTATTACATCAGATGTGCTTTTGTATTGTTGCTTCATTGCAGCTTTCAGGGTGACCTCTGCTGAGATAAAAGGACAAAAACCACTGTGGATTTTCCTGAAGCAACATCTTCAGCGGCAATGGGCAATTCATCGCTCTGAAAGCAACTGCTCACTCCAGGAAAGAACTTAAACCAGATTAGAGAAGACCTGGCAGAGCTTTTGCTTTTCTCTGTCCCTCCTGTATTGCTTATGAATCAGGGCAATGTTAAATCTTAAAAGACAGTAGTACATATAGTAACAATAGTAATGATTGAGAAAAACAATTGTCTTACTTTCCTTTAGGAATTTAAGGAGTATTGTAATGTGGTTACATTCCCAGTCAACGGTTTGTTGGGGGCTCTTCTGGAAGAGCTTGGATTTTGGGCAGTATCTTCATTGCATGAGTCAATGTCATTTAAACTCAGGCAAATCTGGGTCCTGATGGGATGCACCCGCGGGTGCTGAGGGAGATGGCGGAAGTCATTGCTAGACCACTCTCCATCATCTTTGGCAAGTTGTGGGAAACAGGGGAGGTGCCTGAGGACTGGAGAAAAGCAAATGTCACACCAGTCTTCAAAAAGGACAAGAAGGAGGACCCGGGTAACTATAGACCAGTCAGCCTCACCTCCATCCCTGGAAAGGTGATGGAACAACTTATTCTTGATGCTCTCTCTAGGCATATCAGGGATAAGAAGGTCATTAGAGGCAGTCAACATGGCTTCACCAAGGGGAA